>JAJEJO010002722.1:36116-179755 GCA_020662805.1 Glaucomys volans | reverse complement strand
GTGGGGGTGGGGGGTGGGGAAGCAGCTCAGTGCTAGTGTGCTTGCCTAGCATGCATGAGGGCCTGGGTTCAGTTCCAGGGTTGGGGAGTCAGGTGGGGGAGGAAGAAGGTCCAGCAGTAAAATACTTCCTGCTGTTGCCTAGATAGGAGTAGAGGGCAGTCGCAGGGTCCTCCATATTGCAGCCTTCCCCTCTCTCCCTCCTGTTGCCAAATACTTATCAAGAACTGAGTACTCCAGAGCCGGAGCCTAAGAATGACAGCTGCTCCAAATCCTGTCAACTGCTGGGTCCTGATCGCCCCATATCTCAGGTTGCTGTTCATTCTCCGGGTGCTGGGTTGGGGGCATTGCCATCAGGCTACCCCCATGCACACCAGGGTCCTAGGAGCCTTAAACCTGCACATTTAGATGGGCCTTGGTGATGGCTTTAAACCATCCACCCTGACTTTGTAGAGGGATGGCCAAGACCCAGAGAGGGCTTGTTGGCTGTCACAGAGTCGCACAGCTCCAGGCTGCTGAGCCAGGCCACAGATGACTCTTCATGAAGGGCCATCCCTGCCCTGCCTGCCCTTCTTGAAACAAGTGCTGGTGTTGCAGATGAGGACTTCACGACTTCATCTCAGAGACTGCGGCTGGGTACAGTTTGCCTGGTGGTTGCCTAAATTTAAACGAAGTGGGCTGGGGTGGGTGGGAGTGAAGAAGATTGGCTTGGTGCTCTCATTAAAGCACAATGTGTTGGGGGAAGGTTCGGTTTTTATTTTTACTTCACTGAATGAGGGTTGAGCACAGAGCTGAGGGGTTTTTTGCCCCCGCCTTTCCTTTTCTTACTTTCTTTTTTTAATGATTAAGTATCTATATTTTTATATTCTCAAATGAGGACTGATGGTGTGTTTCACTTTCAGCCCTAGTATAAATTAAAATAGGTTGTATTGGAATGTTATTGTTTTGCATGAGCATTACTATTTTGCATTTTGTGAAGGGCAAGTTCAATCGTTGGGCAGGCCTCCTGAGCTTCTAGAGACAGTTCTGGACCGACTTGGGTTTCATTCCCACTTCAAGCACTCATTGGCTGTGTGACTCTGGATGTCATTTTTGAGCTTCATTTTCCTGCTCTCTAAAATGTTGATAGCAATACCCATCTTAGAATCGATGTATGTCTGCAGTCGCATTTGTGAAACCCCCTGGGTGCTGCGCTGCACATGAAAGGTCCTCATGAATTCCTGGCTGTCCTTCTCCACTGTGCCTCCCATGCCTTGTCCCCACCCAGCTTGAGGCAGATCCAGGCATGAGGTCGAGATGATGGTCTGCTGAAGGAGCAGGCGAGGGGTAGCATGGAGATCTATTCTTCTGCTAGCATGTGTTATGTGTGTGCCTGCATGTCTGTGTGCAGGGGAGATGGAGTTTGTGGGGGAAACTGGCTTGTCTCTTTGAGGATGATGAGGAAAGCATTAGAGGCTTGAGCAACTGGTTCTCACCCAAGAGGAGTTTTCCGCTGGGGGTCTACCTCACCGATTCTTTGCAGTCAGTTTTCTCAGTCTTTGAAAAATCCAGATTTAAAAAAATCCACTATGTTTATTGTTTTATGGCGCTAACAGTAAGATAAAGTTGAAGCATAAAGAAAATCATAGAGAAGAAAATCAACACATCCATAATCCTATCCTTCTGGAAGCAACCAGAGTGAAGAGTTTGAAGTCAGTGTCCCCAACTCTTTTTCTGTACATATTCACATTGGGAGTTGGCCTGCCTGTTCCTTTTTTACAGAACTGGAATCATACTGTACATATTGTTATGTAACATGCTTTTAAAACCATATATTGTGAACATTTGCTAGTTGTTAGCTGTTCTTCTAAAATGTGAGTTTCCGTGGTGCTGCAGCATTCAATCATGTGGGATATTCCATAACTTTTTTAACCAGCCCCCTTTGGTCAGTCATTTAAATTGCTTTCCTTTTCTTGGGCTCCTTCCCTTAATGCTGCAGTGGATTTGGGAATGCAGGTATTCATAGTTAGGTCACTGGTAGAGCAGTCTGGACTACACTGCTTCCTAAGTCTCAAGGTGCAGGCTGCTTTCTCAAGGTGCTCCCTAGATCTTTGGGCTCTGCAGGGAATTCACCATCCAGGTTAATACTGTACCTTCCCTGCTTCTTCCACTGCCCCACCCCCACTGCTGCTCATCATCAGTTGCTCCTTTAGAAAGCCTTCGCTCCTTCTCAGGGGCATAGAGTACTCTGAGTGGTCACGGCCGCCCTGGAAAATCCTGGTTCAAGCCCTGATGATGCAGAATGACAAGGAAAAATTGGTGGTGTTGTTTTTGACACTCATTTCCCCTATCTGCAAAATGAGGGTAATGAGATCTTTCTGACCAGAAGGTGAAGGTGAAATTCAGTCACGGGTCTTGGATGTGCATTGCCACCTGAAGTACCATAAAGATGTGAGGTGGCATCGACCACTTGGCTCATGGCCCTTGACTTCTCTGAGAAATGTCTGATTATGGGACCTAGTCTGGTGGTGTGTGGGAGCTGCCTTGCACCAGCCTGGGGGACTGGGGGAATCATTTGTGCACAGTTCTCCCCAGCTCCATGTCCAGAGCCCTTCCATTGGCCAGCATGGGAAATTGAGCAGTGCTACAACCAAATTTTTTTTTTTTTTTTTTTTTTTTTAGAGTCAATTGTCAAGTATTTGCCATTTACTGACACTTACAGGACTAGTCTTGAGTGCTTTTAATCAACGTTTGCCATATGTTGAGTTTGAATTTATACTTCTCCTTTCATACCTTACTCATTTCCCCCAACTGGACTGTAAGATCTTGAGGGCAGGAATTAGGTATTTGAAGACTCATTGCTTGTATGATGTCTATGGTGGAGGCCTGCAAAGCAGCATTTAGGCAAACGAGCTCATGACTTTACATGGAAAATTCCACACCAAGACAAGCTCTGAGGGACCATCGTAGCTATGCAGGCCCCTGACCCAGTCCTCTCTTAATGATCCTTGATAGACGGGTCTCTCACACACAGAATTTTAGTTATTTAGCCTAAAAACTGCCCAGGGTATAATAAAGGGGCTTTATTTCCCTGTGTTTCCATCAGTGACTGTAATAATAAGGGCAACAAGTAATAGTTAGCATTTATTGGTGGTTTGCGATGTGCCAGGTACATTCTAAATGCTTTTACAATTTCTCGTTTATTCCTCACTTAAGTCATGTAAAGAAGACACGATTATTCTCCTTTTTTTAATTAATGAAGATAATGTGAAACTTAGAGACATTAAGTAACTTGGTCTGCTTGGAGGGACATCCAGGATGGACGGCTCATTCCTTCGTTCATCATCCTTCAGCGCACGTGGAAGCCCCGCCCTGTGCTGAGTGCCCTGGCTGCCAGTATGCATGCCAGAGCCCTTGCCTGCATGGAGCTTTCCTTCCAGTGAGGGAGACAATGATGAGTGACAGGTAAACATACTGCAGCGCTGGGCATTGGTGAGGTCTGGAAGACGGTCCAGGGAGGAAGGTGGAGACGGAGGGGGCGAGGCTGGGCTCTGGCTGTTCAGATTCCAGCTCTGGATGTTCACTCAGTCCACCCCGGATGTAGCTGAGCACCTTGCACAAACTGGTCCTTGTGGCATTTTCAAATTTTTATTTTATTTTGGGAGCAAAGTTTTATTCCATAGGGAGGATCTGGGCAAGCACATTGAGGGCTCCTGCTGAGCTCAAATCAGGTACAGATCTCTGTAGAACCTCCAGTGTGCCAGTCCACGTTCTGAGGGCTGGCAGATGTACCAGGCCAGTGGAGCAACGGGAAGCCTGGGCTGTGAGGGTGGGAGGAGGAGAATGAGCTCTGTGGTGGTCAGGGGCTGAAGAGGATAAGGTTCAGAATCAGAGACTTGCAGGGAAGCAGCCTCTTGGAGATCAGTGTTCCCATGGCACCCATGGGTGCAGAAAGGCACAGAGGGTTGCATGTCTCCCTGAGGCCACCTGTGAGACCATGGTCACTGGAGAGGGGAGCTCAGCCTTCCATCCCCCATCCTGTGCCTTGAGCTACATACCTCCTTGTCTCCCAGGTTTGACTTTCTTTCCCCACTGACTGGTGTGTCCTTGCAGAGGGGTACAGCAAGCTAGTCCAGGCACCTGTCGAAGGGCAGCCTGTAACCCTCGGCATTCAGAGCCAGAGTGGATTGTGAGGACAGGCTGCTCTACCCGCTTCCCCAAACGTACTTCTAGAAGGTGTGACCTTCTTATATCTAATAGACAAAAAACATTTTTAGGATTGTCTTCTCCACCATCCATGCCTTGGGGACTGACCAGTGTCCATTGCGGCTCAGCCAACATTTATTGTTCATCTGCCTCAGGTTCATTTGTTAAGATCTTAAAAAGTCCAACCCTGGGAGATGAGAGAGCTAGGATCTAGTACTGCTCTATGGTTAATAAGCTAGCTCTGTGCTGCAGGTCTTGGCCTCAGTTTCCTTCTCTGTGACCAGAGTGAACTTGCCACACGGTGGCCCTTTTGATGTTTCTTATTGCTCTGACCTTTATTCTCAGTTGGAGATTAGACCAAGTTCCACACTCACGAAGCATTTAAATCATTCAGTTCCTCCTCCAAGTGGCATTCATCCCACGGAGTGCAGGGTTTGGTTAAAGATCAGGAAGGGTCTGAATAACCCAGAGATCTGGAATATCTCCCCTTTGGGGTGTTTCTTGGTCTGTGGGTGCTGTGTATTTTTCCCTCTGGGCTCCCAGTTCTAAGCCACCTGGTATTAGCTAGTGGTTAAGTGGCCATTGCCCACACAGGATGCTACCCACAAAGTAAAGCTCACCCACAAGTGTTTTCCTAGCACCCCCACTGTAGACAGGAGGCTGTGAAATTTTGGGTGTACTTTCCTGATGGTCGGGTAGTTGTGATTTCTGTCTTTGGTACAGTCCTGTGTCTCAGAACAGTACCGAGCCTCATCCTGGTCCCCCCGGTGCCTCCCACTGAAACCTTACAGTGATACCGATGCGAACACATAGGCTTCAAAAATAAAAAGTTACGAGGTGAGGAAGCAACAGGAAGTGGGGAAGCGAGCAGAACAAAGCTTATGATATGTACTCAGAAGGCTGAGGACCTTTTTTTTTTTCTTCTTTTTAAAATCATGTAGCTCTTAAACGTTGTATAGACACTTTTGTTTGTTTTAAATGGCTCGACCTCTTCAGAGTCCTGTGCAGAAAACCAGGAGTGAACAGATTTAGGGAAGATGTTAACCCCCACCCGCTCCAACTCAGCAAAACTGACGCCAGTTCCGGTCAGCCAGAGGCTGGGGATCCTTTCTCTCTCCCTTTCTTGACTAAGGGCTGGCAAAGCTGTTTGGGTTGCTTGTAGAACTTCCTGTGCTGGACTCGGTGGAGCTCTCCTTGGACCTGGGAAAGGTGGGGAAGTGGAATTCTGCCCCCTGTACTTGTCTACTTCTGTCTCAGTCTCTCATTGCCTACTGAAAAAGGAGCGAGAACCAACTCAATAGTTAGTTTCCAGGATGGTGAAGGCCCCATGTTAACTTGAACAAGACCTCGCCAAACCAGTGAGAACTGTCACTGCCTGAAACACCTTCTTCCAGCAAGGGCATGTTTCACATGTCCAGGGGCAAATGGCTGGCCAGCCAGGTGGAGAGAGTGGTTGTTAGTTGAGACAACCAGCTCTTTATTTGAAGAGCAGACGTGGTCCTGCAGAAGGAAGCTCCTCATAGGTGTTGCTTTGGCCATTGTAGCCACATTAGCTTGGCTTTGAGGGGGTTCGTGTTCACCGTAACCGAGCTCATGATAAGAGCTTTGTGTTTGGATGAGCTTCACCTGCATCGCCTCATTCTACCTTCCTGTCAAACTTTTGAAGTTGGGAGGCAGGAGAATATTAATAGTAAAATAATGTAATCAGGAATGATGAACCATTCGTACTGGGTGCATTCTTTGGGTCCAAAGCCCCAGTGCTAGGTTACTGGTATTATCTTAATTAATGCTGAGGAACAACAATGGAGAGATGGGCAATGGGGACCTGGAGCAGTCAGTTCAATGACTCAAGATGATGGAGGAGGTGTCCTGTCCCTTCTGTCACTCTTGTCCAGTCTGTGCCTTCCATGTTGCCCTCTGTGTTCACTGGCATCAGCTTCTGGGCTGGCTGGGTTTGGGTATGTCTGCATACTGAGTGAAATCTCTCTGGGGCAGCTCACCTGTCCAGGCCACAACCTGACCTCGACTCTATTAGCGTTACAGCTGGATAGGCAGAGTGGCCTCTGATAGGCAGAGTCACATCTAGATTCCCGCCTGCACCACAGCCATGCAGATTTATGCGTCAACTGTATTCTGTTGGAAATGTATCCTGGACAGGCTATTTTAAGGAAAAGTTAAGGTTTTAACTTCTTTTTCTTTCTTAAGCCGTTCTGTCTTCCCAGCTCTGTTAACGTTCATCTGTGGTGTTCTGCTCTGCCATTCTCAGGTATGTATGTGTAAGGCCTGTTCTGAGTGTTGGAGTCCAGGTCTTGGTGGATGGCTTGTGTGACAGAGGTTTGCAGTACCTGCAGGCCATAATCAGCTAGTGTGTGCTGTGGCCTGTGACTTGGGGAACTTGCTGCCTTTGGTGCCTTCATTTCTGTCTTGTTGTGTTTTTTCTAATCTTGTTTGGTGGAAGGCTTACTCTGGACTCAGCTAATTCAGTAAAGTTGTGCACAATGAATGGAACAAATAGGGCATGAGAAAAAACAGTTTTAAAAAACCAAGCAGGATTGTCTCCAGGCACCATTTGACATTCATGGCTTCCTTTGGTGAGTTCTAAACACCTTCCTAGCAGAACCCCCACCTTCTGAGGAGCCCAAGCCTTGGGTGTCTCTTCCTTTGGCAGTGCCACATGCTGTTTAAAGGTATGCTCGTTGGTGATAGCAATAGCTGGCATTTTTCATATGAATGAAACTTGGGAAAGATAGGGAAAACTTTAAGAAAAATCTCATAGCAGTCTGATTTTCAATTTTGCTTTTTTTTTTTTAATACAAAATTCAGAGAAATTGGTTTGCATGATTGGAAATTGTACCTGCTAGACTGTGGTCAGTGGCCACTTTGTGGACTTGGTACCAGGCCAGCCAGTGCTGAGCTGAGACTATGTAGGTGGCCCCATGCAACCTCTCTCCTGCTCATCCGCTTTTGGGGGTTGGACACCCTCTCACTGTTTGATAGATGAGAATAAATAGATGAGAAATAATTCTAATCCAGCTTCATTTTAATATTTTCCATCCTATTCTAAAACTACCTTAGTAAGGTTACTGTTTTTTATTTTTTATTTTTTCATTTTTGAACTCCATAATGAAAACAAAGCTGAAATTTTTAACAGCATTATTTGAGTCCAGCCCAGATTATGTTATCTCCCAATTGGTTTAAATGCCTTGATAACTAGACAGCTCACTGGGTGGGATCTTGCTGGTCCCATGTAGCATCTCGGTCTGTGGCGGGAAGTACAGCACTGAACGTGAGTGTATGAACTTGGACTTTTTTTTTTTTTTTTCTTATTTCAAACTAAAAGGTGGTTCACTATTTTTGATTATTTAAGTATTGTAAGGAGTTCAGTGTTCAGCACTGGGGAGGGGTTTCCTCCCCAACTCGCCCACGAACAGGGAGAGTGCATTAGAACATAATATTAATAGTGTTTGTGGCTCAGAAACCCACCTTGTCATTAACCACCAGTGCATGCCAGCCTGAAGCATGTTCTTGTGCCCAAGTAAACCACAAGGTTGTGGAAAAACGTAAAGGAAATGGGGGGTGACTTAGTAATGAAAGGTGAAGCCTGGTGGGTGGGGGACATGTGGGAGGGGGCTGCAGAACACAGAAGGGAGGCAAAGTCTGCAAGTTCCTCTTGGCTCGTGGGCAGACTTGAACGTCACTAGCAAGGGAAGGTTGGTGGCGTTACTGACCCTTGGGTGTCTGCATTTCCTTCTATTTGTATTTTGAAACTTCAGAGAAAAGGCAGCACAAAGGGAACAGCTTGCCCTTGTTGGGCGGAATGGGTTTACCCCCAGCACCCCACCTTAGTTAAGTTAGATTTCATTCATTGAAGGGCAGCAGTTCTCAGATGCACCTGAGTTTGGCTGCTGGAGACATTTTTAGTCTGGAGACATTATTAGTTGTTGTGATTGGCGGTGGGAAGGGGTCGGTACTGGTAACCAACAGACAGAGGTCAGCGATGCTGCTGAACATCCTCCATGACAGGAGGCAGCCTGAGCAGAGCATTATTGGCCTGTGTGGCCACAGTGCCAAGGCCAAGGCCAAGGCCAAACCTTGACCTAAGGGCTTGTCCTTAAAGAGACATGTTTCGGTGCTGGCTGTGGGAAGAACACACTTATGCACATGTGCTGCCAGCAGCAGGTCTGGAGAGCTTCCCGCCCCACGAACCTGAAAGGTCCCGGAGTTGACTTCTTCACCCTGCTGTAATCACCTTGCAGCCAAGAGGCATTTTCAACCCCTTTCTTAAAACAGTTCTTCATCAGGTCTGGTTGCTCCGGGGTCCTCTCCCCCCACCCCGCACGCTTCTTCCCACCCTGCTTCTGTCCCTGCTCTTTGTGTTAGGATTTGCCTCTTTCTTCCTTGTCTGTCTGTATCACTCATGAGAGAACCCTTTGGTCCTCTTTGGGGAGTCTACTCTTCTCTACCCCAATTAGATGCTAATGAATCTTTGAATTGCTATTCTGCATAGGGCGTGTTGTTTATGCCATTCCCCCAGAAGAGAATTAAAAAATATGAACTATTTAATAAACTATAGACTTAACGCCAGTCAACTGTAAAACACAGGCCTCTTTCAGGCCACTTTTTGACAAGTTTCAGGTAAGAATGATAGCATATTAAATTATTAGGCAGTTTTATGAGTGTGCAGGGAAGATTTATCCTTTGATGAATAAATATTGCTGTAGCCCAATTTAGAACTTGACAAATGCTGATTTACAGCTTAAAATATCAGGGTTATTTTATGATGAAGTGGCAGTGGTGGTGGGGTGGGTTTAAAGTGGTGTCGGTGGCACCTTTGAGCAATACACCATTAAAACATGGCTGCAGGCAGGGCTGCAGGGAGGATCCCTGGTGGCTGATGGGGTTCCCGCCACTCCGATAGGTGTTGGGGTCCAGGTCACTTTGTGATGCACGGTTCCAGCTGATAGTGCTTTGAGGCTCTGTTAAAAGTGTGGGTGCCCCCAGGTCCCTGGCCATTGATCCTGCAGTGCACCTTCTAAAGGATTCTGCTTGCCTGTCCTTGTAGCTCCAGGGTGACGGTGGTGCTCAGTGTCAGCGAATGTGTTATTCAGAGAAGGGAAAGGTAGTTTTGAGCTTGAATGCTTTCAGAACCTTGTTGAGGAAGGAAGCTGGTGAGTTTCTTTTCTGTTCTGGATGTGCTGATCATCCTACTTTTGGATAAAAAAACCCAGGGACATTAGAAGTGACAAGTATGGATACTTGTAGGAATAGAGAATTTGAAATGGAAACTGACCTGTAACATCTGTGGTGTGCCCGCACATATGATGGCGTGCCACCGGATCAATGACGTACCATCTTTTCCTCAGTGCTTACTTGTTATTGACTGATGAATTGATTGACTCGTGAACACATGGTGTAAAATTTGCATGTTATAAAGTGCCTAAAGTGGAGTAAATAATTCTGCTGTTATTAGCTTTTTGGGTGTTTTTGCAAAGACATCCTAGGCATATACATGCATATATGAATACATAGTATTTGCCAACAACTGTTGTTCTACTATTCATGTTATTCTGTACCTTGCTTCTTTTACCCTACCATATATCTTGAAAATTACCCCAGATGGTGGAAAAAGTGCTTTCATTCTTTTTTATGGTTGCATAGCTTTCCATTTTTTAGGAGAATTATAATTTACTAAAGCACTGCCCCAAAGATGGATATGAGGATGTTGGCAACCTTTTTTCATTACAGATCAGACCATGATGGGTAGGTATCCTGGCATACATAACATTTTGCATATTTAGGAGAATTTCTGTTGGATAAGCTCCTAAAAGTGGAATTGCTGGCATAGGCATGTATACATTTGTGATGTTGGTAGACAGGTATGAGCATCCTTTCAAGAAGGTTCTTGAGTTTTATACCATCAGTGAATGAGGCACCCTCGCCAACACAGTGAGTTATCATAGCTTTTGATCTTTTGTCAATCTGATGGATGAAAATCGGCGTCTCAGTTAGTTTTAATTTGCATTTCTTTTATGAGTGTGGTTGAGCATCTTTTCACAAGTTCAAGATCCATTTGTGTTTCCTTTTCTTGTGATTCATGCTCTGCCCATTTATCTGTTGGGTTATTGGCCTTTCATAGTCTTAGATTCGGATCTCTCTTTGACCTATTTTCAGATTTGGCATAGTTCACTCTGAGGCAAGCTGGGCGTTGAGATGAGGCCTTGGGGAGCACGATGGATCAGCCACGCTGGAGGTGAAAGTGGGTCCCTTCTCTTGGGTGTGGCCACTACTGCTCTGAGGCTGCTGGAGTCCCCGAGCCTACTCCTTCAGAGCTGACAGTCACCTGACCCAGGTGGACAGCTAGTGCCTGATGGCGTGTTGAGCACGTGAGGATGGGTTGGTTCCCAGCATGAATGTGACTTAGAGTGGGAAGCTGGGGTTGGGAGAAGGGATGGGCGTGGGAATCTGGGGCACTTGTTTTGGGGCACATTCACAGGAAGGAGCCATCTGGAGAGTTTTCAAATTCATGGTGTCCAAGGAGCCTGGAAAAATTGGATATGCTCATTTTTAAATAGTTTGTCAGTTGCGTATCCAATACTTTGCTCAATAAGTGGTTCTCAGCTGGAAGCCACTTCCCCCCTCCAAAGGGCGTTTGTCAGTCAATGTCTGGAGGCATTTTGGTGGCCACATTTCAGGGAGGGGTAGGGGGAAGAGGCCAGGGATGCTGCTGAGCATCCTACATGGAGGACAGCCCCATGTCAACCTGAAATGCCAAGCGTCCATCCGTGAAGTGCCCTGCAGACGGCAGGTCCACTTGCTAATCTGAAAAAAACGTCTAAAGAAGCCTGTTTCCTTGGGTTTCCTCCAGTCATCATGGAGACTCTTGGGTGTCCCAGTGGGTCTCACCGATGCTTATGCAGATGAATTTCTCCTGAAAGGGTGTGAAGACTGAAGAAAAACAGGGGGGATTTTAGTTGAAAATGTAACTAACACACTGTTTAGAAATGATCGAGGACTGAGGATGTGGCTCGGTGGTAGAGCACTTGCCTAGCACGTGCAAGGCCCAGTACTTGAACCCCAAGCACACAGGACTCAATATCCGAAGAGCTCCGTACTGTTTTGGACAGTGAGAGCTGAGACATGTTGGGACCATTTGTTCCTCCCCCCCTCCCTTTTACAGTTTGCTTTTCTTTCTTTCTCTCTTTCTTTCTCTTTCTAAGTAATCTTGACTTTGGTTGGGGTTTTGCTAAAAGGATCACTCTTTTCCCTAAGAATACTTAAAAAAATATATATATATATATCTATATATATGTGCAGATGAACACAATACCTGTATTTTACTTATTTATTTTTATGTGGTGCTGAGGATAGAACCCAGTGCCTCGTACGTTCTAGGCAAGCTCTCTGCCACTGAGCCACAACTCTAGCACCCCCAAAGGGGCCACAGGAGGGTAGGATTTTTTTAGCCTGAGGTTCCTGAAAGGATGTCATAAAGGCCGTTAGGGTGGTATTTTCAGTGTACCCAAGCTTCCCAAGCCTCTGGTGCAGTGGGACCCTGCTGGGTTCCACCCAGGTCTCCCAAGCTCCCAGGATGCTGTGGCAGGCTGACTTTCCACCGTCCACCTTGGGAATTCAGAAGAACCAGCTGCCCTCTGGTTTTGGAGAGGGAGGTTGCCAAGAGCATACTTTCGGAACCATATGCCTGCTGCGTCCCTCCCCTGTGTGATTTCGGACTGGCCTCTGTTGCCTGGTCTTTAGATGGGCAGTGGTATTAGCAAGTTATGAAGATTTGTGGAGTTGGCATATGGGAAGGACTTAGAACAGTGCTCTGTTAATGATGACCAGGATAAAGTGATCGCTTTCAGCCATTGCAAGTTCCAGCCTTCCTGCTGCTTCTTTGCGGTTCTGTGGAAACCCTTTGCCAACATGAGCCAGCACACTGCATTCCAGGGGAGCTTCTGGCAGTTTCTCTGAGTCCACATGTGTGCAAATGTCCCTCCTTGGTGTCTGGGGCAGGCTCTGCTTGCCCTGTGAGCTGACAGCTTGTGCTGAGCCAGGCCCCATCCCTGCCTCTGAGGGAGGACTCACCCTGTCCCTCTGAGATGACTCTCCTCCCCATCCTGGAAGCTGAGAGTATGGTTGTGCCTGAATCTGCTTGGGACCCTGCTTGGATTCCTTGCTCTTGGTCCTCAGATGCATTCCAGCTTGGCTTCAGCCTGGGTCACCAGAAAGGGCTGAGAAGTTGTTGGGGAACAGTGACTTTCAAGTTTCGTCTTTTCATTCTGCATGGAGGTCATCTTCAGGGAGTTTCCCTGGGTTGTTGGCGAGGAATCACAGGGTGCAGGGTGGGTGGCTACATGTTGTTTGAAGAAACCACTAAATCGAGAGAAGGCCTGTGAGATTCAGTGTGGTGGCAGAGCCAAAGGGCACATGAACCCTGTCTTCAGACAGCTTCTAGTCCAATGGGGTGGCAGCACCCCTGCCATCAGGGACACCATCTCTTGGGGAGACACAGTCTCTGCCTCAGGGAGCTCCCAGTCTGAGTGGAAAGACACCGTGGGGAGCCCAGATCTGATGGGGAAGGCCTGAAGGAGGAAGCATGGGACAAGTCCCCCATCTGTTGGGTGATGTGGTCCATTTTCTCAGGGAGCTCCCAGTCTGATGGTGGAGAGACAAGCCCTGCTCATGCAGCCTGGGGGAGGAGGCTCGAGTCTTGCTTTCTGTCCTGGCTGGATGATGCAGACAGGACCCTCAAGGAGGTGGACGGGGTGGAGCATTTTTTTTTTTTTTTCCAGGGATCAGGATGGAACCCAGGGCCTCATGTACCAGGCAAGCATTCTACCACTGAGTGACTTCTCCAGCCCCGGAGTAGTTCTTACACCCAGAACTTTCTTCCACCCAGAAGGGAGGTGCAGGTGGTGTGAGAGACCAAGCTGAGGCAGCCTGGGCAGAAGCCAACTCAGTAGCGCCCTGCTGATTTGGCCCCTGCTGGCCGCGCCCCACCTTGACACATGTGGAAGCTGCGCTATCTTTAGTGGTCGCTCTTTATAATCTGTGGCAGACGTTGCTGACGTGGCTATTTCCTGGGCTGGACCTTTCTCCCTAGAGAGCTGTGCCTTTGGGGCAGTGAGAGTTTGCTTTGGGTAGGGTAAGCAGTAGGGAATAATTGGGGGCTTCCAGAGACTTAGACCCTTGGGGCAGTCAGTATTAGGGTCAGAAAATAAGAATTTCTGTAGAAAGGACATTAGACATCTTCTAGTGTGACCTTCCCATTTCACAGAAGTAAATGCAGAGGCCCAGAGAAGGGAAATGTTTTCTTGGTATCACACAGGATTAGAGGCTGTGCTGGGCTCAGGGCCTGGCTCCTGAATCTGGTCCCTTCATAGATGTGCCCAGCTTGGCAATAACAGTGGTCAGGGAGGTCATGTGACAGGCTATGTCAGATCAGTTACTCCCGCTCAGAGCCTGCATACTACTGTCTCACTAGGAGAAAAGGCCAAAGTGCTTGTTGTAGCTTGGGGACCTGCCTGCTCCACCTCCCTTCTCTCCCCACACCTCTCCTTGCATCTCGAACTTGCCCTTCTCCTCATTACTCACACCATGCTAGAGTCTTGGTTGTTCTTGATATTCCCACCCCAGGGCCTTTGCATTTGCTGATCCTTTTGCCTAGAATATCTTCTCCAGATATCCACTCCCTCCTTCCCTCATCCCCTCCAGAGACCCCTATCCTGACCATCCCAGATAAAATGCTCTCCTTCCCTACCATTCCCTATCCCATTTATCCTGCTTTATTTTTATCCAGAGCATTTACCACCTTCTGACAAGGTGTATAATTCATTTCTTTAACTCTTTGTTTCCTCCCTTTAGAATGTAAACACCAGAACTTGTTCTATTTTATTCACTGCTACAGCCCCGTGGATAGAATATGCCCAGCATCTAATCAGTGCTCACTATTGAATCATTCAAGGGAAAAAGTGAGGAAATGTAGAAGGAAGGAGAAAGAAACACAGATTGAACTAAAGGACTCCAGGCCACTGGTGTTAAGGCTGGTTTGGTTTGGTTAGTGTGCTTTATAGAAAAAGGACAAAATGTGATAGAACTGGAAACTCTACTGCATCCCAGGGACCCTGGGGATCCCTCTCTGCTGCAGCAGGTGGCCAGCCTTTCCTGTCCGCCCTGAGCTCTACCCACCTCGTGTGGCCCTCACCTGTCACTGAAAATACTAGGGTGAGACTTCAGTCTTCTCAGGAAAGGTAACGTTGATAGATGCCCTGGACCCAGAAGGCCCAGGGCTCTACCTGAGGCTCCCTGACCCTTTGCCAAGTGTGGGACAGACATGGTGGCTGGTGGAGGCAGGTGCATCTTCTGCCTCAGGCTTCAGGAACCTTGAATGTATCTGCATAACCAGACTCCTTTTCCTGAGGGGACAAAAACAGGTGCTAGAAGACTTGAGCCCAGGATCCAGGGAAGATTGGCATGTGTGTATGAATCTGGGTTGTTCTCCTGAAATTGGGAGGTGGGGAGGGGAAGCTAAAGGCTTCCGGGTTCTGGTCCTGCCCCTTTTCGTGGGTGGCCTTGACCAGTTACTTCCCCTCTCACTACCTGAGCTTCCTCATCTAGAAGGGAAGAATTGGACTAGGTTGGGGGTGGTTTCGGAGCTTTAGGGATCCCTGCGGACAGACCTCAGGGGGCTCTTGCCACAAAGGGACAGGAGCCAGTGACCTGGTGTTGTTCCTAAGATCCCTTCCCGTACTGACTTCCCTGTGGATCTCTGCCTTGAAAACTCACCTGGTGCTCTTTTTGGCTCAGATACCAGGTTTTTGGTGAAATGATTAACTTCCCTGATCTACTGGAAATAAAGGTGACAGTTAAAAAAAAAAAAAGATAAATGTTTAACAAGTTCAGTCGGTGCCGGTTACTTTAGTTAATGTGGGTTTTTTCTTTCTTTCTTTCTTCTTCTTGCTCTTAACCTATAAGTGAGTACTAGATCAAACGAGTTTCAGTTTGAGTGCCCCCTGCTTTACAGTCTGGGCCTGTATCTTCTCCCCTTATCAAGTCAACTTTCAGCCAGTCTGACTGTTTCAGGGAACCCTTATCAGCCAACTGCTCAGCCGTGGGGTAGGAAGATGTGGTCTCAGGCGGTTTGAGAACTGGGTTTTCAGCATCACTGCAGACCTGGTACCCTGCTGTGGCCCACCGGCCTGGCCCAGGGAGTAGTAGCAACCCTTCCATCAGCTTTGGGAAGATTCCAGTCCTTCCCCTCCCCCCACCTTGGCCTCTTGCTCAGAACCAGCTTCATAATTTGTGGGGCCCGGTGCAAATGAAAATGTGGGGCCCCTTGTTTTAAAATTATTAAGACTTTGAAGACGGTGTCAGCCGTGCATTCAGTCAAGCACGGGGCCCTGTGAGGCTGCACGGGCTCATGCCTGTGAAGTCAGTGCTGTTCTTCCTGCTTCCACCCGGGGCTGCCAGGACCCTGGAGATGAGGGAAACACACTTGCAGAGTCATTAAGAATTCCCTCAGTAATCCCAGAAGCTCGGGAGGCTGAGGCAGGAGGATTGCAAGTTCAAAGCCAGCCTCAACAACTTGGTGAGATCTTAAGTAATGTAGTGAAAACTTGTCTCAAAAAATACGTATGTAAAAAGAGCTGGGGGTGTGGCTCAGCGGTTCAGAGCCCTTGGGTTCAATCCCCAGTACAAAAAAAAAAAAAAAAAATTGAGTTGTTCCTATCGTGGCCTGGTTGATTTGGGGCTGCTGGCCTGAGCCACTGTGTGTTTGGAAAGTCATTGACTGGGAAGGAAGGGTTTGGGCCCTGTCCATGGGTGCTCCTAGAAAGGGCAGAGAAGGACGATTCATAGGTGGTTGTGCTGCCCAAGCAGCCCCAAGGACACTGGAGGATGCTTTGGAAACATCTTGCCCTTTAAAATATGTCTTCTGATGGATAAATAAAATGTGGTATATCCACATAATCTGATATTATTTAGCTATTAAAGGGAGTTTGGTACTGATGCATACTACAAGTGGGTGAACCTTGAAAACATAATACCAAGTGAACGAAGTCAGACCCCCAAATCCACATATTATTGATTCCATTGATATGAAATGGCCAGGACGGGCAAATCCATGGAGGGAGTAGTGGGTACCTGGGGAGAGGTGCATGGGGAGCGCCTGCTCACGGGGCAGGTTTTCTTTGGGAAGGTGAAGATGTTCTGAAATTAGATAGTGATGATGTTGTGCCATCTTGTGAACATGCTAAAAATCAGTGAATTGTGCATTTTGAAAGGGTGAGTTTTATGGTATGTGAATCGGATCTCGGTTTGGTAGAAATCAGCAGCTGGGGAGTCTCCGAGGGCTCTGTGTTCAGCCCTCCCCTCTGCCCTGGTTGGGTGCTGTCGATGGGGTGCATGAGTTGCCTCTTCCTTCCAGCAGTCTCTTCCTCCTCCTCCTCCCGCCTCTCCTCCAATCCCAGGCCATCTCCCAAGCATCCCTTAGGCAAAGCCTGTCTTCCAGGAAAGGTCGGTGGAAGTCTTCATGCCAAGCGGAAATGTGGCTGCTGAGATGTGGCCTCTCCCAGGGCATTTGCATATCAGCATAGAAAAGGAAAAAGCTTTGAGGTGAGAGGAATGAATGTGTAATTTTAGAATTCCAAGTAAGAGCAGGCGTGCCTGGAGGGTTTTTATTTTTCCTGGGGTGGGCATGGATCTCGGTGGAGACCTGGGGTGGCCAGACCCCTTTCCACATGTGGATCCCTCTGACCTCAAGAACCTCAAGACTGAGGAGACAGTGGTGTCAGGCTGAGATACCCCCTTGAAGACAAGAGGTTTGCCCTCACGCACCACTGCCTTGAACATTTTCTGAAGGAGGGCATTTTGACTTTGGAGGCATTCTGATCAGACTTCACTTCTGCTCTGTGGAACGTTCCTGGGTCTTGAATCAAGTGGTCCCCATTGGAGACAGACCCCTGTCCTGCTCTGCTGTGCTGCTGCTCTAGACGGTTCGGTTCCACTCCTCTCACCCCGCCTGCCCCCTCCCACCTCACCAGAATCACAGCCCCATCCTTCAAGACCCAGGTTCACTCAAGCTTCGCCCTTCCCTGAGAGGCCCTGTTAGTCGCATTTAGCCTTCCTGCTTATGTTTTTGTGGCCCTGGATCCTGAGATCTTTTACCTAATCATGTTTGCATCTCTAGTGCCTGGCATCGTACTTGTACACAGTAAGCACTTAATAAATGCTTTTGAATTGCACCGAACCAAGTCTTTGTGAGAGAGAGAGGGGAATAGTAAAATCATCAAAAGAGACAGCAAGGAAGCTCTGAGGCCCAGGCATGACTTGTTAAGAGAGGTGGAAATTGCATCTGTGATGTGAAGGATTGGAACCTGAAAGCCTGCTGGTGGTAGCTAGGGTCCCTCAGAACCCCCTGGGAGGGTGAGCAGAGGGCGCCCCGGTGGCTGCTGTATGCAGTAACTGCTTCTGTGGAATATCCTTTCCTGAAAGATCTTTTGAATTTCAGGCTTCTACCTTCAGGTAGAGGGACCTCCATGAGCAAATATTTACTGAGTACCTACTGTGTGCTAGACACTGGTCTGGAGTCTGTGACTTCGTGGGGGCTCCCGAGGAGTTGGGCTACATGGTGGACTTGAGGGAACCTCTGAAAGCACCTGCTGGTGTTGGGAGAGTTGCCTGTCTCTGGACTTCCTGGTTTGATCCAGCTTCCCAGGGGTGTTCAGTTCCTGGAGGATTCTTCTTGGGCAAAACATGTGGGTGTTCTTTCTTAATAGTTGCCATTCACTTTCTGCCTAGGCACAAAGTGGGTGAAGGTCGGATGGGGCTGGAGTCTCAACCCCGTCTGTCTGGTGGATGGATGTCTGTCCTGGCTCTCAGTCAGAGACCTAGCAGGAAATGATGCAAAATGTACCATTAGAGGGACTTCAGTGAAAGAGGCTATTTACAGAAAAGTGGGTGGTGTGAGGGAGGCCATCAAAGGATGGCAGGGAACCTCAGGGCTGGCAAGAGTGGGTAGCCAGAGCGGGGAGCCCCAGAGTTAGGGAGAAGGGGCCCTGACTGTAGCTATGATAGTGAAGGGACATAACCACTGCCCAACTGTGCTGATGTGGGGGACGCCGGGATAAAGGCTCTCCCTTTGGTTAAATCCAGCTGGAGGCCTAGGGATGCTGTCAGTGGTCCCAGGAGAGCAGAGAGCAGAGCCTGTGGGGGGCATGCTAGGTTCCCTCCTGCCTGGGAATTCTAAGGCTCAGCTGGCTCTTACCTTTCTTGGGGTATTGGTGGTTATGAGCCAGCCTGCAAGTGTTCACTTCTTCCCACCATCATGACTGTTATAAAGAAGAAAGAGCCCTGGCGGCCTCAGCAGATGGGCACTGGGTAGTTTGGATGGAAGCTAGAACAGGTCCCATTTATTGACGGCAGGCACTGAGTATCCTAAGCATCTTAAGCATTCTGTCTGTAAACAGTCACCCTGGTGGGCAGGTGCCATTGTCCTTGTCTTCATAAGTTACTGATGAAGAATGGGGGCTGGGACGGGTCAGTTCTTTGCCCAGACACACAGCTAGATAAGAGTCAGAGGTGGGCTCGGACCAGTCTGTCTGACTCCTGCACCATTCCTCGGGGTGCATCCCACCCACCCTGTGCTGGGTGCCACGTATGTGCCGGCTCACTGCTGGGGATGGTCTCCCACTTCCTCTCCACTTGACCTAATTGACCCTGGATTTTGAGACCCAACTCAGATCTCACTTCCTCCATGAGACTTTCTCTGACCACTCCCACATCCCACGTCTCTCCTGTGGCAATGGGTGGCAGGTAGCTCTCTGCCATGCCTCAGAATGTCATCCATCTGTTCTGAATGTGTGCGTCTCCAGAGTCCCCATGAGACTCTGACATTCTTAGGTGCAGATCTTGGGTTCTGAGTTTTCTTTGAATTCTTTGCTCAAGAGGTTTAATTGAAGGAACTTGAATAAAGTAATTATTATGGAGCTAGAAGAGGGTTGCAGGACTGTCTGGGATGGTATGGTGGACACAGATGTGTCATGGGAGAAGCTATTACCACGTCAAGGCCAGAGGGAGCTGTCCCTGGAGCCAGTCATGGGAGAGGATGATAGGAGTTGATAGGTTTGAGAACCAGTTTTATACATGGTAGTAAAAGCTTGCTGAGAGCCAAAAGGGAGGATTTTTAAGAAGGAAAGGTTAGAATTGGGCTTACAGTCCAAGTGGTTGCCGGGAGAAGACAAGCACATACCCCTACCTGAAGCAGAAGGACGCTTTTGCGGGGTAGTGATTCCCCCCCCCCCCATGCATGGACCACCATATGGCAGTCAAGTGCAGTGAAGGGGACACCTGAGCACAAATCGTCCGGGGCTTCCTTCTTAGAGCATTGGAGCCACGTGCTAGGTCAGCGGCCTCCGTGAGGATTTCCCAAAAGGCCCTGGGCTGGGTGTGTAGCTCAGTGTAGAGCACCTGCCTACCATGTATGAGGTCCTGGGTGCGACCCCCACCACCACAGTGCAGGCCACCACAACAAAAATGACCTCACGCAGGCCACACGTGCATCTGGATCAAGTGGGAGCCAGTCTGTTTTGGCACTTTAAGTTTCAGAGTTCTTTAAAACTTACCTTAAGGGCCCAAGAAGTTTGGGTAATTGGCAGAGAGCCTTCACCTCTTCACCTCTGGCCATGAGGTCAGGAGGTGCCGAACCTCCTCTCCGCATCTCAGGAACTGTCCCAGACCACTGACCACAGCTCCATGTTGGGCTGGGTAGGCCCCACACTGCCTCAGTGTGGTGTTACTTAATCTCATTTCTTTTTTCTTTATTCCTATTTTTTCCACCCACTCCTGTTGGCCTAGATCCTCCTAGACACGGGAAGGGTCCACAGAGCTGTGGGGAAGCGGGTTGAAAGGCGGAGCCCATGAAAGGTTGAGAGCTTCTCAGAGGCCTGTGCGGATTTTGCTGTTAAGAAGTATTTGGGGATTTTTTTTCTCTCTGTTTGGCCTTGGATGTGTCAGGAGACACTCCAGATGTCCAAAGTGAAGGCCTTGTGCTTCTCTGAACATATCACCCACCCTTGACCTCTGGGGTTTTCTCGCAGTTCTGCTCTTGCTAGACTAGAAAGCTCTCTCACCCCTCTTTTTTCGCTTGTTAGGCATTAGGGAGCCGTGGGGACTGTGGAGAATCCTCCAGTTTTCACCCCAGCTCAAGGCTGTGGGGGCTCCTGAGCTATAAGTTGGGAGTTTGACTGTTAATTTGGGTTGTGTGTAGCTGTTTGCCTTCACAGAGGTTCAAAGAGGCTGTGGGGGCACAGCCTGGGAAAAAATAAGGACAGGGATCCAGGAGCCACTTGAGGGCAGTGGGCCTGTGGGCTGCAGGGGGCACGACCCCAGGAGGCCAGATGGGCTCCGTATAGGACTTGAGACCTGTGCTAGGACCTCACTTCCCCTCCTGTTCTTGGGGACCCACGTGACTGGGGGATGGCTCAAGTCAGAGGCCTGGGCAGGGCGCAGAAGCCCCGAGAGCCTGGTGGCCAATCTTCCATTTTACAAGAAAGAGGCGATTCTGCACCCCAGCCCTTAACCTGGCCTGCGTAACCCAGCCTGGGGTCTTTTCTCTCAATACTGTGAGGTTTCAGAGATTGGAAAATGCTCTGCCTCAGGCTTTAAGCTCTCTGTTACTCTTTCATTAACACAAGTAAAGCATAATAAAGGTAACGAAGAGGAACGGGAAGTGTAGTTAATGCCACCTATAATGCCACCACTCAAATATCATTTATATTTTGAACATGGGTATGTGAACTTCCTAGATGCTTTTCTGAATTCACAAAGTAGAAGTAAATACACGTGTATTTTGTGACCTGCTGTGTCTATGTGTGTGTGTGTTAGTGTGTGTGAGGTTTTTCTCATTTAAAAGAACACATGCTTATCCCAAATTCAAACCAAAGGGTAAAAAGAGAACCCCCCTTACTGGACTCCGTCCCTCCCGCCCTAGTTCTATTCCTCAGTGACAGTCAGGGAGACGTTTAGGAGGGCCACGGTGGGTGGAACAGCAACCTGTAAATATGGGTTGTTGCAACTTGGGCAGATGTTGTGCGCAGGTCAGGGTCAGGGGGAAGGTGAAGTGTGGGTTTGGAGGGACTGGGAAGTAGTCTGTGGGTGGAGTCAGGACTTTCAGAAACAGATGTCTATAGAGTTAAGGAAAGGAGGAGATGAAGAATTTTTGAGGACTGGGTTTTGGTTGGATTTATCATAAAGAGCAGGGCACTTAAAGGTGAGTGAGACTGTGGCCAGGGGCCTGATCATCAACTTTCACCACCTGGGTGGGTGTGGGATGGGGGCAGACAGGGCATTAGGAAGGCAAATAAGCCAGAAACATGTCAGGAAGTGGTGATAGTAATTAGTAGATATTTGTAAAGTACCTTTACCTGATAAAACTAAAAATTGGCCAACTCTATATTAGTTCCCCCATTTTTGTTAAAAAAAATTTTTTTTAAACAAATTTATAAATATATCAGAAACCTGAGCAAAACTGCAGAACTGGACTAGGAGTTGGCCATAGCAGATTTGGTTCTGGTTTTGTCTGTTACCGGCTGTGCAATCTTGAACTGCTCCTTCATTATTTATTTTAATTTAATTTATTTATTTGCTGTGCTGGGGATCAAACCCAGGGTTCTGCACATGCTAGAGAAGCGCTCTACCAGTGGGCTACACCCCAAGCTCTCCTTAATTTTTTAGATCTCAGTTTTCTCATCTGCGGATCAGCCATTCTCGGCCCTAGATGCATTCAAATCACTGGGAACAATTTCAAAACACAAACCAAAAGACCTGAAGCCAGAGCCCCACTGCAGATGAAACATGCCAGAATTTCTGGGGGAGACGCCTGGGAATTTAAAGAAAGGCAGGCAACGTTGAGAACCCCTGGACTCAGATCATCCTGATTGCTCATCTAGCCTAGTTCTATTCAGGCCTCCCTATAGCCCATGCATCTGTGTGCCTCGTATTACATAATTGTGTGCCTTTGTACTGTGCACAAATGTTGTAAACATCTTACATACCAAGAAGTCTTGTCTTTTCATGAGAAACTCCCCATAATTCTCATTAGGCTCATGATCTAATGCCAATATCCTGTGTTAATAAATCAGAATCATAAATGTAGTAAAACATCCCATAATTTTTTGACCCAGTTGAAAGCATCGACTTTCATCTTTAATTTCTCCTTCCTTCATTTTGCAAAAGCTACTGACGGGAGCCCTGAGGCCATCTCTCCCTCTGTAAAGAAGACACTGAAACGTAAAGCGTGAAGACATTACTGGAAGTGTTTTTGCTCGAAGACTTGTGTATACCGTAAGTTCCAAATTAGGAGGTCCAGTCGGGGAGGCTTATCGGATCTTGATTCTGCATGGAGTGGGAGGTGTTTAAAGAGTCTTGGTGCTGTTTTATCTTTATCATTGAAGTTTTGGTTTTGTCTCTTCCTAAATGAGTCACTTTTTTAAAAAGGAACCTAATTGGGGAGGGAGTGGGGAAACCACTGAGGGAGGTGCTGAGTGGGGGCAGCTGTGGAGCCAGCAGTCAGGTGACCAGGTTTACAATGGGGCCACCTGTGCAGGAGGGGTGGGACCAGGGCTCTGGCCGAGCTGAAGGTGAATCAAAAACAAGCAGAACACGACCTTGCAGAGGTTGGGGGGAGGCCGTAGGAATGATATTGATGTTGCTGATTAATGACCAAGTGTTTACTGGTGGATATGCACCCTGCAGGTTTTCTAGAAGCAGACCCAGTCCACAGGGGCTTGGGAGATGGTGGGCTGAGGGGAAGGAGACCCTCTGGTTTTCCCTGTGTTGTTGTCTGCGCTTCCAAATGCAGTTACTGGAGTTCAGAGCCTCACTGGCATGAAAATACAGGCGACCTTGTTCTTGCCAGGTGGGATTTCAGAAGAGAACTTGGCAGCCTGAGGTCTCCTAAGGAGCACTAAGGGGCCCAAGAAATGTGCACTGACTGGGTAGCCAGATGGAGATCGGCCCGAGCCCGTGGGACTGCCGCTGTCACTTCCTCTTTCTGTGCTAAGATCTCCCAGCTGAAAGAATCCCACACACCTAAGCCTCCCAGCCCGTGAGAGATGTTCAGAGCACCCTCTGTCCTTGATGCCTGAGAGGAGGACCAAGGGGACAGGTTCTGGCTTTGGCAAACTAGAGCAGCTCCACACAGTCGAGCTCAGAGCCCTCGGGCGCTTGGGCCTGGGGCAGGGGTGCATCCTGACACTCGGGAAGAGTGGGGTGGCCGGCACGTGCTCAGGGTGCTGCTCTTGTCCACGCCGGGCCCTCCAGGAGGGCTGGCTGTCGTCCTTCCCAGTGCTGTGCAGACTCCTGCAGCTGTGCCTGCGTGTTTTCTAAGTTTGTCATAAACTTCCTGTTTGGGGATGATCTGAGGCCTGGAGCATCATGTGTTTTGAAACGCAGGCATTGACGGAGATCCAGCGATTCTCTCGTACCATGGGACGGCCTGTTGGTTTCTTTGGTGACTTTTGTCACCTCTCTTTGCAAACTTTCTCACGGCGGAATGTTCTGTAGCTTCTGGACTTATTTCATGAGTGCTGAGACAGTCCTGAGGTCTGAAGGCTCAAAGGAGGGAGGAGAGCATTAAGAGGGCCCCCGTGGGCTGGGGACATGACTCAGTGGTTCAGTGCCCCTGGGTTCAATCCCCAGTACCAAAAAAAAAGGAAAAGAGGGCCCTGATATAATGCCAGGAACTGTGCTGGGTGTTTTATTCACTTCTTGTTTTATCGAGGACGCATTCGTTTATGTAGACTGAGGCTCAGAGAAGTTGAGTGACCAGCCCAAGGTTCAACAGCTGCTGGGTGGCAAGGTCAGGAATTGATCCGAGGCTTGACTCCAGAGCTCTTGTTACTTCAGCTAAGTCATGAGGAGCACACTGCCCCTTTGGTAGACCTTGACAGGCAGGGCCTTGACCTCCGTAGTTCCTCCCCGAGCCTGTTATTCAGGACCACTCTTCTCTCTTTGTTGGGGGATTCGATGGGCCTTGAGTGCTCTGCTGACTTTCACCTCCCCCAGTCATCCTCCCCTGTGGCTCTGAGAATCCTAGGATTGTTGGGTGATGGTCCATGATGACCAAGGTGGAGTTGAACAAATCTGAGTTCCCAGAAATGGAGTATTCTTTTTCCTCCTTCTGGGCACATAGCCCTGGCTCTCTGATCAGCATGAGCTGCTCCACTCAGCCACACTGCTCGCTGGCAGGCTCTTCCCCTGAAGAAGACAGGCTGCAAGTGTGTGTGAAAGGGTGGCAAGGACAGCTTTGTCATGGGTGGGTGCAGGACCAGGAGTGGAGGCCAACTCCAGCCATCCTCCTCAGCAGGGCAGTTCTTAGAAGGTGCCAGACCCCTTGCCTCCTGCAAATGCAGAATAGATGTGCCCCCAAAACCTCAAGAAGGCCAGTGTGGCTGGGCACAGTGCTGTGGGCCTGTAATCCCAGCGGCTCAGGAGGCTGAGGCAGGAGGATCACGAGTTCAAAGCCAGCCTCAGCAACTTAGTGAGACCCTAAGCAACTCAGTGAGACCCTGTCTCTAGTAAAATATATATGTAAAAAAAGGGCTGGGGATGTGGCTCAGTGGTCAAGCACCCCTGGGTTCAATCCCTGTTTTTCCTTCAGCGGTCCCAGTTCTCCTGTGTTTTCTGAAAACCCTCTGAAATCTGTCACCTGAGCATCAGAACTGATCTGTGGATCAGGTAATATCTACCATTCAAATGTGCTGGGCAGTGGGAAGTTGCAAGTTTCTCACACAGCTATTCCTTACCCTCAAGGGGTTTATAGTCTACAAGGGCAGGTAGAACACTTGCCAAGAGAAGGTGAGTGGGAAGGGTTCCTGCTCAGTTGGCCTCAAGAGAGCCAGGTGGCCAGAAGGGTGGGGCTGTAGGGTGAGCAGCATGCTCAGCATTGGAACTTGGAGCTGCTCGTGGAAGGGGAGAGGATTAGGGGTGGGGGGGCAGACGTGCCCGTGGGACACAAGGTTGAAGGACATGTGCATCATTACAGACGATTCCAGGATGCCTGTAGGGTTTGAATTTTCCCGAATTGGGGAGCCACCAAAAGGGGTCAAGTAGGACGGGGACTGGGCAAAACAGTGCCAGAGAGAGATTCATCAGGGCGTGTGGCAGTGAAGGAGATGCCGGAGGCAGGTTAGAGGCGTTTACCCGGTTGAATTGGAAGCACGAGATGTTGAGGACGTGGACAGGGTTGGCGCTACCTTATAGAGATGGGAAGTCTAGGTCCCAGCTCTGTCTGTCCCTTGTCACCTGTGGGTCGCTGAGCCAGTTAATCTCTTTGAAACTTGGTTTCATCTTCCTCAAAGAGGATGAAAACACTTGGCAGAACTGTCGTTGGAGGTTTTGTGACACACCCAGACTTAGTACGTGCTCAACAAACAGGAGTCCCCTCGTGTTAGAAGAGGTGTGATTTCGTGATTGATGGGGGGAAGTAGGGAGCACAGGGCTTTGCCTCCGGGCGCCCTCGGGAAGGAGGAGGCTGCTCAGGCAGAGGTGGAGCTTTCGGGGTCCTGGAGTTCAGTTTTAGGAACGCCCTCCTCCTAGACCCCAGCTGCTGAGGGCTGCGCCTGCGTGACACCCCACAGTCGCTGCACCTCCAAGGCGCCCTCTCCCTGGCCGCCCCGCCTTGCTGAGGAGGCAGCCTGGCCTCGGTCCTCCACTGAAGGAGCAGCTCACCAGCGAGCCCACCAGGTGCCGCCTCCACCCTGCACCTCCTTCTGCACCCGGGCTCACCCAGCCTGCTTTCCTTCCACTCAGGCGAGAGGCATCCTTCCCCTGGCCAGGGCCCCTCCTGTACATGCCCCTCTGCCCCTGGAGGACCTGGGACCCGCCCCCTTCCGGCCCTCTTAACTTCGGCCTTCATCCTGCATTCCCTCTCTCACAGACCCACAGACTTCTAGAAGGGTTCTGCCGCCCTTTGCCCCTTCACAGACCTGGCCGACTCAGGTTGGCTTCTGCCTGTGGGCGGTGCGCCTGGCCCAGCACAGGGACTGGGTGGATTTTGAGCAGAGGGCTCCTGCAGTCCACAGGGACTGCCCCATCTAAGGTGGCCTGGGGTCTCCATATGGCCACACCTGAGGGACACTTCAGCCCCTGTCTTTCTGGACTTAATCTATCTTTGACACTGAGGACAACTTCCTCCTTGGCGTCTTTGGTGTAAATCGGTCAACAGCTGTTTCTTGAGCACCTACTATGTGTCAGACTCTGGAGCATACCACAATACAATGGTATGGAAGAGAGATTTAAAAAGTAAATAAATTGTGGCTCAGTGGTAGAGCTCTTGCCTAGCATGTGTGAGGCACTGGGTTCCACTCTCAGCACCACATATAAATAAATGAATAGATAAAGATCTATCAACATCTAAAAATTAATTTAAAAAATAATAAATAAATGCCAGGTGGTGACAAGGGATACAAAGAAAAATACAGTAAGGAAGGTGGATAGGAATGTGCTGGAGTGGAATGGGCCTCCCTGAAAAGGGTGTTAGAGGGGAAATCTGAAGGAAGGAAAGGATTCCCTGGGGAAGAGAACTCCATGCAGAGGGAGAGCAAGTGCAAAGGGCCTGAGGCAGGAGCTTACCAGGGTGTGTGAGGAAGCCATTGTAGCTGGAGGAAGTGGAGGAAGAGCAGAGGAGGAGGAGGAGAGGTCAGGAAGAGATCAGCCAGCTTATGTGGACTTTGTGGGTCATTTCAAGGACTTTGTTATATACTCTGGAGGAGGTGAAATACTATAGGAGTGTTTTGAGCAGGGGAGTAAATTTTAAATGACCACTTAGGCTGCTCTGGGGAGCACGGTGTGTATTAGTTTGCTCAGACTGCCAAAACAAAATTCCCCACACTGGGTGACCTAAATAATAGCACTCCATTGTCTCATGGTTCTGGAGGCTGGGATCGTAAGATCAGGATGTCAGTTAGGCCATGCTTCCTTAGAGGACTTTAGGGAAGGTTCAGTTCTAGGCCTCTCTCCCAGCTTCTGGAAATTCCTTGACTTGTGGCTGAATGACTCCAGTCTTCTCATGGTCTTCTCCCTTTGTATGTCTCTGTGTCCAAATTTCCCCTTTTTATAAGGACACCAGTCATATTGGATTATGGACCCCCCCCATCCTACACCAGTATGACCTCATCTTACATAATTATATCTGCGTTGACCCTGTTTCCAAATATGACCCATTCTGAGATACTAGGGGTGAGGGTTTCAGCACAGGAGTTTTAGGGGACACAGTTCACCTCATAACACAATTCAACTCATAATCCATAGGTGATGCAGAGTGAGTTTTGAAGTGGAACAAGTAGTGAGCAAGGTTTCAGGGAAACTTGGACCAACATGGTAGCCGTGAAGGTGGTGAGAAATGATGAACGTATTTTGAAGCTAGAGCTGACATCATTTTTGCTGGTGGTTTAGACCTGGGGTGTGAGGGAAAAAGGGAGCCATGATGGTTTAGGGCCTGAGTAGCCAGCAGAATGGAAGTGGATGTCTTTCTCCCCTGAATCCTCTCCTCTCTCAGCTGGGTCCTCCTGGGTCAGCCCATCAGTGGTGGGGTTCTTCAGGCTTCTGTCCCTGGTCACTTCTCCAGCCTCTCCCTGATTGTCACTGACTGTTCCCATGTTGAAGCCAAATATCCTAAATGTGCTCTTTGGGTCACTCCTACAGGCCCCGGCTCTGGAGGATGCTGAAGGAGGAGGACGCTGAAGCCAGACGGCCCTGAAGGAGTGACCCTCTTACTCCTCAAACAGGTAGCTTCTCTGAGATTCTTGGGTGAGAGAGGTCCTAAGATCCTTCCCTGTGCTGTGGAGAAATGCCCCAGAAGGGGAGGAGGGCTGCTCTGGGCCTGGACCCCCGGAGACTCTGGCAAACCTTGCTTGGGAAATGGTCAGTGGAGCCACGTGTTGGTTTGCAGTCTGGAGTGAGGCTGAGGGCGTCTGGTCTTGTTTCTCTTCGCAGAGTTGTTGTAAATAGTTAAGAATCCAAAGGATGTTCGTGACTGGAGCCCTAGCAGAGTTCAGAAGGAATCGAAAATGGCTGCTATGCCCCTCTGGAGCATTGTAGTGTAGGCCACTGTGAGAGACTCCACAGAGCCTGCCGAAGGCAGATTTCTGGACCAGGGAGCTTTAGCCAGCCCTGGGGCATCTCTAGCGTGTTTGTCAGCTCTGGTCCTGTGATCTCTTCCAGTCTCAGTTTATCCCTCTAGAAAATGGACATACAGCTGTGTTTCCTCTGCCAAGTGCCACAGAAAAGTTCTCAGAAGAGTCAGTAGATCTGTATGTGAACAGAATTTCAATCTGAGGTAGAAACTGGTCAGTGACGGTGGGGAAGGCGAGGCTTGGTTTGATTATCTCAGTGTGCACCATCTTGTTTTCTTGGTAGGCGCCACCTTTTCCATTCCTTTTAGGTGAGACTCGGAGTTGGTTTGGTTTCTTTTTTATTGCGCCTGATTTTCATTTAATTTTAAAGCCGTTATGTCCTGGGGTTTCAATGAGAAGAAAGGAGTTCACTTGGATGGGGTAATGGAAGAGTCTCCTGAAGGGTTTCTTTGTAAGGGTGGAGGCAGGGGTGAGAGAAACCATGAGGGAGGCAGAAGGATTCTGGGGCTCGCGGTGGCAGGGCCTAGGCCTGAAAGGAAGAGGACTGGGAAAGAGGCCGGGAAGCCAGGCCGGGTAGGGGGCGGCAGTCAAGCCACAATGACATGGCCAGGAAAGGACCCAAAGCATAAGCATCTGCTCTGGGCTCCCCTCTCGCGTTGCCCATCTCCTGAGGGTGGTGCTTCTCAGGACGCTGCCACTAGCCAGAGTCCGAGGGCAAGGAAGCTTGTTCCATGCAGGCCACCCAAACTAGAGCCTTTGGGTGGGAGCTGAGGGGACAAGGTGGTGGTGGACCTGTAGAGCAGATGGAAACTGCCTAACAGGACCAAGGGATGGGTTTTGTATTTGAGTGAAATTTTGCATTACTAGGGCAGCCAAACTGAGCTGTTGGCTGGGAGAGCTGGCAGGAGCCACAGAAGTCCTCCTCCTTTCCATAGCAAAGACCCAGGGAAGTCAAATGACCTGCCTGAGGCCACTCATTAATTCACTGAAGTGGTTCTTGAAAGCTTTATATGTTTTCTCAGGAAAAACAATACGAAACCTTTGAAACTGTTGAGAAACAGTAGAAAACAAAATCTGAGCAAGTGCCAGGGAAAGGCTATGGGTTAGCCCTCCTGTCAGTCCCTTTTGGCTGTCGGAACAGAATTGGGGAGACGGGGCTTACACTTGCAGAAGTGCTCCTCACAATTCTGGAGTCTGGAAGTCTGAGGTGAGGGTGTCAGTGCACTCGGGTCCTCTGAGGGCCCTCTTCTTCGTTGCAGACTGCCAGCTTCTTCCTGAGCCCTCACCTGAGGACAGAGAGAGGCCAGGGACCTCTCTCAGGCCTCTTTAATATGGGCACTATCACTACCTCCTAGTAATTGCCTCCTGAAGACCCTACCCCTAACACCATCACCTTGGGAGTTGGGATTTCAACACATGCATTTTGGGAGGAAACAAATATTCAGACCATAGAAGCTCTTGTTTCCCATTTATCAGTTTGAATGCCAGAAAATCAAACCCAAAGGATTTCCAGCATCAAGGGGGATTAACTCCCTCAGGTACACGCTGTGAGTGGGGATAGGGTGGACTGCAGGGATGGTGTGCACCAGAAGCTCAGCAGTTTCTTCCATCTCTCCACTTGCTTTCCCTGGGTCCGTTCATTCCCAAGGTGGCTTCTGCACTGGGCTGTGGGGAGGAGAGGGTCTGGACAGCTCTAGGAGTGGGAGACTGTCAGGGGAAAAGAGAAACGAATACTGGGAACAGCTGCTGACGTCCTTTGTACTCTATCATCTATAGAAATTGAATAAAACCTTACTGATTTGGACTCATTATTGGAGGTAGTGCTGAGAGGAAACCCACTCTTAACTAGCAAAACTAGCAACTGAATTTTAAAATGTTTTCATATAGCATAGTTTTGGGCAGAATCTTCACAAACATTTCCATTTGGGAGCAATTAGCATCTGATTTTCAGGATATCTTAAGATGCAAAATCTTCTTACAGGTTAACCAAGCCTCTTGCAATCCTCTTTAATTTCTAATTTGCTTATTCAACCTTTTTATAGCCATTGAACTTAAATTCTGGGTTGGTGGAGATTAAATTAGAGTAATGAGGTTCCTCATTTATAACCACATCTATAAAATGGGAATAAGAACAGCACCTACTTTATAGGTTTGCTTCAAGGATTAAGTGAGGTAATCCCATAAAGTGTTTAGCCTGGTGACTGGCCCAATAAACGTTACCTTTATTAGCATCATATATCTCAAAATAATGTCACCTTTATGTGTTTATGTGCACATTTTATCTAGGAAATTAACTCTCTTCACAAACAAATATATTATCGGCCTCTGATTAGCTCTGTTAGGGATGAAGTATATACATGTATTAAAACATTCAGTGTTTGTGGTTTTGTTGTTGTTGTTAGAATTCATTTTGGGGAAAACATCAATAAAGAAAAGTTTAAGTAGCCTATGTTAAGTTATAAGTAGGTATAATCCCTGGAAAATAGGGATTTTTAAACTTCATGGCAACCTGCTAATCTGTTCTCAGTTGAAAAATCCTTCAAATAGTTAATGGCCTGACATGACCTGTCCCAGTTCATTGTCTCCCTTTGCTCAGTTTGGTGTCTCCAGAGAGATGAGTGACCCTCCCTGGCTGTTGGTTTTCCAAGCCAGCTGTGCAGTCGGGCTTTCCCAAGTGGATGGATTTGGGGGTGACCTGGAGCGGATGATACACTTCAGTAGCATCAATAAAGAAGTGAGCATTGAGCATTGATTTCAGTGGCTTTCCAACCACGTGAAGGACGCTGGAAATCATTCTCTGAAGCGTTTGGCGCCTTAGGGCTGACCTCTGAGTCTTGGGAGGGTCGAGTGTCTTGAGTTGGGGTTCCCAGATTGCTGATGGGGGACACACAGGTTGGTACAGGGCCTCAAAGCTTCCACCAGTTCAGTTCCAAAACCGGAAGGAGGTCACTTTGAAAGTGGAGGGAGGGATGGGGTGCAAGGATGCAGCAAGAGGAGGATGCTCCAAAGTGACTATGAACCCTAAAGACTGTGTTTCCATTCCCCACTCCTTGAGGGTGGACTTGAATTAGACTTGAGTTTTCTATAGGTTGTTTGTTGCTCTCCATGCTGGTCACCCTTATGCTGTGCAGATGAGAACTGATTGAACCTTAAGTAATTCCCTGACTTGAAAGGTGCTATGGACAACTGGTTCTCAAATGTAGATTGCGTGGACCAAGAAAGTACCAAAAGCAAGTGCAGTGGTGCACACCTATAATCCCAGTGGCTTGGGCAGGAGGATGGCGAGTTCAAAGCCAGCCTCAGCAACTTAGCAAGGCACTTAGCAACTCAGTGATCCCCTGTCTCTAATAATATATGAAAAAAGGGCTGGGGATGTGGCTCAGTGGTTGACACCCCTAGGTTCAATCCCTAGTACCCCCCCAAAAAAATAGATTTGGGGGATTGTCCAAGGGCTATCAGTTTTGGTTGGTGGTCGGTGTGGTTCTTTTGTAAAGGTAGAACATTTTTTAAAATCTTAACATCCATCATGAACATTTTATAAAAAAGACCATCTTAAGGCCAAAATAATAGGAAGGAGATAATCTAAGAACAAACCAAGAATCTTTGAATTGATAATTCTCAACTTCAAGAAAAATTTATTTCACTGTTCTTATTTCTCTGACATGACCTCTGAAAACTTCATCAGGGATGGGCACTGTCCTGTATCTGCCTGTGAGCAGTGTTGGGGAACCACCTGGAGATGGGGAGTTATTCTGTGTAACATGCAACTCTAGAGGGAAAAAAAACAGTATTTTTTGAAGCCTCACATAAAACCTAGGAGTTCTCTAGAGTCATGTCTCAATTGGATTTAAAGGTTAAATTTGGGAGAAAATTCACTTTAACACTAGTCTTGACAGGTCCAATTAATTTTATAGAGAAGGAACTGTTTACTCGCCAGTCATTAACTTAGACTTGTTAATTTTCTAATAGCAGGAAGGAAGAAAATCTTGCAATACCTAAATAGCTCAAATGAAAGGTATATCAATAGTTTTTTCCCTTTTCCACAATTCTCTTTTATTTGATTTGGACGTAAGTTGTATGGTGTGCTTCTGTGTGTGAGAAAGTGCACCTGCCTCCATGCAGATAGAAAACTTGATTTGGTCTTAAGAGTCCCAAAAGAGGAAGGGACACTCCTCAGAGGAGCAGCGTGCCCGTCAGTCAGTCGCTGGTGTTAGTAGTTGTAGCAGAAGTTTTGTAATGGAGCTTTGTGACTTCCAAAGATGCCTTTTGGAGTCATTAAAAGCCCCCAAGCATCCAACAACCACTGATGAAACCTGAACGGTAATAAACAATCCTCGTTCTGCTTTGATAACATGCCTGCCTGCCTTTGCCACAAACGTGTTTATTCTTCTAACGAGGAATTATTTTCCATGTTAGACTATGGCTGGTGTGAAGGCAACCCCTCTGTCCTTGCTGACAGGGAGAGAAAGACTGCTTGCAGGTCCATGTGAAATCCCAAATGGGATCATGGAGTCCTGGAGCTGGGGTGGGTTTTGAGCTTCTAATTACCTGGACTGGCTACAGGTGTGATGATTCTAATGTCTCTTGGATCGCTAATGCTTCATGGATCCTCTGGGAACGAGGACATGAAGTTGGAGGTGTCTTCTCAGGAAAAGGAGACCATCTGGGGCACACTCACAGCTGTGTTACTGCCCTGTTAACCACGTCCTCGGGCAGGGTGTCACGGAGCCCCACTTTATCCTCATGCCTGTTCATGGACTGCTTCTTGCATGTTCTAGCAGACAGTCATAATTTGCTCAGACTTCTTACTCCTTGCTTTCTAAGGTGTAACTCGCTCTACAGCACACTATGCGATCTGCAGAACTGCAGCTCTGTTCTTGATAGACATGACCAGAACATTCTTGTCTCAGTCAGTTTGGACTGCAGTAACAGAATACCACGATCTGGGAGGCTTAAACAATAGAAATTTATTTCTCACATTTTGGGTGACTGGGAAGTAAGACTGAGGTGCTCTGCAAGGTAGGTTTCTTTCTGAGGCCTCTTCTCTTGGCTTGTGGGTGGCCGCCATCTTGCTGTGTGTTTACCTGACCTCTTCTTTGGGCACTCTTGGAGAGAGGGAGCTCTGGGCATTAATCCCATTATGGGGGCTTCACCCTCAGGATGTCACCTAAACCTAATTACCACCCAGAGGCCCTTCCTTCTAATGCCATCCTTTTCGAGGTTAGAGCTTTGGCATAGGAATTTTGGGGGAACATAAATACTCAGCCCATGAACAACTAAATTTTTTTTTTTTGTAGTCCCCTTGAAGTGTTAGTATAGTAGCACTATAGTAGAGAAAGTCTTAGAGGGACAAACTTTTGTTGCTTTGGAAAAGAACTATCCTACCGAAGAGATACCCCAGTGATCGGAAAGTTGGAAGACCTTTACACAGATCTAGGGGTAATCTAGGGCTAGACAGGCGATCTCCTTGTCTATCCAGGTCTTAGGTTTCCTAGTTCCATAAGCCAGTGCCAAAGGTGTGGTTGCCAAACTTAATTGACCTCAATGAAATTTGGATGGTGCTATAGATTTAGTGTTCCCTGACCACCTTCTATTGCCTTTTTTCTGTGCCTCTCAAGAGGACTTTTGGAACCAAAGCCTGGGAAATGGTCTCTTCTTAATCCTCCTGGGCATTTACTCTCTTTTCATTGGGGGGGAAAAGAAAGGCATTGATTAAAACAAAGCTGTTCCATTAGAGATCAGTATCTCACATGTCATCCTAAAAGTGTACAAACACATAGTAGTGTCCACATGGAGGCACACACGCATGCACACTCTTGCCGGCTGGAATACTTTACAACATGAAAAGGCTTTTGAAAATCCTTTAGGCTTTCAAGGAACAGATAATTCCTGTGTTATATAAACTGTTCTAAGATTTAGAAAAAAAGATGGAAAACTTCCAGATCGCTCTTTCCAGCAAACATGACCCTGATATCAAAGCTGGCAAGTCCCCAAAGGGAGGCTCTATACCAATCTCGCTTAGGAATGTAAAAATTGGAGATAAAATGCCAGCAAGTAGATTTTGACATCATGTTCCACCATAACCAAATAGAGTATATTCCTGGAATGCAGGAGTGGTGGCTTCATATATATATATAGTCAGAGGATTTGCATAAATTGGTTAAGTAAAAATATGTAATGATCTCATTAACTCCAAAAGTGCATTCAGTGAATTCAGCTTCTGATTTTTCATGAGCCACTGAAAAATATATAAAATGGCCATTCCTTACCATAATAAGGAAGATAAAGCTGATACAGTAGTGGGGAAATACTAGAGATACCAGTGAGATCAAAACAAAACTAAAACTAAAAGCATTGTTTCTTTTTATTTGATTAAGTAATTTATTTTTGTTCTTTTTAGATACACATGACAGTAAAGTGTATTTTGACATACATACATGGAGTGGAACTTATTCTAATTAGGATCCCATTCTCGTGGCTGTGCATGTGGAGTTACCCTGGTCGTGTATTCATATATGAACATAGGAAAGTTCTGACCAGGTCAAGCTTTGTCTCTTTAAGGTTTAGCCAATGAAAAAATGATGGGGAATACATATTGTAAAGACAGTGATTGTTATCATTAGTAACAGATTGCTTAGTTGTAGCCCAAGACGACTTAAAGAGCTTAACTGAAAATGCTATTTCTAGTTGACAAGATGAAAATTAAGTATTTGGATTTTTCAGTAATTAGTTTGTGAGCCTAATGCTATTCCTCTGAAAGTACCATCAAGATATTTTAAATTTCACAATATGGTTCTAAGTCTATTTGGAAAAATAAGTAGGTGAGAACATCAAAAGGAATTCTGAAGATGGTTTGGGGGGAAGGGAGTCAGATCTAATGGATATGAAGGCTTGTAGGACTATGGGGTATTAGGATGCACCACGAAGCCTTTGTAATGAAAACACGGAGGGGCTGGTGCGAGGGGAGGCAGCTAAGCGAACTCGGAGAGCTCGGAAATAGACCCTGGCATAAGTAATTTAATAAATCATAAAGCAGTCATTGCAAATCAATGGGGAAGGGAATATTATTCAATAAATAATTCTGATGCCTCATTAGCAATTTGGAAAAAATCATTTTGGCTTCACCAAAATGAATTACAGATGGATAAAACAATTGAAGTGCAAAACGTAGAGGCACAGGAAATCTATAGAATTGAATATTGCTTAGAAACAAAAGAAAATCATTCAAAAAGGAAAAGAACAGTCAATCAATTTGCAGGAAAAAGAAAGATTTCTTCATGTAAAAAACGCCAACAGGGAAACAAAGACTGGGAAAAAAATTAGAAGTAACTTGACAGAATTTTTATCTTTATAATGTGAAATGCTCAAATTAAAAAGAAAGGTGCTAAAACCTTGGTAGAACACTTGAATAGATAATTAAATACAACACTAAGCAAATACATGGAAAATGTTCAAATTCAATGATAATAAGAGATATGCAGACTAAAATAGCCATAAAAGTATTATTTTAACATATTTGCCGAAAATACTTTTTAATGATAATTTCCAATTCTGTGATAATTGCAGTACTATAAAGCAATTTTATGATGTATTAAAGACCCATGTTATTTATTCATACATATGGATGCAGTTAGACCACTTTGTGGATCTTCTTCTCCCATCCCCCATGAAGGAAATAATACAGAATATTTAAGAAACAAGTTTAGATAGAGATCCCCTCTGATGCGTTATTTTCAAAGCAAACACACACACTAGTTCCAACATTTGAGTAGCTAAAGTAAAATAACATTTTTTTCTCAGCACAATAGTATAATTAATAATTATTTTGAAGATATGTAGCACGGTGGCAAGATATTTACAAAACAATTTTATCTGCAGAAATTACAGTATAAATGATGGTGTAGTTTTTCCAGGGAATACGGCTGTATAGCTGTGCTCTGAAGATGAATGAGTGCTAGCTGCATACAACATGGAAGAATTGCAGGAATATAATATTAAGCAAAAAAGCAAATCACTGGGCACATACAGTGTGATTTCGATTTCATTAAGTTTAGTTGTATGCAAAAGCATTTAGGCATCCTTGTGCAAATGGCAAAGACTGTAAGAAGACCAAGTGAATGCAGGCAAAAATGCAGAATAATGATGAGAGCAGAGGATGAAGGAAGAGCCCTCCACCAGGTGGGGAGAGGGTGCCTGGGGGATTGGTGAGGTTCTCTTCCTTAAGCTGGGCTGTGGTTACACATGTATATGTTGCTGCTATTTTTCATGCCCTTCATGTATTCTGTACACACGCGCACGCACACACATACACACACACCCCTGTGCACGTGCACCCACACACACATGTATATTTATTTGCTGTCCTGGCCTCATGCGTGCTAGACAAGTGCTTTACCATTGAGCTACATCCCCCAGCCCTCCATAAATATTGTTGAATGTATTTAATGTTAATGAAAAGGATATTAAAACTCATTTTCACCAATTTACGATTATGAACAAAACATGTGCCTTCAGTAAAGGGGGAATGGAAAGACATAGGTAACAGTGCTTTGTATTCACCTAACAGTGTGTTTGAGGGTAAGAAGGTGAGTGATTAAGTCTTTCCTTCTCTCCCAGTTCCAAGTTGTCCATTATGTGTTTACATTACATCCATGAAAGAAAGGCAACTTGAAGGCAGTTGGCATCAGAGGTGACTTGTATGCTGTGGAGGCTACCATTTCCCAAAGGGTGATGTGCGTCACCATCGAGGCCAACAGGGAGATGGAGTTAAAAGGCAAAAGGACTAGGGCTGTGCTCAGGGGCACAGTGCTTGCCTAGCGTGTGTGAGGCCTGAGGTTTGTTCCCCACTACTGAAAACAAAGGCAAAAAGAAAATGTTTGGAAAAATAAATCAGTCCACAGATATTCACTGAGTATCTCTTGAGTAGCTTGCATGCTTGAGAAAGCATTGACCAGGGCTGTATTCTGCAAAAACTTGGAACTGAATTTAATTAATTGCTAAAATGGATGAATTAGGCTGGCATTTCTGTGGGTTCCTTTTCTTTCTTAAACTTTATTGTTTTGTCTGGTTATAAAATAATACAATTGGTTCAAAATATTCTTATGAAAATTAATAGACCTTGACGTTGACTAGATAGACATTAGCACTAAAGTTCAGTTTAGAGGAAATACAGGGGGATAGTGGACCATGTTAAAAGACACCACTGGGATGCATTTTAGTAATTGGGGAAATTGGGACACTAGATATTTGGTAATATCAAGAAATTGTGCTACTTTTGTAGGTGTGATATTGTCATAATGGTTATGTTCTTTCTTAAAAATTTCTTTAGTGTAGATGGACACAATATCTTTTATTGTATTTATTTATTTTTATGTGGTGCTGAGGATCAAACCCAGTGCCTCAGGCATGCTAGGCAAGTGCTCTACCACTGAATCACAACCCCAGCCCATAATGCTTATGTTCTAAAGATACATATTGAAGTATGTATGGATAAATGAAATATCAGATACTCATATTAAAATAATCTGGTAGTGGGTTCCAGTGTGTTAAGTATAAAAAGTCTGTGATTGTGTGTGTGTGTGTGTGTGTGTGTGTGTGTGTGAGAGAGAGAGACGAGAGAGTGATCCATCCAGGATTTATGTGAAAATATTCCAGGGATGTGGGGCATAAAGATGAAAAAGTTCAGCCAGGTATGAAAATTGAAGCTGGGCAATGGGTATGTATATTCTAGCTACTTTTGTATATGTTTGATATTTTTGTAATAAAATATAAAATAAAAGTAATACATGTTGATAGTTGAAAATGTATAAAATATAGTGAAGTATAAAGAAGGAAATGAAAATCACTTATAATTCCACTCCCTAGCGATAACTGCTATTAACACTTGGATAAAAATCCTTCTGTACTTTTTCCTTACATGTTTATAGCACATGTTCTTATACACATGTACATTTTAAAATAATAATGAGATTATACTGCCTGAATTGCTTTGTATCCTGCTTTTTTTTACATCCTGGGGACTTTTGTGTTTTGTTACATTTAGATCTTAAGCATGACTTTAATGGCTGTATTTTATCCCAGTACATGAACATGTATAGTCACATGCATACACATATGTGATAGTGTATTTAACAAGTTCCTTACAGATGGATACCTAAATTGTTTCCTTTCTTTTTTTTTTTTCCTCTTCAAACAACTCTGCTGCATACTTGTTTGATTATTTCTCGGTCACAGAGTTCTCAAGATTCCCCCCCATCCCGCCCCATCATGCCAAATTGTTCATTGGAAATGTGATAGTTTTAAATTTCTTTCTACAGTGTATGCATTTACCCAGTTTAATCATAATCTCAGGAACCTTGTTTCCTGTATTCCCCAAATATTAAATGTTTACCAGTCTGACAGAGGATCACATTTTAGTTTGCATTCATTTGATTATTTGTGAGTTTGGAAATCTTTCCATGTGTGTATAAATTAATTCTATTTCTATGAATTAAATGGCTTTTTTGAAAAAAATATTTTTAGTTATAGGTGGACATAATACCTTAATTTAATTAATTAATTAATTAATTTATATGTGGTGCTAAGGATTGAACCCAGTGCCTCACACATGCTCGGCAAGTTCTCTACCACAGAGCCACAACCCAGCCCCATAAGTCACTTCTTATTGACTAGGTGCCTATATCCTTTCCCTCAGTTTTTAAAGTTATCCTTAATTTAATTGATTCACAGGTGCTCTTTACATAGTAAAGTATTCTAACATTTTGTATAGTATATAAATTGCAGCTTTTTCTTCCTAGTTTGTTTTTTGTCTTTTAGCCTGGAATCATTTTTAAACAATAATTTGTCTAGAATTGTCTAGAATATGGTTGTTTTGCAGTGTTGGGGATTGAACCAAGGACCTCACTTATGCTAGGAAAGTGCAACTACTAAGAAGCTATGTCTTCAGCTCTAGAATTATTTTAGTAGATTGTTCTAAAAGTTGTAAATTTAGATTTTTTTCTGGGAATTTTTGTACTTTAGTGTTTGTAACCCTAAGAGATTTCATTATATAGTATTGCCATCTAAAATCTGTTTTTTTATTTTAATAAATTTTGGTTATCAAATAAGACATGTTTGTGATAGAAAAGAATACATTTAAAAATTTTTATCTAAAATTTGACTCTCATATAGTACATCAGATAATATTTGGTAGTTTTCCTTCCAGTAGTTTTTCCAGGTGTGCACATTGGGGTCACACTAGCTAAAGAAACCATTAAAACTCCAAACTATAGCTTAACACAATAGACATTATTTCTCACTCGGTCCAGTGTAGGTGTTCTGGTGGGTGACCACTCCACTGTGGAGCCCTCCACTGAGCGACTCAGCTCCTTCCATCTTAAGGCTCTCCCATGGGGGAAGAGAGCTTGGAAAGGACACAGCACTTTCTAACCACCTCTGCCTGAATATGCCCCACATCACTTTCGCCTGTGGTCCACTGGTGGGAAGTCAGTGGGCACCACCTAGGTACAAGGGGTTCTGGGAAAGGTAGTCCCTGACCCAGCAGCTGCTCTACAGAGAAAACCTTTTACTCTGGAAAGAGAAGTATGAATATTTGTTGGACATTTAGCAGAATCTGCCCCCAGATTCTACATAAATAATATGCATGCTTCTTAATGAAATGCAATAATCTCATTGAGAGTTTTCAATTTTAGCATCATTTTGAGAGCATTTTCCTATCTTTAAATCTTTTTCAAAAGCACGAATTTTCTTTGTGTTGGTGTATCATGACTTACCTAAACCATTTTTCTATTGTGGTACAATTCGGTTTTTCTGGGTTTTTATTATTAGGAATATTGCTGTTAGAGATGTCCTTGTGCATAAGTCATTGAGTATTCCTGTGATTATTCTCTTTTTTTTTTTTTTGGAACCAGGGATTGAACTCAGGGACACTCGGCCACTGAGCCACATCCCCAGCCCTATTTTGTATTTTATTTAGAGACAGGGTCTCACTGAGTTGCTTAGAGCTTCACTAAGTTGCTGAGGCTGGCTTTGAACTCGTGATCCTCCTGACTCAGCCTCCCAAGTCACTTGGATTACAGGCGTGCGCCACCATGCCCGGCTCCTGTGATTATTCTCTACAGAAAGAGTGAACTTGCTCAGTCTTAAGGCTTCTGATACATATTGCCAGACTGTCTTCAGAAATGTGGACTAATTTACACTCTCAACAGTAGTATCTAAGGATTCCAATTTCAGAGCACCCTCGACAATCTTGGGCATTATAGTGTTTCAGTTTTTGCCAATTTGATAGCTGAAAACTACATTGCATTGTTTTAATTTGCAAGCTTTGCTTACTAATGGGTTTGAACATTTTTTCATGAAGCTATCAGTAGTGTGTGTGTGTGTGTGTGAATTGCCTCTCATTTCTCACACACACACACACACACACAAACACACACATTCTCTCATTTTTATTTTGTGGCATTCCATCTTTTTTCCAATCATTTCTTCTTTTAAAAATCTTTTTTAAAAAAACGTTATTGTATTTTTTATACCTTTATTTTATTTATTTATTTTTGTGTGGTGCCGAGGATCAAACCCAGTGCCTCACACATGCTAGGCAAACGTTCTACCACTGAGCTGCAACCACAGCCCATTTTAAAATAATTTCTAAGGGAATTTTATGCAATGTGTATTAACTTGTGATATGTTGCAAATATTTTTATCTATCTTCTCCTTTCCTCAATTTTGCTTTATAACTTAATTTTCACAAATTAAACTCTGCTGTCGAAACCCTGTTGTGTGATATCATACCCACCTAATCTGCCTAGTAGCAGTCCTCCTGAGATTAATAGCATTTTAAAATGCAGAGCAGACTAGCTTTTTCTGGCCCATCATCTGGTTTTGGATGTTCTTAATATGAATTTTCATGCTTTGGGAGTGAAGGGATTTTAAAAAATCATCAAGAAAATGGACTTGATCAGTAGCTGGGCGTGGTGGTGCATGCCTGTAAACCCAGTGACTTGGGAGGGTGAGGCAGGAGGATCACCAGTTCAAGGCCAGCCTCAGCAACTTAGTGAGACCCTGTCTCAAAATACAAAGGGGCTGGAGATGTGGCTCAGGGATAAAATGTCCCTGGGTTCTATCTCCAGTGCCAAAAAAGAAAGAAAAAAAATGGACTTGACAGAAAGATTTGGGGCACTGGTTCGAGTTTTTCATGGTGATGTGAGATCAGCTTCTTACCACTCTTTACCTTCTCTGGAAATTTCAGAGCAGCAGAGGGACCAGCTGATAGATAATGGATAGATGGTATCTGATCACTCCATGCCTCAGTTGTGTGGGTAGCAGCAGGGCCTCAGAGGCCTCTGGTTGTGTTTTGTGTTTGACCTCAAAGCCCACAGGTGCTGGAGTGGCAGGGATCCGCACCGGGTCCAGGGAATTGAGCTGTGCCTCAGCTTTCTGACTCACTAATCTGTGACCCAGACCCAGTCTCTTGCCCACTTGAGGCCTCTGCTTACTCATCTGTGAAGCATGAGAGATTGTTCTAGGTGATGTGTTGGGTGCATGGATCCCAGGTCTGGGCGGTGGCGTTTTCCCCGAGGTCTCTTTGGCATTCAAGGCTGGTGCTGGCCTTTGTGGGTGGGTGAGCAGGGTGCAGGAGAAGGTTAGTCCCTTTGGCCTCCCCAGTGACTTAGGGAAGAAATCAATCCAGTATGTATCTGTCCCAGATATAATGTGATCTAAATATGATAGTCGCCTAATAAGATTACATGAATTTAATATGGTTTTCCTTTAAAACACAAATACTGCACCACTTTTAATTGTAGTAGCCAAATTAAATTATTCATCTCAAATTAGATTTCCAGAAAATTTAATTTGAACATGAGCTCAGTACTTTAGGCCCTGGGTAATTTTAAGATATAAAATAAATCAGTGGGGTAGTATTGTTGCTCTGGGCTCTGCATTGGTTGTCATAAAAGGAAAGAGGTAAACATTTGGAGAAATCATGAGGACATAGAGCCGAGAGCTCATCATTGAGGGTCCCCCTCCCCTCCATCAGTGCAGTCCTGGTCTTAGAAGACGGGAAGCAAATAACGGCAGACCCAGTAATCCTTTGTTTTATTGCTAGTGAGGGCCTTTCTTTGTGTTCCTTGGGTGAACCCCTTCCCATCTGCACCTCCTTCTGGACACTTTATGGAGCCACAGGGATGTGGTGAGGACCTTGACAGGTTGATAGCATAATTTTAACCTCATTTCCGCTCATTCTCTGTCAGTGTTGATGGATGACCTGAAAACCAACCCAAACTGATTTAAGCCAAAGAAGAAAATGTACTGGTCTGTGTGATTGAGCAACATGGGGTCAGGGATAGGGTCAGGGATACTTTATCCAGGGCTCAAAGGAGATGCCCAAAGCCAATTTTCTCCTTCAGTGTTAGTTCCTTTCTCAGGCATGATCTCCCAAGATGGCTGACCATCGCTCCTAGGCTTGTGTGTCTCCATGTTCTCATCCAGTGGGAGGAGAAAAATGGGTACGCCAAAGACCTGGAATTGAGTTTGGTTGTGTTCCCCTGAACCAGTTACTGTGCAGAAGGGATGAGACAAATTGGGAATTTCTGGGGACTGTTGGAAAAGTAAACCAAGTAGTTAATAAAAGCTGGAGAGGTAGGTTCCTATGCATTATATAGAGCCTTCTGTTTTCCCATTAACTCATGTGAACCATAAGTGACCCTGCAAGGTAGGCAGGACAGGCATGTTTATGAATAAGGGATTCCTATCTTCCCTCCCTCCCCTCGTTCCCCTTTGTCTAATCCAATGAGCTTCTTCTCTCCCACTAACTCCCCCTTAATTATGTGTTAGCATCTGGGTATCAGAGAAAACTTTCAGCGTTGGTTTTTTCGGACTGGCTTATTTCACTTAGCATGATATTCTCCATTTCCGTCCATTTACCAGCAAAAGTCATAATTTCATTCTTCTTGATGTCTCTGCCTCCTTCCTATTCCCACCCACTGCCCTGTCTTTTCCATTCCTTCAACACCAGTGCAGGGTTCTTCATTAAATAGACAGTCAGTCAATAGTTGTTAACTTGTTATTGACTGACCAGTCTACCATCAGACCAAAGGTGGCCCTTCAGCTCATACTTTGTGAATATTATTATAGAAAAACCAATGTGGTCGATGTCCAGTTATTAATTGGTGGATTGTGCCTGGTAATTCAGTTTCTCTTTCCATGAATTATGGGGCTCTTCAAACAGAAGGATGGGCTTTGTATTGCTTGTGGGCAGACCTGTAAAGAGAAGCCAGGGAAAGTGTGTGCATGCATGGGGTGCAGACACACACGTGGGCCTGCATTGCAGGAGTATGTTTCAATTCCCCACCATCATGTTGTGGACTGCTCAAATTAGATCTGATGCCCATCTTTACATCTAAATGTAACTTACATCTGTGAAGATCACTACTAGCAAGGTCTCTATTGATTCAAACCAAGAACCTGTGCATAGGTGTGCCATTTAGTATTTCATCTTGTGTTTTATTTCCACTCCCTCCCAGAAGCTCTGTGGGGTTTCTCTACCTCTGTTTCTCTTGTGTCTGTTCCACAGTTAGCTCTGTACTTGGTGGTTCACTAACTGATTATTGGTGAGAGATTTCTCTTCTAGATCATTCTGTTCACTCTTTGAAGCCAGGGCTTGGTCTCACCCCCTTTTCCTTTCCGCGCGCTCTGCGGTGTGAGACAGAAGTGATTGCCTGGTGTTCAGGTCAGTGGCGGGGATAGGTGCACCCCTACTCTCTCGTGACCATCCTGCACTTATATATGGTTTTGCAATTGTCTGGTTGTCATATCCCCGCCCCTATACAGTTCCTGGCACATTTTAAAGGGAAAATAAATATGCATTGAATAACTGATTCTTGCAATAGCGGTCCCAGCCGAACCCCCTCACCCTCCTTCAACTGAACATCAAATTCTTTGAAAGTATAAACTTTATTCTGTTGTTCTTTGGTTTCTGGATGGTGCCTAACATAGTGTCTGGCACATAGTACAGGCTCAATAAATCCTTGTTGAGTGGACGGATTATGTGGGTAGAGAGAAGCCATCAGCACTTGTAGGACCCGTCTTTGGGAGAAGTGATAGGAACTGAGAAAGAAGAGAGTGATTGAACCTGGATGGGGATGCTTTCAAGAGCTGGTGTGCCAATTTCTTGACTTTTCATTTCCAAGTTCAGATAAGATGCTTCCTTAGGGTGGTGTGCTGTGTCTTCTCCCTGATGGGTGGCTGATGAGGTCGCATCTGAGAAGCAGTTGAGTAAAGGATATTGGTCACGATTCTAGGTTTTATTTAAGAACAGTAGTAAAGGATGTTCTCTTTTGCCTGAGCCCCTTCAGAAGTCTGCATGGTTGAGGTGAGAAGACACCAGCTCTTAGTCCTGGTAGCCACCTCCATGGGTTCCTTCTTCTTTCCTTCCCCTGGCCCTCCAGGGGTTAATGAACAGTGAAGATCCAGAAAGGAAGAGAGAAGGAGCACCCACGGGTCAGGCAACCTCTTTGCCTCAGTGAGCATGGTACCACTGAGCTGACCAACCCGTCCTGGTTTGCCTGGGACTGTTCTGGTTTTACTACTGAAAGTTCTGAGTCCTGGGACAGTTATGGATTTTTAGACGCTCCTGGCCCTTCCCTGCCCGCTGCTAGCCAGCTTTCTCACTTCTCTTCCCCTCAGTGCCCTTGACTTGCCCCCTCTGCCATCTCCCACTGCTTTACCTGAGTCTCACCGGCATATCTGCTGTTCATGGCCTTTCTACTCCAGGGTTCTGAATTGCTGGGGACCTACAGAGCTCTTGGAGCTGGCCGTAGTTACGGTGCTTTCATCCTCTCTCTGATTGGCTCCTCAGGTTCACTGGGATGTGAAAGCTGTCCCAGAGTTGGATGTCTGGCCCCAGGACATTATTTCTATACATGTGGAGCTCAGAGAGTGGCTGAGCAACTAAGTGGGCAAAGTAGCACCCTCTGCCAGGAAGGCAGGAGCCGGGAAGTCTGCAAAAGCTGGGCAGCTCTGCCCAAGTCCAGTGTGATGTGCAGTGAGGTGACCTCCTGGCCCGCTCAGCACCCTGATTCTCTCCTGTCCTCTCTTCTCTGCTCACCTTGGCCTCCTGCTCTCAGCCCTAGCTGTCACCTATCTGCTTTCTCAAAGCCTTCTTGCCCATGCTTACCTCTTTTTTCTCAGAACTCCTGTTACTGGCTAGCCAGTGCAGGGCCATTAGTGAGTGGAGTTGTTTTCTCCCACACTTCCGGTGTATTCGAGAAGGCTGGCTTTATCTTAGTTTTCCTTTCCTCCCACCTTTTAGCACCTGGCCTTATGCTGGGCCCAGAGTTGGTCCTCACTTGATGCATATTGTTGATTGGCAACACCTTGGTGGTTGGTTTATGGGTGACCGGGGACATGTAAGTCACTGGATTAGTTCCCTTTGAGCACCCATATTGTTGAGCATGGAGAAGGAGGGTAGGATCTATTACTGTACCCCTGAGCCAATCCCAGTCCCGATCTTCTGGTTAATGCTTCACTTCGTGTATCAGGTTAGCTTTACATTTTCTGGGACATTCTAATGTACTTTAAAAAACAATCACAGGATTAAACAATTCTGAGAGTGTTCTGGAGAGGCAGTGAAGTAGCATTGATTTTTCTAGAATTTTTCTGTTTTGAAGGAGTTCTGAAGGAGTAGCTTCTGAGTTCTGGAACCTGGAGACCTAATTCTGTTGTTTTCTCACAGCGTGCCTGGCCTGCCAGTGAAGATGCTGTGCTGGCCGCTGTGGGAAAGGTGGGGAAACGGCTGACAGCACTAACCTCTTGCGTTGGTCTCCTGTAACCAATTGCATGCTTCTGTGAGTACGTGTGTTGTGTGCACGTGTGTGCGTGCACAGCTATACATGCATGCCCAAAGTTGTTTGCATTCAAATATAAGTACATAAAAACTTATAAGAATAATGTATAACTTTGAAAAACATTTAGAAGAAAGTTAAAAACTGCCTTTGCTTCTTTCTACCTCTTGTGCCGCAAGGAACATTTTCAGATACGTCTTTCTTTTTACCATATTTTTAATTGGTGCATTATATTGTACATATTGATGGGATCTAGGGTTACGTATTTGCACATGCACATCATATAGCAATATAATTAGGCCATTGCCACTCCCTGTCACGTATATCTTTCTAGACTTTTTTCCTGTGCCACTCACACATATGTTCAGACAAACAATAATGTATTTACTCAGATGAGATCGTTACATATGCATAACGTAGAGGCCTGCTCTCTTTTGCCAAATAACATATTATGGCCATTTTTCTCCAGATCAACATAGACTATAATTTGTTCATTCATTCAGCAAATACTTCCTGAATGCCGAGCACATCACTGACACTGCTCTGGGTGCTGGGGATATAGCTTTGAACAAAATGGATGAGATTCCCTGCCCTCATGGAGCACATAATCTGGTTGAGGGGGACCATCAATCACAAGTGGATATGAGCTGTAGTAGCTTGGCAGGTGGTAAGTGCTGTGGGGAAGCTGTGGGGATGCAGGTGCAGGGGGCATTTTTCAGTCTCTATCAAGGTGGGGTGAGGAGGTAGCCCTCGAGCAGGCACCTGATGGTGGGTGATGACATTTAGCAAGCAGCACATACTGCTGAGGTGACGGCTGGGGCTGGAGCTGGAGCTGACACATCATCAGAACCTTACAGTGCTGGGTGGGAGCCAGGCTCAGTGTGCACTCCTGTAGTCCCAGCTGCTGTAGAGGCTGAGGCAGAAGAATCACTGGAGCCCAAGAGTCCAAGGCCAGTCTGGGCCTCATAGCAAGACCTTCTCTCTCTCTCTTAAGAGTTGAGCACTCAAGCATCTTCCTATGTTGGCCACTGATAATGATAAGAATCACTCTATATATAACATGTGACAGCATCCAGAGTCTTTTTATCTCCATCCTGGCCCTGCTGCTGACTAGCTAGCTGTACAGTTTTGGGTAAATAATCCACCTTCTCTGGGCCTCAGTTTCCTCATTTATGAGCTGATGAGACTTTTGTGCAATTGAAACCAGTGAATCCACACCGTGTGCATAAAACAGTGTGGATACGAGTGCAGAAAGTTCAGCTGTTGTTATTATTGTCTGTCACTTACTAGCACCAGTCAGTTCTTCAAGGAGGGTGAGGAGTGTAGAGATGAGGAAGCTGAGGTTTGGGAGTTTGTCTGGTTGGTAAGTTCAGAGAAGCAGTGGATGCAGAGCCGTGAGCAAGGCCTCAGACTCTGGCCTTCAGACTCCAGGCAGCTTGGTCTCTAGGAACACCTGCCTTTTTCCAGGTGAGCAGTGCCCCTTCCTACTCCATGTGGGCTGCCCAGGGAGACAGAACCACACATTCCATTCTGTCCCTTCCTGATTGTCTCCTCTTCTTCCTTAAAAAAGAGTGGCAACGTCGGGCATGGTGGCACACACCTTTAATCCCAGCAGCTCGGGAAACTGAGGCAGAAGGATCACAAGTTCAAAGCCAGCCTCAGCAAATTAGCTAGGCCCTAAGCAACTCAGTGAGACCCTGTCTCTAAATAAAATACAAGAAAGGACTGGGGATGTGGCTCAGTGGTTAAGTGCCTTTGTGTTCAATCCCTGGTGCTGGAAAAAGAGATGGGGGAACAGAGTGTGGGTGGTGTCTGGGATGGTTGGGGTGGGAGGATGGAAGGATATGGAGCTTCCACAGGGAGGGACTGAGGCTTTTCAGTTCTGCACAACATCCCCACTGCCGCCAGCTAGGTGTCTGGACATCTTGTCTCCCTGCTCTCTTATTGCTCGATGTGAACACCGCATAAGGATTCAAGAAACAAAGCTCATTCGTGACTTTTTTAGTTTTGCATCTGACTTTGAGGAATGCCTTGTCCATTTGTCTGCAGTGGATTATTGAAAAACAATGACCCCACACACCCACCAACCAACCTCATAGCCATTATCATTTACCACCTTCTGGACGTTCTACTGGTTGCAGCTTCATGGCTCACCCAGTCCTAACTGGCCCTCACGTGTGTAGGCCAGATCCTCAGCACAGTGCACTTTAAAGGACCCAGGGGACTGAATGGGCAGGGAGCCTGGCATCCAGAGTCAGTTCTCCTTTGAGGCCTGCCTGGTAGAGGAATGCAACACCTGGTTCCTAACCTGGTAGAGGAACGCAACACTCAACACACCTTGTGTCTAGTTCTCTGAAATGGAGTGCAGAGTGCCTGTCACCGTGGAAACCACCATATAAATGGTGGCTGTGTCTGGTTAAAATAGCACTGTTAATTTTATGGTACAGGTACATTATAAGTTCCGAAGGCTTTTGTGGGCTGGCTGGGAGTCTAACCATCATTTTAAATATGTTTTGTGTGGCTCCATGCTATCAGCATTCTAAAGAAATTACTTTTAAGGAAACCTTTAAGCAGGTTGTTTGTAATGGGGAAATTGATGCTCTGTAATTTATATTGTGTTTTCTTACCATCATGTGGGTTTCTGGTCTCCCAGGACTCCAGATGGAGTGGAAGCTCTGGGGAAGTCCTGTGGCAGATGGATACACTTGGGGCTCAACAGTAGCATGTTCAGTAACGGCATCAGGGTGTCGGTATGAGTCAGTGTGTGTGTTGGGGGTGCTGGGACTGGCAGATGCTGCAAGAGAGTAGAGGATCCACCAGGAGCAGGATGACTGGGTGAAAGCCATGCCTGAGCGCCAGATCCCAAGGGCCTCAGGAGACATGATAAAACCAGGATGGCACCTGAGTTTTACATAAACCAAGTCCTGTGACGAAGCAGTTGAAGAAATGGGGCCTGGAAAAGAGAAGACTTGAGAAGAACTTTAAAACTGTGTTTCAGTTTGGTGTGGGTGGTACATGCCTGAAATCCCAGCTGCTTGGAAGATTAAGGCAGTAGGATCACAAGTTCAAGGATAGCTAGCCTGGGCAACTTAGCTAGGCCTTGTCTCAGATGTAGCTCAGTAAAAGAGTATCCCTGGGTTCATTCCCAGTGCCACCAAAAAAAAAAAAAAAAGGTAAAACTGTTATCTCATTATTTGAAGCACCATCATATGGTCCCCCAAAAGAGATTGATGAGAGAGACATTTTAGGAATTTAGAGAATTTAATAGCCAAGATAATTGAGGACAGGAAGAGTGGCTTTAGGAGATAGTGAGCTTCCGTCCCTAGAGTCAGGTAAAGAGAGGCTGACTGGCCACTTGTGGAGGATGCTGGGAAGGGGATTTCAGCTCTGGGTGGGTGATGATGCTAGACTTTGACATTCTTTTCTGACCTAGAGCCTCTATGACTCTCAGGCATAGATAGCAAATAGATTTCATTCCTCAAGCCTCCTATAACAAAAAGCGGTGCCAGGAGCAGCAATGAAAAGGATTTAGAGCTGAGCAAGTGGAGCTCCTTGTTCTATGAGCAGTATCTGTCATGAGCAGGGGCTGGGGCTGCAGGATACCCACTATTTTCCATCTCCTTTATAGTGGTGACTGTCCAGTGATGACCTTTGACCCATGTCAATCAGCAGAAGTAGGGTGACCAACCATCCTAGATTGCCTGGAACCAAGGGGATTCCTAAGACATGGACTTCCAATTTTAAAACCAAGACATTCCCAGGAAAGCTAGGATGAATTGGTCACCCTAAGGAGAAGGGGATGTCTGTCATCAGTGACCACATGTTGGGCTTTGTTTCTGCTCATGGTGCACCATGAGCATCTTTATTTCCTCAGAGCACTAGCATGAGTCTCTGCCCTCAACAGGAGCCCCATAGATACGTGCTCAATAAATGAGTTGGATACAGTTCCTGGGAAATGGTTGCAATATCCTTGCAATTAATTAATTTGTTTAATTAATTAAAATGACTTCACTAATTATATGTACAGGAGATTGCACATTTCATTAGGCTGAGCAGATGGTTCTACTAATGATTACCAAAGCCTGGTACTGGGGAGGCAAGTGGCTGTGTGACTTGATATTGAACATTCACATGCGTCCTTCTTACAAATAACATTGAAACTCCCAACCGATCATGCCCAAGATGAAGGAATTTCTAATTTTCTCCTGGTAGTTGCCAGTGGATTGTGGTAACTTGCCTTTGTGACTAGTGATCCTTTTCTTCATGGAACAGCTGCTTAGTAAAGAGTATGAACTCCTTTGCATTGAATGATGAGGGGTTGCTGCAGGGTTAGCCCTGGGGCCTTGGCGTGGGTCACCCTGAATTGTGATGGTTGGGCAGATCTCCCAGAAGAAAGAACAGGTACCACCTCTGAAGGGAACATGCCTTTCTGGGCTGCACTGTCCAAGATCTTGCCCTGTACCCACTTTCTCCTGTCCTTGGGGTCTTGGGCTCGCAGTACCCGTGCTTGGTTGGTTCCATGAATGGGAAATTGAATGTGTTTTCTGGAGTGTGCTCACTGGGGTCCTAAGAATGGTAGTTATTGATAGTTGACCAGTACTGAGCATTTCCTGGGGACCAAAGCCTCCTCTGCTGTTTGTAATCCTTGAAATGCCCCCCACAGGCAGGCATTAATTTACAGATAAGAAAAATCAGGGCTTGGAGAAGTTAAGGAATAAGCTTGGGGTCACACTGAGCAGGGTTCAAAACAAGAGTTTTTGGTGTATAAAGTCCCTTGTTTTTTCCACTCCTTGCTTTACTGGTAAATGATTTGAGGTCATGAAAAATCACACACCCAAATTTGGGAGGATGTGAGGGAAGACCACTACCACACTGGTTCTCCACTGCACACTGGGGACAGTTTTGGAGATGTCAGAAGTGACACCTGAGAACAGACAGTGCTTTGGATAAACTGGTTCTGGACAGTTTCTGGCATCCATAGGCAAGTGCAAGGTGCATAAAGATCACCCTTAAAATCCAATCCACCAGGGTGTTATGAAGGAGTGAGGTGCGCTGGTCAGAGAACATTCTAGAAAGAATCAGTCACTTCGGGAGAATCCTCTGAGAATATTAATTCAGTGTGATCTGATAAAAGCATTTTCTTTTTTGCTCATATCCATTGTCGGGGAAAGGTAACCCTTCTGAAGTTTCATGCATGGTGTGTGATTAAGAGACACTGTCCTGTCATGTATATTTAAAAAGAACACGTTTTTAAAAAGACCAAGTTAACAATGGGAGCAATTACTACTTGTAAAGAATAAATAGATCAGTCCTTGTGCTGATGAAGGGATGCCGAAAATGGTAGCATTGTTCCTGTTTGGCAATGGAGCATCACCATTAGAAAGGACTGGCTTTAATTAAAGAAAAAAAATGGGCTTGACCTGTGGATGATCCTAATAAACTCCCAATTCCTTGCGCAGTCTGCCTGTCTACCTGCTAAGGTAATCTTGAGGTGCTTGTCCATCCCATAAGACTGTCACTCCACACTCCTTATGAGCTAAAGTAGTAATGGAGTGGCTTATCTGAGTCACAAAATATGTGAACCATTCTTGAAATGAGGGAGCCCTAAAAATGTGACTAATTTCTGTAGCATGTACAGGTAAGAAATGGCTGTTTGGTTGTGACTGGTAACTGCCATGAAATTTCAATTTTGACTTGGTTGCTCTTGTTTTTGGGATGATACCAGACTTGGCTCTGCATTGAGTGCAGTGTCAAAGGACCTGGTGCCATTTGGACGCAGTTCTTGCCTTTGAGCACTTTACAACCTCAAGGAAGCCAAGACATGCTGATAGTTGCAGAAAACAGAAAACGTGTCAGTTTAAACATATGCTAAGTGGTTAAAATGAAAGATGGGAATCTTAAACTTATTCAAGATTAAAATATGCTTTTCTTAATCACATATCTGATTAGACTCTGGAGGTTCCTGCGCCCAGCTAGGTAGTGTCCAGATTTTATCAGTCTGCATTGGGAAGAGCACTGAGCTAATTCATAAATTACATTTCTGTTTACACATCTGTTCTCAGGAGTAGATGCTTTTGTTCAAGGCCTTCTATCTTTGTTGATGTGCCAGCCTGAATGAGTTTGGCTGAGTCTTGATACCTGCTCTGAAATTCTTGGTTTGTTAAATATAAATACATTGGAGAAATATCCTCATGTGCTTTTATTAGCTTATAACAGTAATCCAAGGTGTGAAGAAACATAATAATGGAATGTGCTCATTGTTCTTTTTAGCTCTGGGTAAATTTGGAGCAGTTTTGAAGTTTTCAGTGTTGAGAAGAAATGGCTGCCTGAGGACCAAGGGTTTGACATTAAGACTTGACATCTCAGAAGTGGGGGCTGGTCGTGTGACCCTGCTGTTATATTGTGAGTCAGGGGGTGGAGGATATGAATAGAAAAAGAAGGAAAAATGGAACGGTATGGAGATGGGTGCAAAAACGAAATGGAAGTGGTAAATAGGCAAGGAGGTGAAGCAAAAGGAAGGCGAGAAATCAAGAAGACTTGTCTATCAGTAACAATAGTGGTTTGAGAAGTATGTACGGTTCATAAAACAAGAAGCTTGAAGGGAGGCAGTGGTTATCTGGTGTTGACTTGAAGTTCCACGGTGACATCAAGGATAGACAGGAGCATTTTCAGTCTTCTGCTTTGCCTTTTATGGTGCTTGGGCTTTTTGTCCAGGTGCTTCTTGTCAGTTCCAGAGCTAGTGTGTCAGTCATTCCTCGATGCAGGAGAGGCCGGGAAAGGTATTATTTAGCTTTTCCAGCTGCTGTCGTAGTGGGAGGACGGTTGAGGAATCGCTGGTGAGTTGCCCAACCAACTGTCTGGTACAGACCTGTTGTGAAAAAGAATTTTAAACAAAATAAATACACATTGAATCATCACCACAAAAAGCAAATGCACCTGGGAAGTTCCTGAGTGTAGGCTGAACTTGGAGTCCCCCATGTGAGTCCTGGTGTTATGGTGTGGGAAGGCATCTTTTAGGTTCCATTCCAGAGACGTGGTTGGTCACTGCTAAGACCTGGGTGTGACAACAGAGGAAGCCCTGGTGAAGCGTGGTGGCTCCTAGGAATGGCACACAAGGAAGGAGGGAGCAGAGTAGCACCACGTGGGTGCACCTTCACTCAACTTGTTAGCTCTGAATTCTTAGAAGCAAGAGTGCTGCTTTTCAGAAGTTAATAATGGGGTGCTTAATTATTTCTTTGGAAATTCCATTTTAATGAGCAGGTACATTCGATTTAGGACCCTTGGCCTCTGGCTCTTAAACTTCACAGGTCTTCAGTGCCATTTTGAATTTCATGCTGTGCGTGTGTGTCTTCTGCCCAGTCATATATTTGTGGCCCAGATGATTTTTCCTTAACGTGCTTCACAGGATCCCAGCCTTGCTCAGAACACTGGTTGCACATCCTCACCCTCATTTCTTTCTTTCCTCTCTCCTATCTCTGTGCTATATGGTGACCCTCCTTTTAAAACACCATGGTGTCCATCAGAGGCCAGCCGTCTGACACAGGACCAGTGCTGATTTTGGTCATCATCCCACAGCAGTGAGTCAGATGCCTTTGATCAGAGAAAATGCTCTCTGGATGGTTTGAATGCTACTCCTCACTCTTCTTCCATGCCCTAGAGTAGGATTTCTTGCACTGGAATGTGAACACAAACACCCAGGGATCTTGTTAAAATGCAGATTCTGATTCAGGAGGCCTGTGTTGGGCCTGAGGCTGTGAATTCCTAACAAACACCCAGGTGATGCTGATGCTGCTGATCCAGGTAGCAGCCCTCAACCCTAGGAGGGCATTTAATAAATACGAGTGTTTGGATCTCACTACAGATCAATTGCATCAGATTCTCTGGTTGACAGGGTCTGGGCATCCGTCTGTTTTAAAAGTGTCTATGGTGATTTTAATATGGAGCCTGGGTTGAGAACCATTGATCTCAGACTTTTGTCATCTCTTCTGTTTAAACCCTTTCCCTGTTTCCACCTGTTAGAATGCTGTACATCCTTCTGCCCAGGGACTGTGTCTTCCTGAAGCCATGCTGGATCCCTGCTGTTGGTATCACCCTCCCTCACTCCCACAGCACATGTGCTCATCTGTTGCACATTTTGCCTCACAGATAGGTGATTCGTGCATGGCTGTCTCTTCCAATACACTAGGCAGGCCTTGAGGAAGGGACCGCACCCATTCATCTGCAAGTGAGGACTCACCCAGGAATGAATCAGGTTGTTCCTGGACCCAGAGACAAACCACAGGGGCCTCGGACCTGCTTCAGCTACTTTGCCCTGTCTCCTTGAGGAATGGAATTAGCACTACAGCCTAGCTTTTCCACAGGAAAAGACCAAGGGGAAGGAGATGTTTCAATGTTGGAGAAGGTCAAGGACATTTCAGGTTTTTGCTTTAGCACCTTCAAATGGCACACAGTTGATCCAGTCCCACCCTGAGATGGGTTTTTAGATCATCTTCCTATTGCCCTTCTCTGACTAGCTGTTTCCCTTCTGGGCCTTGGGCTATACCTCTCAGGAAAACAGAGAGAACAAAGTCTGGCAGGGCTCCTTGGTGCTCACACTTCCATGGAGCAGCTCGGGATGCCTATAGGAATACATCAGTAGCCATAGTATCTCTGCCATCCTTTTGCCTCCCTTGCTTCCCTCCCCTTTCAGGTGTGTACCCACTCACCTCCCATACTAGGCCATTTTACATTATTATAATTAAATACTTGATGCAGGTACTTTATAAAGAAAAGAAGTATATTTAGCTCACCCCCCCCCTTTTTTTAAGTTTTTAGTTATAGATGAACACAATATCTTTATTTGTTTGTATGTGGTGCTGAGGATTGAACCCAGTGCCTCAAGCATGTGAGGCAAGTGCTCTACCACTGAGCTATAACCCCAGACCTAGCTCACCCTTTTGAAGGAAGAAAGTTCAAACAGCATGGCATAGGCTCTTGCAAGTCCCACCTGGCTGCATCGCATCATGGTGGATGGCATGAAGTGGGAGACAAGTGATGGAGTCAAGCTTACTTTTTTTCTAACAACCTTCTAGAGAGAAATAACTCAAGGTCCCACAAGAACATTCTTAGTCCCTATTGGACATGCTCCTCAATGACCTAACAACCTCCCACTAGGCTCCACCTCTTAAAGGTTCCATCACCTCTCATATGGCCACACTGAGGACATGAACTCTTGAAGGACAAATCACATCCACCACTGTTCCCACTGTATGCTTTTCCCTTTGGCACTTACTAGAACCAGCGTCCTGTTAAGCAAGAACCACAGTCACCTTGTTCCCTACCGTACTGCCAGCATCTCACACACAGCCTGGACACAGCAGAAGCTTAATAAGTAAGAGCTGAATGAACACTGAGCAGCAGCTCCCAAGGCAGGCCTGTGAGGCTTCACTACACCATGCGACATTTTAGTGGCAGAACTGGAATTTGACCCTAAGGCTGCTGACTCCCCACTCCAGGGTGCGGTGAGTATGCCCTGAGTCATGTAAGCCACTGTTCCGCTCCTGCTTCTCAGCCAAGTGTCGGAAGGCAGGTAGCCTGGCAGGACACATCTACACTTGCCTGGCTCAGTCTGTGCAGAGCTTAGAGTGGGGCTGCAGGGATGATCATTCCTCCCTTGGGACAAATAATCTTTATCGGAGATGATTACTTGCTTTATCCTTGGGCATTTCCAGTCTGTGAAGTAAGGCCGTCTGTAGAAGACGTTCTTCCTGGCCGGTGTGGGGAGGAATAGAAACAGATTTATGGCTCCTGATGCCAAGGGACCAGAGGCTGTTGAGGGTGGAGCAGCAGGCAGCTCCTCCAAAAGGCCTCTCAAGATCTGGGAGGTGAGGCATGATGGTTGGGGATGGTGGCGTGTGGTAGGCCAGTGGGACAGTGCAGGGGAGAAAGGGGCAAGAAGAATGTGGTCCTACTTGGATCTACTTCTTTCTCCATCATCAGTGCCCTCCCGGGTGTTCTTCCATTCATCTGTGTTCTTTCCTCATTCATTCATTTCACAAATGTGTATTGCACCCAGGCTGTCAGTCTCTGGGATGTTGCAACACAAAATAGGCCCTTCTGAGGGTTAGGCCTGTGCCGTCCAGTACTGTGACCACTGGACACATAGGGTTACTAACATTTAAATTACAATTAAGTACTACTAAGTACATCCAAAATTCAGGTCCTGAGTTGCAGTAGCCAGATTTCAAGCACTCAACAGTGACTTGTGACTTGGGGCTACTGTCATATTGGACAGTACACATGCAAAATAGTTCCCTTTATTGCAGAAAATTCTACTGGTCAGAGTAGAGTCTAGCCTGGGAGAGAAATGGTTAAGTAAGCAGAGAAGCAAATGAGCTCTGGAAAGCAATAGGAAGATGAAGGGGAGGGACTATCTCAGCCAATAATGGGGTCAGACTTTGTTTTGGGGCTGTCCCTAAGGAAGTGATGGTTGAGCTAGAGTTGGAGCAGGTGTTGAGGGTTGGAGGGCAGGGTTGTTGAGGAGGATGGTAGAAGATAGAACCCCAGAGTTGATGCACACACAAGTGCCTCTGCATAGTGCATCTCTGACATTCAAAGTGGCATCCTCTGCCCACACTCGCGTTGACTCGTGAATCCAGAACCATGTAGAAGCACAGGTCCTGGATGACCCTGGTGAGATCCAGACTGCCTGAGTTTTGAAGTCCACTTACTGCCCGGGTTTCCTCATAAGATGTATACAAGAGTTACATTGTGGATGAGCTAATGAGTTTATATATCTAAAACACCTAGGCATGCCTGGTGCCCTGTAAGTGCTATCAGTGTTGGCTGCTGTGGTCATTGTCCCCAGGACCCCTGCCTTGTCCACAGAGGGAATGCCCTCTGCAGAATCAAGCAGCACCTGATCCCAGCACCCAGCACCCAGGAGCAAGGCAGCAAGGCAAGGACCCTGGTTCCCTGGTGTGTGCTTCCCATGCTACCCTGGTCCTTCTTCTCCATTTGAATCTCTGCAGCTGACCCTGTAAATGTTTGGTCTGGCTATGCAGAAGTCACAGCTGTCTCAGTCACTTCTGTGACCTGCATGTCATCCAGCCTGCTAACAATCTAGCCAGGTCATTCCCAATGCCAACATGTCAGGTTCACATCATTAGAGATGGGAGGACCCTGGTGGTGGAAGAGACCATCTGGGCCAACTGCATCATCCTCCTGAGCGTGCCCCAGTGCCCTATCCACCCCAGAGCCTCCACTCAGGTGCAGACAGGGCATCCTGGTGCTCTGCCACTCCCACACCACATTGCTTACTCAGCACTGTGATGCATCACCTTTTTGACTTTGGTGGCCCTAAGCCTGTGATGTGATGACCTTTGCCTGAGTAGGGTCTTGGAATTTAATTCCTTTTCCCCATCAGAGCATTGGGGCCATAAGCAGGGCCAAGACATGTGCCATCCAGCCCCTCTCCCAGGTCTGCCCAGTGCCCAGCTCAGGACCAGCTATTTTTGTCACAGAGAGTGACCACTGTACCTGGACAGGCCCCGTAGAGGATTTGCTCTATAGGATTCATTCCCAGAGAGGCTTTTTCACTAACCAAGTCAAAACATCACTATGACTTGGCCCAGTTAAGTAATTCTTTCTTACAATGGAGTTTGATAAATGAGATTGGCCTGTACAATATGGCTAGGTAATATAATTGTTGAGAGTCTTTGAGGTGGAACTTTCAGTTACTTTAAAACTTTGAAAGAGGGGCTAATGGTGGACGTTGCTGAGGGGCTTGAGATGGCAGGTTGTCTGCAGGAAGAGGCTTGTCAGTGGTCGCTGCAAGTGGATCTCCTGGGATTCCTGTCTTTAGTTTGCTGTGAACCCCACTGTTCACTGCCTTCAAGTCTTTCATTCCCACCTGCCTTCCCAAAGTTTCCTTGGTTTGGTTTTATTTTTAGATTTTCATATTATTCCACCAGGGGTTCTTGGCTTATATATAAAACACCACACATACACACACACATTCATGAGTGCATATGTTTGCATAAATATAAACACATTATGTTATTTAAATAAACAACATAATATCAGTAACTATATAGGGTGTGTATGTATAAGTTTGCATGTGAGTGTTTGGTGGCCTCACTGAAAAGTCACCCAGAACTGATGGACTGAGAGAAGATAAATATTTTTGCTGCATTGTTGAAACTTTCCATTTCTTTATGACAAAGAGGTGGTTGGAAGTGGCCGTTGGGATCGTCACTGCCCTTGGCCTTGATGTCTTTGTATCCGTTGATGGGTGTCTGTGGGGCAATTTCCTCTTTGAGTTAAGTAAGCACTAGAGGGGCCCATGTGGCCCGTGGAGGTTCCTATGTTTTCTTCCTATGGAGCCTGAAGTCAGGAAGGGGACCTCCTTTGGATCTTATTAATGTTTTCTACCCCTTGACCAGTTGAAATGGGGGAGGGGGTCCCTTTACCTTCAGGAGGTGGGAACCCTGTTTCCTTGCTCAGAGATCAAAGGTGATTCTTCTCAGGCCAAGAAGAAACTTTTTTCCAGGCTGTCCCAGTGTGAAGGGCCTCTGCTGCCTCTGACCTTTGTGTCCCATGTGGGTCTGTGCGGGGCATAGGAAGCAGAAGGAGGCCAGCAAGTCAGGTGCCTGGTAGGAGCCACAGCACAGGGCCTTCGGAAAATAGAGGAAATATCCCTAGGATGCCCAGTTTATTTCTCACAAAGAGGACGGTGCCTTTGTTATTAAGTAGCTCACAGCATTGACAATGGTGAACTCCTGAAACATAGTACCCACCCTGCACTGATGTGAAACCCCAGAACCCCAGAAAGGCAAAAGCAAGATATATGTGAGATGAGCTTTGGAAAATCAAGACACATTTTCATTTACTGATGATTTTAATGAGGAACCGTCTTGGCACCAACCAGCAGCACACTTTTCTCTAATATCCTTTGCAACTGAGTTGTGCTTCTGTGCCAGTTCACTCTGCCAACCCACATGCTCAACTTGTGTTAACCTCTAATCCTGTCACCTAGGAGGATGTCCCTAGGGGCAAAGAATGTCATGGCTGCTCCGTATTTACATGATTTGAGAAATGACCGAGGCACAGGTCCTTAAAAGTGGCCGGTTTCAGACTGGGGATGTAGCTCGGAAGCAGAACACTGGCCTGGCGTGCATGAGGACCTGGGTTCAGTCCAGGGGGTCGAGGGGAGTAAGACAGTTGCTCTCAGCCCAGATGTAGCATATGGCATTTATGAGGAGCTAGTAGCTATGTAAAAGGCCTCTTCCTACCCAACTGGAAACGGTTTCCTTTCTTGACCAGTATTTTAATGGTCAGGCCACAGCTTTCTGGAATTTTTAGAAAAAGTTAGCACCATCATGGGAAAATAAATACTGACTGTCTTGAAGAAGCCAATGGAAAGGCCTTCATTAGACCAGCCTGGGTAACTGTGAGAACCCCAAACACATGGGCAGAGGTGAGGGTAGGATGACAGAATGGGAGGCCCTAGGAAAGTAGCTAGAGTTTTCTGCTTGCCTTTAGAAGAAATTCTCTCTGTCAAGGAGTCAATACTGTTGACTTCCTACAGGGTGAAGGAAGATGCTTCTGCTCCCCAGCTCATTGTGTGAGTCCCTCTCCCTCTCAGTGTCTCTTATAGCCCAAGGAGGTGAGGAAGCTTTGCCACCAGGTTCATCTCTAGGAGAACCTTGACCATCCAAGGTGATCTGTAATGGCAGTCTGTTTTCTGAGCTGTTCTCTCTTTGTAAAGAGATTGGAGTGTGCCTGCTCCCCTGGATTGAGCCCCACACACGATCCTCTCCCAGTTCCTCACAGGGACAGTCCCTCCCCTTTGCAAGAATGTTGTTTTAGCCTGTTTTCTGTTGCTGTCACTAAATACCACATACTGGGCACTTTTAAAGAATGAAGATTTATTCAACTTACAATTCTGGAGGCCAGGAGGCCCAAGGTTGAGGAGTTGCATCTGATAAAGGCCTTCTTGCCAGTAGGGACCCTGAAGGCTCCCAAAGCAGCACCTGGTATCATGGTAAGACAGAGCAAACATGCCTCCAATAGCACACAAAGTCGTTTAAGAGCCCACTAAACTATTAATCCATTCATGAAGGCAGAGTTCTTGTGACCCAGTCTCCAACCAAGGTCCTATTAGCTCTTCCTCTTAATATCTCACAGAGGGGATTAAATTTCAACATCAGTTTTGGTGGGGACATCAAACAGTAGATATTATGCCTGGTCTAGTAGATGTCATGCCTAGTTATCCTGATTTTTAGGAACAGCATAGCTAATGGCACATATTTTACTTCTCTGGAAACAAAAGTCCCCATTCCCAACTTTTTGGCATAGCCCAGGGGAAGGGGCAAGGATAAAGTTAAAGGACTGTCCACATGGCCAGTCCTGGTGCATGTTGCTCAATTTCTCATCATAAATATGAAACTAACTTGTGTTTCCACCAGCAGTGAATGTACCTGCCTCTCTATAGCCTTATCAGTACGGGGTATCTTTGAACACATAATTTTGTGCCTGTAATGTGAGCATTCTGCAGGATTGATTCCTGGGTTGGGGTGCACGCACATTGAAGTTTTGATGGATATTGTTCCATTTACTAGTCTCCTTCCATTATCAGTATGTGAACATGCTTGTTTTCTCCACATTCTTGCCAACACTGCATTATGATTTCAAAATCTTTCCCAATTTGATAGGTTATTTTAATCTGCACTTTATTGATTTCTCTTGAGGTTGACTATTTTTTATGTGTTCATGCCATTTGTCTTTCTTATTTTGTGGATAGTCTATAACTCATTTTTCTCCTTGCATATTTATCATTTTCTTATTGATCTTTAAGCTTTCTTTATATATTAAGGATATTAATATGTATGGAAAATTGTCTTTTCATTTTATTGACATTTAACTTTATTTACTCCTTTTTGTTTATTTACACACAGAATTAAGGCTTTTTTTTGTGTGTGTGTGTGTGGTGCTAGGGCCTTGTGCTTGCAAGGCAAGCACTCTACCAACTGAGCTATATCCCCAGTGCCAGAATTTAGACATTTTAAACAGTAAAATTCATCCATCTTTTGCATTTGTGGCATGCTTCCAGAATTAACTGAATGAACATGGGATTCCTAAGTTTCCTTTGCTACTTTATTTGTGGAGCCTGAGGAATGGGCTGACTGCAGATGTTTCTGTGACGTGAGTTCAGGTTGTGGTTCTCAGTTCCTTCAGAAGACAGTTGACAGTTCTGGGGACTGCTTAGGCATGGTAGGGGGTTGGAGGATGAGAGGGTGGTTTTTGGGGACGAGGCAGTCCCCACTGGGATTCCACGTTATTGATGGGTGCTGCTGCCCAGAGCTTACCATTTTGACTTGTCTCCTTCCTCCCCATTTACCAGATAACTTCTTGGTCAGGCCTGCTGGGGGAGGAAGCCAACTGGGGGTGGATGCTGGTAAATTGCTATCAGCTGCTCTGGCTGAGCATAAGCTGGGGACTTCCAGGATCAGGGTGACTTGAAGACTCATTTTCCCAGTCAGTCACCTCTGGCCTAAGAAGTATTTTAAAAATCCGTGAACAGTACTGTCGGGATTTTTTTTTTTTAACTTTCAGCAAAGTAGGTCTTACAGATCTATTTGAGATACTCTGATCAAACCTTCGCAATAGCCCCTAAGGACTCTGCCTAAGATAGAGTCACTGTTCCAATGGATAATCCACACTGCCACCTAAAAATCAGGGATAGAAATTGGGACATGAAAATCATTATGCAGATTGCAATAATCACAAAACAGCCACTTCCTTCTGGCCCTCGGACACTCCAAGTATATGGCCCTGCATTTCCAAGCCTTTGCTCTTGCCAGGCCTCCACACTGTCCTGTTCCCCTGGAGCTAGCAAGGCATCCTCCTCTCCTTTGCTTAGTTCTTGGCCCGGTGTTGGATCCTCAGGAAGGTCTTTCCCAGCAACCCTCCTCTCTCACATTCCCTTATTCTGTGTTCTTCACAGCAGTTACAAACTCAGTAATAATAGCAGAAGCTTCTATTCCCGAGTACCAGCTACCCACCAGGCAGTGCTGGAAAACCTTGGCATGTGTGGATGTATTTGATCCTCACATTAACCACAAAGAGAAGAATATCCTTATTGCACAAATAGACAAATCAAGTCCAGAGAAAGGTTAGTGCAGTGACATGGTACTGGGAGCCATCTATGCAGTAAACATGTATTGAGTACCTACTGGATACTCAGTTCTAGGATATGGGAATACAAAAATGAGTTAAATCATTGTCCTTGCTTTTAGTTATCAGAAGACCAGCATTTGAAGACCAGGGTGGGTCAGCGACTCCTCTCTGAGACCCTGTGTTGGTTGCTTATATAGATAACTACTTTAACTTTCCCTGCTGTGAAAGGGCAATAGGGAGACCTGCCCCAGCTCTTCCCCTGGGCTGGTTCTTGTGAGAAGTGTTGGTGAAACCACACTAGGATGGGCACGTTTGTTAGAGATGCAGAATGTCTCTGGGCATCCTCACTCTGGGAGCAGAAGACAACAAGCAGATTCTTCCTACCTGGATGAAAGAAAGATACTTAGCCACCACTAACCTCTGTCCTGGTGGTACTAGGTTTGTCAGATTCTGCTCCCATCCCTTACTTGTAAGCATTTTGTAGCAGCAAGAGAGTCTTAAATGTCTCCAGAATTCTAGCTAGAACCTTGAAATCAGTTTTTGGTTCATGGATGTAAGAGATGCTGTAATTCTATCACTGGCCAATAAGAATGTTGGATTTAAGGCAGCAGATGCATCTGATTGGAAGTGGTGAGTTTCGTTGTTTGGGGAGGTGACCACTCAAAAATCCCTAATCGACTGCTGACACCTTTTAAAGGAAATTAGCCTTATTCATTATGAGGCGATCAGCCTGGCCGTTTAATTCCAACAGCTGTTGTTGTTCTGGAACCTAAATGTAAGAATTCTATTTTGCTTTCTATTGCTTTTTGCCAAGACTATTAGTTTAAAAAAGCTGTGGTAATAGATGATATGTTGATGCACGGTGAGCAGAAAACCATGGAAACAGATTTGCACTCCCGTGTCATCCTCCAGAGATGCCTCCGAAGAATGGACTAATCAAAGCTTTAAAGTGAAGCCAGCCAACATGTCTGACCCCATCCTCCTAAATAGTACCTAAGTGCTGAGAGGGGGCTTTGGTCTCTGGTTCTTGCCCTGAGTCCCCACCCACCTCCCTCTCATTCCTAGTTTATTTCCTGTGTCTAATTTGCTGCATGATATGTTAGTAACCAAACATGCCCTCGCAAGCTGGGGAATATTTGCAGAGTGATAAAGCAATTATGTTATAATCTCCCACTTTCCAAGAAAGACAGGCGACAAACCAGCTCACTCTGGGAAGCATCCAGGCTGCAGGTCCTGTTGATGGCATCCGCTGTTGCAGTCAGCTCATTTGCATTCTCCCACCTTAACACAGACCCCTGTACCCCTCCATCCAGCCTGTGTAGCACTTATTTTTGAATGCTCGTTACAGACCAGACTTTGTGGCCAGGATCTTTGTAGATAAGAAATCCCACCATCCTGGCATGCAGAAGAGTCATACATTAAGAGCAGGAGACGTGAGTTCAAGGAGGTGTTTCAAGCTCAGCTAGTAGGACCTTATTGTCCCACTAGGGTTTGGCCAAGAAAGACTTAATAGAGGAGACGTCTTGTAGCTGAGTCTTTAGAATCTTACCTGTGTCCACTCTTCCTCCCTCCCTCTTATCCTTCTGCAGGTATTAGGCACCTACTGAGAGCAAGTCTCCACCCCATGTCCCCACCTTCTCTTTCTCTGACTTTGGTTCAACAGTTGCCACACACTCTGGAGCACCTGTATTTCCTGTTGCCTTGGACATGTCACTTGATCAGAAAACCTTGACAATATCCTGTTTCAAAAATAAAATCCTGGCTCTGAGTCTTGCATTTGGATACCCCCGTTAAGCTGCCCCAGTCTGACCAACAACCTGTTTCTCGTTCCTGCTGTCCTCGCAGGTCTCAAGGCTGCCTTCTCCCACCTGTCTAAGTCCTTCAGGGGCCGACTGCACCTCCCCTACGCAGCAGACCAGTCCTCCTGGCTTGGAGCTTGGGAACATGTGTGACTGCTCTTTCCATGGGGTGCTTGCTCATCACACACCATATCTTCAGCTCTCTCTGGGGAAATCTCACCTCCCCTGTTGTCGAGTGGGTGGGATTCTTGCTTCCTAGATCTCTTTCTTCTCTTCCATGACAGAACACAGGGCTCCCTGTGGCAGTCACCCATCTGTATTTATTTACTATTGAAAACAGGAGGAAGTTGCACCCTCTTTATGGCGTTGTTCTGGAAGTCCCATAGTTCTGGGCTGAAAGGGAGGAAGTCAGAGTGACCACTCTTGGGCAAATATGTGGTTTTGCCTAATCCATTTTTTCAATCTCAGGTAGGTCATGGAGCAGGCTGGGTAACAGAGAGTGAAGATATGTGCTGGTGATTCTCCATTGCCACCCCCACACCTCGACAGTTCCATTCTCTGCCCTGCTGGGTCCTGCAAGACCAGCCTCTAGGGATCTCATGAACTCCACTGGTTTCCTCTGGCTATGGTTGGGTTTGACCATTAGGAGGCACCAGCAGGAGATCCAAGAACAGGAGGAGGGAGAGGCTGGTGTATTAATCCCCTGCTCCCTCTCTGCTTTATTTAATCCACAGCGCTGATTGTCTTCTACAGCTACTACCCCGCTCCCAGGTCTCCAGTAATGCTGCTCCCTCTCCTGGCCCTGCAGACGTAGGGGTGGGAACAACTTCCTGCTGCTGTCAGCCTTTGGGTGCTACACCCTATATTGCTGCTTGCCTCCTTCCTCCCCACACCTTGAAAACAAGTCCACTCATTCAATCAATTCCACTTAAACCCCTTCTGGAGCACCTCATAGGGAGTCAGCCTTGCAGGCTTCGTTATCTGTCCCAATAGGCAACCCCATGAATGGATCTGTTTCATTTTCTTGAAAAAGATTGGAGGGAGGGGTCAAAAGAGTTTATGATAAACTCCTTTCTTTCCTAATGCAGTTCCACTCCCTGGAGGCAATCACTTTTAACTCTGAAATTATTTTTTCTGTCATTTACCTCCATATTTTAAGTGATACATTTTAATTTTACCCCTATTTTAGAAATTATCAGCTGACTTCCTGTTGAGATAGATGGCAATCTAGCCCACTTGTACCCCCCACCTCCCCTCCTCACATCTTCACAACAGAATTATGTCACAGTATTTATAGCTCCTCGATTGTGGTACCTTTATAAGTGAGATCCTTGCTGTCATATTTCTTGTTCCTTAACAATACCTCTCTGTTCAGTAAGACGAGAGTACTAGCATCCTTCCTAGCGTGCCTTACACTTTCCACCTCTGTCACCTCTGTTTTTACTTTTATATTGGTAAGATTGATAGCATTTACCTGCATTCAGTCTTTTGTACTTATCTGCAGGTGGATGTAATGTCTGAAGAACCAGCACATAGGGCTTATGTTGTGAATGTAAAAATGGCTTGTTGTACATTGACAGTTTACCCTTGGACATACTTGTTGGATTTGCTCACTGAATTTTTTAAGGTTTTCAACCAATGCTTTAAACGTGGTACATTGGCACGTACTATCTGAGTTCTCTTGTAACACTGCTGGAGGCTGTGGTGTTCCAGCTTGCCACAGTCCCTACCGGTGTGTCCACATGCTCTGATGCCTGACCTGCTTATTCATTTACTTCCTTGCCTGATCTTAAAAGCATTTAATGCCTGATGTTACTCTCTTTTGGAGCCAACACATGTGATATGAATACCGTCTTTTAGAGCTTTTTATTTTTCCAAGAGTTTCTCATTGCCTTTGTTTCTTTCCTTTCTTCACTCCCTCCTTCCCACCTTCCTGTTTTCTTTTTCTTTCTTTCTCACATACTGTTACTGTATCCTTATTTTTTCCTCCCCAACTCTCTAGCCAGTTGGGTATTTTTAGCCAGTTGGGTATTTTTATGTGTTCCTCTTTCCCCCCTTGAGTCCTCTGTCCTGAAGTTTGACATGGTTGCTGTGTAGGTCTGCCACGGAGCTGTTGCCTGGGGTTCCCTTCTACATCCTGTTTCTAGGTTGGTTCTCCTGCTTCCTGGATTTTTCAGTCTTGGGCGGGGCAGAGAATGGGGTGGCATTCCGTTTCTCCTTAAGAGGAAATTCTATTTTTTTATTTTCCCCAACTGAGAGAGTAAATACCTGGTGGCCTCATGAGCTCCCACATTTCACATGATTCTTTCCCATTTCAACCTCATGTGTGATCCCTGCCCGTCTTTATTCTGGCATCTCTTGATTGTGAGCCCCTTGGCCCTTCTGCTAGACTGATAGATTCCTAGCTGCCCGAGCCTGTGCGGGCTCAAGCGTCCTTTGCTTTCGTCATCAGTTTCTGATCTTCCATGTTCTGTCCCTTTTTCCACGGCTGCCCTAGTGCTGTCGTGAGCAGCCCTCACCTCTACCTTTTGTTGTTTGAAGTTACATCTTTTTAAAAATTTCTGCTTTCCTCTCCCTGATGTGTCCAGCTGGAGAGGGTACAAATGAATGAAGTGCATTTGTTGTCCTTCTTTACTAGGTTGTAACCCTGAATTGATCCTTAGCCTCTCTTGAATCTGGCTAAAATTTTAGCCTATTTCAATTCAAGAGCCAACAGGCTAAAATGCCCCACGACCTAAAATAGGGGCTTTTAATTCTAAGTTTACCTCCTTTAGGATTAAGGAGAAGTTTCCTATCGATAGTAGATGTCAAAGAAATTCATACCTTTTTTTTTTTAACAATCAAATTCAAATCTTGTATTGGTTAGAGCAACATTAGCTTCTATAATTATCTCCCAAATTTAAAAAGCTTACCATGAAAGAAGTTTATTTTGCTCTACTGGTAGTCAAATGTAAGTGTTCCTGGTTGTGCCTGGCTTTCCTCCACCGCATACTTTAGAGAGGCAGGTGCCTTGCATCTTGTGACTCTGCCTCTCTGATGGGGGCAATATCATTCACAAAGAGGTAAAAAATCACAGAGGCTAGCTGGGCGCGGTGGCGCACACCTGTAATCCCAGCAGCTTGGGAAACTGAGGCAGGAGCATCGTGAGTTCAAAGCCAGCCTCAGCAACTTAGCAAGGCCCTCCTAAGCAACTCAGTGAGACCCTGTCTCTAAATAAGATACAAAATAGGGCTGGGAATGTGGCTCAGTGGTTGAGTTCAATCCCCAGTAAAAAAAAAAAAAAAAAAAAAATCTCAGATGTTGAAATATTTTACATTTTGATGCACAAAACACAGAAAAACGATCTATAAACAGAGTACATCTGTAGTATTGAAATATACATATATATATATTTTTTTGGAACTGGGGATTGAACTCAGGGGTATTTGGCCACTGAGCCACATTGCAGTCCTATTTTGTATTTTATTTAGACACAGGGTCTCACTGAGTTGCTTAGAGCCTTGCTAAATTGCTGAGGCTGGCTTTGAACTCGCAATCCTCCTGCCTCAGCCTCCCGAGTCACTGGGATTACAGGCGTGTGCCACCACGCCCGGCAGTATTGAAATTTAATGGAAGAAAAATGTCTACAAAGGCTCCTTAGGAGAACAATAATGAAACACCTCTGCACTCAGGTGGAAAGGAAACAGGGTACAGGGAACAGGGAAGGCTTTACCCAAAAGTGACACACATTCCTTGACCTGTATTCTGTTGGTAAGAACCAGTCATGGGAGTCCAACCTTGCCGCAAGAAGAGCTGAGGAATGTGGTCCATGGCTGGCCAGCTGCTTTTAAGTGACACTTCTTGGTTAAACAAGGAGGAGAACAGATTTTGGAAGATGGTTGACTTCCAAACACAGGGGTCAGCAAACTTTGTCTTAAAAAACTGCATACTAAATATTTGGGACTTGCAGACCATATGGTCTTTATCACAATTACTCAAAATCTCAGTTCTGCTCTTGGTAGCTGAAAGCAGCCACAGACAGTGCACAGATGAATGGGCATGGCGGTGTTCCAATAAAGCTTTATTCGTATCAACACATGGCTGTTTGGCTTGCAGGCTGTCACTGACCAACCTCTGAGTATCCCTAGACCTGATGACCATTCTGGAACTTTTCAGTTGTGCACATTGCCTCTGCTTCTGGGGGCCTGATCCACATTCCTCCATCAGTGGTGTCTAACTAGTACTCGGAGCTTCTTCTCACCTGAACAGGGAGGATTTGTCTCTGGTGTTTCAGTAGGAAAAGTGGAATATGACCCACCTTCAATGTAGAGGTCCCAAGATTGAAGCAGAGGAATAAATTTTGCATGTGACAGTCCAGGGTTAAGCCATCCCCCAGCCACTCAGTGTAGTGGGGAAATGCTTGACACACAGTAGTAAGTGCTCAGAAAATGGTGATGATTCTTGTATTCAGTGCTGGGGGTTGGCTTGAAAATACTTGTTATTTGCAATAAATCCTTGGAGGCAATGGGACTCTGCTTTTATGATATTAGGAAGTTGAGTTAGTCATGTTTCCATCAGTATAACAAATACCTGAGATAATTCACTTATGAAGAGAAAAAGTTGATTTGGGCTCATAGTTTTAGAGGTGTCAGTCCTTGATCTAATGGCCCCATTGTTTTGGGCCTGTAGTGAGGCAGCACATCTTGGAGGAAGCACATGGCTGAATAAAACCACTCACCTCATAGTGGGGAATCAAAAGAGAGAGAGAGGGAGGGAGGGAGGACAAGGGTCCTGCTATCCTGCAAGACTCAAAGACTAGGCCGCTCCTCTTAAAAGCTCTGGCACCTCCCAGTAGCACCTATCTGGGAGCCGTGCCTCTAACACCTGGGCCTTTGTAGGACACCTAAGATCCATGCTATGACAGAGATCCACCCCAATTTCCAGTGAATTATTTTTCAGTTGAAACGAATATTTACAAAGAGCTTTTAATAATATGACAAAATGCTGATGCTATAAGCAAGATACAAAATTGGATATACAATATGACCTCAGCCAGAGTGTATTAAAAGTGCACACACAAACACGGACCTGAGGATCCATCAGAAATTTTGTTGAAACAAAATATGAGGCACCCGCTCTTTCCCATTCTCCCTCCGATGTAGGAAAATTTCTTTGGGTCGAGACCAGGAAAGGGTGCCGGCCTGCATCTATGCTGAGAATTGTGTCTTATTTCTAAGTGATGAGGATCTCATCTAGATTCTCTTTCTAACAAGGTGAGACCAGCCTCTCCGGATGAATCTTGGAGATTATCAGTAGGTGAGGAGGAGGGGCAGCCTGGGGGTGAACTCCTGTTACTCACTGGTCATCCTGGCCACTTCCCGGACCTGTGGACTCACTTGACTTTGGGAATACCTTGCAACCTGAAGTGTTGTCAGGTTGTCCGGTAGCCAGATGGCTTGACCTCTAAGTGCCACCGTCCCCAGTGAAGCAGAGAAAACTGACTCCATGGCAGTCACCAAATCTGAGATCACACTGAAACAGCTTCTTACTTGGTAGCACCTCTTGGTTCCCTGTTTGCACCTTCCAGGTATTGTGTGGTTGGGTCTGATGGGCCTCTTCCCTTGTCACTCACAACCAAGCCCTTCCTGTCCAGCCCAGGCTGTGTTTCTGCTGGAGATTTCATTCTTGAGCCCTGAGCTGTCTGCACATGGCCTCAACTGTGCCCTCCACACGTGTCAGATCTGTGGCCTTTTCCAGCCCTCAGTCCCCTTCACTGTGACTTGGACCCAAGCTCCTGCCTTGATTTTTCAAGGACATCAGCTGCAGGAAGACGGCCGTTTGTGGTATCTGTCTGCTTGAAGACAGCCTCCTTGGTCCCCCTGCACTTGACCTCCTTTGTCTGTGTTCCAAGACCTCCCTCTTAGCTCCACATGAGGTTGTAGACTTGATCCCAGCTGAGAGCGGATCCTAACACCACTCCCTTCATCCCAGCACACGACCCCTGGCCCTGGAGGTGATCCTGTGCATGAATGAGTCAGGCTTACGCTCTGGCGGGCACAGGGGTTCGACAGTCTTCGGCGTGTGCCTCTGGGAGTGCACACACTTCTTTCCCTGACTTGCAAACCCTGTTTCTGGGTTTCTCCACCCTGGCACTATGGACATTGTGGGCCAGATAACTGTGTTGGGAGGGGCTGCCTGTGCACTGGGAAGTGTTCAGCAGCATCACTGCCCACCAGATGCCAATAGCAGTTCCCCAGGTGTGACCCCCAATGTCTCCAGATGCTGCCAGGTGTCTTGCAGAGGGCTTGCAGAGTCACTCCAGGGGGAGACCATCCACCATACAGGATGGAGTCCCAGGCTCCCGCCCACTGTGCACCTGCTCCACACACGCACATCCCTATTTCAGTCCCTTTGCTTCCAGTGTTCACTTCTAGGTCTTCACATGACACTCATTTAGGTCCATTTAGCACCACTGACACCTCCTTATCAAGGCCTTTCCTAAGCACTCTCTGTGACTAGCCCCGTCACTTTATTGTATTTATGCTTCTCTGTTTTATTCAGTTTTTTAAATTTCTCCTTCTGTACCAGGGATTGAACCCAGGGGCACTTTACCAATGAGCCCCATCCTGAGCCCTTCTTTGTATTTTATTTAGAGACAGAGTCTCACTGAGTTGCTGAGAGCCTCTCTAAGTTGCTGAGGCTAGCCTCAGACTTTCAATCCTCCTGCCTCAGCCTCCTGAGCCACTGGGATTATAGGTGTGCACCACCGCACCGGCTAGAATCTTTTTTTTGTTTGTTTTAATTTCTCATCCCTCCTTATTTCTTTGCTTTTCCTCTCATGGGACTCTTGTTTCAAAATCCCTGGCCTTGACCTCCCTGCATATGAAGACCAGGTCTCCTAGAAACCCCAGAGCAGGGGAGTTGGCAGCACCACCCTTCCTGGAGCCCAGGAAACCCTGAATTTGACCAGGAGTGTCCCAAGTTCTCAAGCTGTGGCGCCCAGCTTTCCTAACATTTTGAACTCCAAGTTCTTTCAAGGAAGTCCCACCACATGTGCTGTCGGGGACCTGGCCTCCCTCACATGGCTACAGTGCCAAAAATTCCACCCCTGGGGCTCAGCAGAGTCTCCTGGATCTTCAAGGAATTCCCTGTCCCAGGGCAGACAGGCCAGGCAAGAACTCAGCTTGGCAAGGGTTACCAGGAACAGGGGAGGCAGGGTGGGGGCTAGAGGGCGCAGGGGAGACCCTCTCTCTTCTTATGTAATTGTGCCAAGCAGGGGGAGGGCCGAGCTCAGCAGAGCGAGCTCCTGGCTGGTTGTCATGTGAAGGAACCTGATATGAACGACACTTTCCTCCTCTGCTTCCTGCCCTGCCTTTTTGTTCTTTGTATCGTGAATTGTATGAATAGAGGGGCCTCATACTTGGAGTTATTTTTACAAGGTCTCCTCTCTGCTTCAGATGACTCAGAGCTGGAGCCTCTCTTCTAGATGCTCCTTGGGAAGCACTGGGGAGCAGCTGAGCCCCAGGCCATCTTGGGGTCAGGAGTGGGTGTCCCGGCACTCCACCCCTCCTGGTTTTCTTTTTGTCTTGCAGCCAGGAGTCCAGTGGAGGAAGGACGAAAGGACTGGAAGGAGGGCTGGCTGAAGGCAGACCCAGCTCGCTTCCCCTCTCTGTCCTGCCCGCCCTGCTTTTTCTCACCATCTTTTTCTGCTTCAGCAGAAACACCAGGCCAGTGTGGAGATGAGCAGGGGACACTGGCCCCTGGGTCAACACTGCAAGCTATGGGTGACGAGGGGTTGGCAGGCCCCCAGAGGCTGGTGGCTCTAATCTAAAGGCAAGGAAATGATCTGGGCATTGGCCTCTAGGCACTGAGAAAAAGAAAAATCAGTGGGGCCTAGTTCACATGTGAGACCCACTTCCTATGTGGGACCCCACTGCCATGTGAGGCTGGAGACTCAGAGCTGCCTCCTCTGAACTGTCCCCATGGGCAGTGGTGGGCTCTTTGCTCCAGAAGGTGCATGTGCCCACATGAACCACAAATGGCCACCCCACTCAACAAGACTGTCATCTGTTTGACTTACCATGACCCGTCTGGGGAAGCAGGGATGTTGTTTCCATTTTTCAGGGGAGAATGCTGAGGTCCAGGGAGAGTGGGTAAGGTACCCCATGTCCTGCACAGAGGAAGAGGCACAAGTAGGTTATTCCTTTGTAAATCTGATGCCTCCACAGCTCTGCATTGCCCTGCAACCTCAGAAACCACAGGAGTTAAGGTCCCGTGCCCTTTCAGAGCCGACCCAGCAATCTTCAGATGCAGCTGTGGTGCAGCCCCTCTGGGAGAGGCACCCTCTCCTCCTCTCTGCCTCCAGCAGCTGGGGCCCATCCATCTGCTGCCCAACCAGCCATCCAGGCAAGAGTGATGCTGGGACGGCCGTGCACTCTGCTCTCCTCCTGGCATGATTGGGGGCTGTGCCCCGTTCCTCTTTGTGCGCCGCCCTAGCCCCTGGCTCCCTTTCCTGCTGTCCACACAGTCCTCATCTTGAAACCGAGGCTGATGGGAAAGGTTTCAAGTTGATCATTTGAAATGCAGAATGCATTTTCCTGTAGAAGTCGCTTGAACACAATACTTGGTCTCCCCATGATATATCTGAAATAGAATATTAATAGCATTGACCAAGTAGAGAATGAGTGTTAATATTAATGATTTGGTTAATTAATTAATAATAAGCCATCACCCTCTCTTGCCAGGAGGTTTGCAGCAGCCTCGTAACTGGTCTTGCCTCTAATGCCCTTGCCCTCCTGTCGTTTGTTCTCCATGGGAAGTTCATCAGACCTAGCTCTTCTCCGCCTACGGTCCCCCATGGCTCCCTGGCCCCACCTTGCTGACTTCACCTGCCAGCCCCTCCCCAAGCTCATTCCCTAAAAGGGCTCAGCATACTCTGTTTCTCTGCCTGCAACTTTCTCCCCTCCCCAAGTCACTTAGTTCAGTCACAGGTCTCTGCCCAGATGTCACCTCCTCAGGTGATCCCAGATAGACCCCACCCGTCCCCATCACACCTCTGACCCTTTAACCTGATTCATCTTCCTTCTTCATACCTGCTGTGTGTGTTTGTTTGTTTGTTTGTGAACTGCTGCTCTCCTCCACTAGAATGCCAGTTGTGCAAGGACAGGGACCTTTTGTTTATTGCTGTGTTTCCAACACTAGAAGGACATCCAACATGTAATAGGTGCCCAATAAATACTTTTCAGTGAATCGATGACTGATATGTCTGCGCCTGACTTGCAGCAGATTATGATTTCTATGCAGAAGTTACCATGCCTTCTAACCCCAATGCCTAAAGTGAATTTCATTCTCTCCTAGTCCTTGGGATTTTAAGTATAGGGACTTCATTTTAGTAATGAACTCATTGATTACTCTGGAAATCAGGATTTCTCTCTGTGCATTCTTGGCAAAAGTAGGCATCTGTTTGCTTAGACAGTAGCTTCTCAGGGGTTCTGAGTTTGCCAGAGGTTGGGGACACTTTGGTCTCAGGAGTCTCCTGCTACCAGTTTCACTGAGGCTGACCATGTTTTCTTGATTTCTCCAAGGCAGGGTTTCTCAGCCCTCAGCAGAACCTGGTCATTCTTTGTCATGGGGGGTCCTTCTGTGTGTTTCAGGATGTTCAGCAGCCTCCCTGGCTCCTATCCATTAGGTGTCACTCATAGAACCCCCAGCTGTGACAACCAAAATGGCCGGGACATTGGCAAGCACCCCTGGAGGAGCAGAGTCACTCCAGGATGAGAACCCCTGCTGTACTGTGTACCGTTGTGCCGTCCACGACAAAGAACGATCCAACCCACAGTGCCGACAGCACCAGGCGGAGCTGCTGCTCTGGAGGGCTCCGCCCCGTGGCGCCCTCTGCTCCCATGAAAGCGTTCTGCTCTCTGCTGCCACTGTGGCAGCAGACCAGCCACCTGAGGCTGTCAGGCATCTTCAGACATGGCGTCATGGTGTGGATGTGAGGTGTCCCCCAAAAGCTCATGGTGAGACAGTGCAAGAAGCTTCAGAGGAGAAATGATTGGGGTGTGAGAGCCTTCACCCAGTCAGTGATTTCATCCCCTGATAGGGATTAACTGAGTGGTAACTGAAGTGGTGGGTGTGGCTGGAGGAGGTGGGGATTGGGGCGTGGCTTTGGGTATATATTTGTATCTGGACAGTGGAGCCCCCTCCCCTCTTTCTCTCTGTCTCTCTCTCTCTGCCTCCTGATCATGATGTGAGCTGCTTCCCTCTGCCACACTCTTCCTCCATGATGGTCGGCCTCACCTTGCGCCCCGAAGAATGGAGCCAGCCTTCTATGGACTAAGACCTGTGAAATTGTGAACCCCTAAATAAACCTTTCCTCCTCTACAATCGTTCTGGTCAGATCTTTTAGTCAGAGTGGCAAACAAATAAACTGACTAAAACCATAGCTAGTGCAACAGAAGAACTGAGTTTAATTTTAATTTAAATAGCTAGTTGTGGTCTCTAGACCTGCGATGGTCACACTTCAATGTGCACATTAATTACTGAGGGGTGGCAAAATCCATGTCAGCAAACTTGGGGTGAGGACTGCAAGTTTGCGTAAATCGCTGGGGGATGCGGAGGCTGCTGGTCTGAAGACCACACTTTGAGTGAAATGGTCTTGATCTCTAAGAAGCATTTTTGCGCATTCAGGTTGAGTATCCCTTACCTGAAAAGCTTGGGATCAGAAGTGTTCAGATTTCAAAAGTTTTCTGGAATATTTGCATAAACATAATGAGATATCTTGGGGATGGGACCCAAGTATAAACACAAAATTCATTTGTTTCATATGCGTTTTATACACAGGGCCTTAAAACAGTTTTATACAATATTTTTATATGATTTTGTGCATGAAACAAAGTTTTTTGGTATGGAATTTTCCATTTGGGATGTCATTGGTAACCCCAAGGTTTGGAAGTTTGAGGCAATTCAGATTTTCAGATTAGGGATGTTTGACCTTTATAATACAGAAATGACAATTTCTGGCACCTGGAAGAGCTTGTTAAGGGTCATAATGACATAATGTAGAATGATGGAAAAAAATATGGTCTATGGAGTCGGGACAGATATTGGTTTGAATCTGTTGTTAATCAGCTGTGTGTCTGGGCAGTTGACTTAACCTCTCTGAGCCTCAATCTCTTCAGCTGTAAAATAGAACAGAGTACATTCCTACCTGGCACTGGGAATCTGAGACTGTGTACTGGAAAGTACCAAGCCTAGTGCCTGGCACGCACAGGGTACTCAGTAAAGAGCACTGGTTTTCTTCACTTGTCTGAAGTAAAGGCATTTTTTCCTGCTTTTTCTGTGTCTGGGAACCACTCGTCCCAGAATCAAGAAGGATGTTCTCTTAAAAAACATGTCCCTTTGGGGCTGGGGCTAGGGTTGTGGCTCAGTGGTAGAGCACTTGCCTAGCATGTGTGAGGCACTGGGTTCCATCCTTGGGACCACATGATAAATGAAGTTATTATGTCCATCTTAAAAGCAACAACAACAACAACAACAACAAGAAAAACAGGTCCCTGTGCCCAGCCCAGGACTGAATCAGTTTCTCATGGTGCCTGGTGGGGACCAAGAGGCTTCATTCATCTTTCTAAACTTGAGGTAAAATTCACATAGCATAAAATTAACAGTTGACTCTCTTAAAGGACACAAGTACTCATTTGCAGAGCTGTGCAATGTCATCTGAGCCTAGTTCTAAGGCTTTTTTTTTTTTTTTTTTTTTTTTGGCAGGGGGCCCTGTACCAGGGATTAAACCCAGGAGCACTTAACCACTGAGCCACATCCCAGCCCTTATATTTTATTTAGAGACAGGGTCTCACTAAGTGGCTTAGGGCCTTGCTAAGTTGCTGAGTCTGGCTTTGAACTTGTGATCCTCCTGCCTCAGCCTCTGAAGTAACTGGGAGCATAGGCAAAAGCCACCATGCCTGGCCCCAAGGCGTTTTCATCCCCTGGGAAGGAAACCCCTGACCATTAAGCTGTCACTTTCCATTCCCTTCTCCAGGCCCTGGCAACCACTGATCTGCTTTCCCTCTCTGTGGACTTGCCTACTCTGAATGTTCAGGATAAGAGGATTCACACGAGAATGTGTCCCTTTGTTTTCAACTTCTTTCACTTAACACGGTGTTTTCAAGGTTCATCCATGTCTTAGCGTATGCCAGTATTCAGTTCCTTTTTATGACTGAAAAGCATTCCAATGTGTGTCCCCCTTAGTAGACATTTGGGTCATTTCCACTTTTTATGGCTATCGTGACTAGTAACTGCTAGCAGCATCTGTGAACAAGGTTCTGTTTGAGAACCCGTTTCCAGTTCTTGGGAGCATAAGCCTAAGGGCAGAATTGCTGGGTCACGTGTGTTCGCCATTCACATCAACACCAGCACTCGTTTCCTTTCTTTGGCTATGGTCAGTCCAGCGGTGTGAAGGGTGTGAAGCAGGTGTGAAGTGTCCTCTCTGAGGACACTGAATTTGGAGCAGTCTGGAATTAAGGAGAGCTCGCACTTCCTTCAGTTGACTGAGCCTGGTTCTCCCAGGGTGCTGGGACTTGCCCTAGCAGGGCTCTGGGGCAGGGAACAGGTTGGGTTTTAATAGCAGGTTTCTTTCTCACACATTTGCCCCTCCCCTCGGTGAGGGGAACCTGGTAGGAAGGGTCAGCGCCCTCTTGGCTGGTCCTCGGAAGGTCTGGTCAGTGCCGATGGCCCCCAATTGAGAAAGTTGCCCCACCCCAATGCCTCATGGAGAGTTTCTGTCCTCTACCTGTCCACCTGGAGATGGCCTGGAGGGCCTGTCCCAGTTTGAACTGCCTTTGAACTCTCCTGTTTTGATAAAATTTAATGTGAAATTTTAAGTGTTACTACGTAGGAGAACCAGACGTGCTTTAATTAAACATTAGAGATTAAGGATATTTCAGTAAATGTGGCAGGACAGTCTTGTGGTTCTGAGGGTGAAGGTGATTAGCCAGGTGAGGGGACAGAGGAGTGCTGGGGGAGGGGGCCGTGGGGGAGCCCCTAATGAAAGGAGTAGTATTCCTCGTTAACAATGCGGATTCTGTTTCCCTCTTCCAGAGTTTCCTCAAAATTAATCTCTGGGGTGGAAAACAGCGTTTAAGTGATACATTGTATGCCCGAGCGAAGGCAGCAAGGTCCTCCTGTAGCTCCCTGAGCCACCACGGCTGCTGTAGGACACCAGCCAAGGCCTCTTTTTGAAGGCAGCGGTTCTCAGCTGTGGCCTCAGGACAGCCACCCAGCAAGCTTTGAACACTCTGGTTGAACAGGTTTGTGGTATGACCCAGGCATCTGCCTTAAAGCTCAGGTGCCCAGGTGAATCTGAGGTGCCATCAGAACAGAGAACTGCTGTGCTGGGCCAGTGGACAATGGTGAACAATACCTGACATAGCCCATGCCCTATTAGAGCTTGTGGTCCAAATGGGGTGACCAAGTGGTTAATCCCATAGATAACTAATTGCAACTATGGTAAGTGCTGCTGCCCACTTTAGGGGGTTGGAGACATCTCACTGAAGCTATACCCTGAAAGATGAACAGACATTAATGAGAGAGCTGGGAAAGGATCATGGCAGTCAGAGAAGCCAGCATGCACAAAGGTCCTGGGGTAGGTAGGAAAGAGCCTCAAGTATCTCAAGACCTAAAAGATAAGCCGGTTGGAGTTGTGAGCAAGGTGGGAGACTTAAGGTTAAGAATAGAGTGTGGCTGCCATCCGCTGTTGGCCTGTGATGATTTCGTCTGACAAACTCTAGATGTTTGAGAGGATCTGATATTGATGTGAAAGGCCCAAGCATTTGTGTTCTGGAATGAGCAGATGCAGGAAGGCTGGATGAAGTGGTCTGCCTACATGTCATGATGGACTAGCTGGGTCCCTTTTCCTCCAGTGCATGAAAATTGTTCTTTTCTCAGTTTCTGTGGAGTAGGGTAGGGTAACATCGAAAGAAGAGAGATGCTGACAGTTTAAAAGCTTCTGAGTCTCCCTTGAACATTTTGATATCCATGCCAGGCACACTGGCGCACACCTATAATCCCAGCAGTTTGGGAAGCTGAGGCAGGAGGATGGCAAGTTAGAGTCAGCTTAGCAACTTATGGAGGCCCTGAGCAACTTAGCAAGACCCTGTCTCAAAAAATGAGAAGGGCTGGGGATGTGGCTCAGTGGTTAAGGAACCCTGGGTTCAATCCCTGGTACTGGGGAAAAAAAAAATGCAGCGTCCTTCCACCATAGCCACAGAGGAGCACTCGCTTGACAGAGGGCTTGGTCCCCACGTGCCTGGAGTCTGATTTCTCATTGCATTGATCGCTCTTAGCACTGTTTTGTAAATGCTCTATGGATCCTGTTTCACATTTAATTCTTTCTCTTCATTTTTTTAACCTCCCCCGCCACGACGACTTTTCCTTTAAAAAAAATCTGTGCCAATTTCTAATTTATCGTGGGTGGCATGGAGGGAATTCTTCACGCTTCGTTTGGTCCTGCTTCCCCTTTCAGTAGCCCGTGGTGAGTATCCTGTGGCCGACTCCACCCTTGGCTGGTGGGAAGCAAGCTCTTCTTTTCATTTCAGCAGTCTTGCCACTCAAGGGAGCCCCTCGTCTTTGATTTGAGCTTCTGTGTACGTGGCTTTTAAATTTATTAATTTTGCTTATTTGTTCACGGTCCTGGAGATGGAACCCAGGGCCTCACGCATGCCAGGCCCCTCCGTGCCTGTTTCTGTATGTTAATTCCCCCCCAAGACTCTTCGTTTCCCCTTATCTCTAACAGCAGTGGAGTATGCGAGGGAGCCTGTGTCCCCGCCATTGTGCAGAAGGGAATCAGGCTCGGACAGCAGTGTGGAGTAGGGGAAGACCTGGGCCTTGCCTGGTGGCTTGCAGGCTGTGGACCCTTGGAATCACCAGCTTTCCAGGGAATTTCCTCAGTGGTCATGTGGGAAGTTGAGCCAGATTCCCCTAAGGAGGTGTGGCAGTTGGGTGGGTAGAGAGGAAGGACTTTGGACTTCCAGCCAGTCAGTTTTGTGGCCTTGGGCAAATTGCTGGGCCTCGGTTTCCTCACCTGTAAAACAGTGATTCCCCATGGTGATTCTGCAAGATTGTTAGTTTAAAAAACTATTCTTGGTTGTCAAATGGACACCATACCTTTATTTATTTATAAGTGATGCTGAGGATCAAACCCAGGGCCTCACATGTGCTAGGCAAGCGCTCCACCACTGAGCCACAACCCCAGCCCCCTGCAAGATTGTTGTAACTGTTTGAGGCCCCCTCTGAGAAGTCCCGGCACCATGCCTGGCCTGAGTTATGCGTTCAGAATGTGTTCACTGTTCCACCTCCTTCTCTGCCTGGGATTTGGCTCTTGTCGCAGGAAACCCTGGTCATGAGTGGGAGAGCTGGGGAACCCAGGTATTCCAGCTCTGAGCTCCTGGGTGGAGCACTCTGGAAGCCCCCCAGTGGTATCTGGATTGCCCTGGGATCTGTCAGTACAGTGGCTGAGGATGCTTGAGGATGCAGACCAAGAAATGGTGACTCATCAGGATTCCTGGTCTGACCCCTCATTCTTGTAAAGCTGTCCCAGGACCGACTGGGCCATCCTTTGGGTTCCTGATGATTTTCACAAGGAAGGAGAGACATGGCTGCCCTGCCCACTAGTGGAGTGATAGTAACGGCTGCTACTTAGCCAGCGAGCCAGTGAGCCAGAGAGCACACTCAGTGTAGACCTGCGTTCTGAATCTCTGATCTCCTGGAGGCGCCTGGCACCGCCAGCCCCGTTTTCCAGAAGAGGAACAAGGCCATGCAGCCAGTGAGGGGCAGGGCCAGCTCTGCTTGAAATTGCATGGCCTTCATTACAGTGTCAGCCCTGTGAGGCTGCTCCAGCCATCATTTTGATAATAAGATGCCAGCCACGTGCCCAAAGCCACACTCACAGTCTTATTTCAACATGGACTGATGTGACCCCTGGCCAAATAGAATTGAACCAAGTTGCTGCCGTTGCAGAAAAAAAAATGGATAAGAATCCTAAAACCTGATGCACATTGAAAAGGAGGGCTAGGTGGCCCCTGTTATGGATGCCTGTTCCAGCCTAGGAGGAGGGAGAAATGAACAGTTATTGCCCCAGGCAACTTCTTGGGCGCCTTTAAAACAACAAAAGCAAACAAACAGAAAAAAACACTTTAATGCCTGTCTTGACTCCCACAGTGACTGGAGTAGGAAGTAAGACCAGGACCTAGTGTGATATCATTAAGGGCCTTGCTTCACGGGAAAGCTGCCATGCTCCTGCCTGTCACAGGCCCTTTGCACAGGCTGTCCATGGTGCCCACAGCACCCTTTCTCTCTATCCTTCCCCTCCTGCCCTCCCTTCTTTGCTTCACTAATTGAGTCTTAGGTCTTAAAGCAAAAACTAACTCAGGAAAGCACGCTGACCCTCTTCCATGCCAGTCTCTATTATATGTTAGGGTTATGTTTAATTTCTGATCTGTTAATGTTGACCTCCCGACTAGACCTGAAGCCCCACGAAGGCGGGGGACACATTGGTCTCATGTGACTCTTGTATGCCTAGGGCTCTGTGCTTGCCTAGTACGAATTAGATACCCTGTTGACTTCAGAGAGATGAATGGGCCGTTGAGCAGAAGGGTTGAGCTGGTTTTATTCTCTTCCCTTTAACTCCAGCCGATAATCTTTTCTTGTAGGAAAGGGGAATGGTAATGATCTGTGTCTATGTCTCTCTGGAGCCTCTTTGAAGAAGAGTCCATCTTTAGAAACCTAGAGTCAAGCCCCATGTCTGACATGGGGCGAATGAGCAATAAAAGTAACTCCTGTCCATGAAACCAGCAGCTCCAAGGAGCCCAGCCAGTTATTTTCATGTGTTGAGGGTAAGGATGTGAATTTATTCCTAGAAACTGAGTCCATGCCTGCTTCCACCCCTGCGGCGATGTGGTTCCCCAGTGAGGTCTCGGCTCAGTTGCCAGCTACTGTATTGACTTATTTGTACATAAACAGTTTTTCCCCCATAACCTTCTCTTCCGCCAACATTCAGAGATAATGATATACGATCTTTGTAACATTACAGACTCTGCTTCAAAAACATTCTGTTGCTATAGGAATGTTTGTGATATGCTTATTGCTAAAATTTCATGAGCAGCGAACTCCAAAATTGCAGATGATTTAGTGTTTGAAGCAGGGAGTGAGTGTATGTGTGTTTGCATTAAAAACAAAACAAAACAAGCCTTTGAAGAGGGAAGTTTTCTTGTGCGAAGTTATCTTCTCCTAAAGTTTAAGATAAGAACTACTTAAAGGCTGAGAGTTTAGAGCAGTGAGCACTTTCTCTTGAATGTCCAGATGGGTGACGATGACTTGGAGTACTTCCCTCAAGCAGTAAGGCAGTGGGCACTTAAAGGCTTTTTTCTTGGAGCTGGGTGTCGCAGACAAAGGATTTCTCAAATAAAAAAAGAAATCATTTGTAGAGCATTAGCAGGAACCAACACCAGCAGCCCTCTTGACATTTTGAAAATGATTTCTTTTCTCAAATGTCCCAAGTCCATTTTAATAGGTGACTCTTTGTTCTCATATTCAGGGAGGTAGCCTCGGGTTGGAAAGTCCAAGGTCAGGGTGGACAGGGCCGCAGGGACAGAGCCTCATGCTTTGTTAGCTGAACCCAGGGACTTGATGCCCTGATCTGTCTCCAGACAACCCTGAGCCCCACTCCCCAAAGTCCCTGCGAGGTTCTCCTTCCCACAGAGACACCCACTGAACTAATTTCCCATAGTCCAGAGAGTGACTTTGAAATCATTTTTATTTCTGGCCTCTCTCTCTGAACCAAGATACCAGGCAGACATCCTAGGAAAGTTGAGCGATGTGGCACAAGTGTGTCCGTAGCAGTCCTCCTTGGCTGTGACTCTGGAATGGCGCTGGCCTACCTGCTGCCTGCCAGGCCACAATCCGCAAAAGAAGTACAGAAACAGAGAGCAGGCACTTGGCAACTTTCAGTGACTTGACTTGATAGTTTGTTGCATCAAATAATCATTTAAAGAGTGGGCTCGTCAGGCGTGATGGAGTACACCTGTAATCCCAGTGACTTGGGAGGCTGAGACAGGAGGATTACAAGTTCGAGGCCAGCCTCAGCAACTTAATGAGACACTCAGCAGCTTGATCTGAAAACGGAGCAAGAGGGCTGGGTTGTAGTGCAGTGGTGAAACACCTCTGGTTCAATCCCCAGCACCAAAACAAACGAAATGAAAAAAATGGGCTAGTACTGTGTCTGACTCTCTTTTCATATTTCTATCAGTACATTTTTATCATATTTCAGAAGCATATTTGTCTGTGATGGGTTAGAAATTAAAACAAAGTAGACCTTCAGGTGACTGGTTTGAGAAGCGCCATGCCACAGTGCTGGTAAGCTGCTGTAGCTCCTAGAAAGCAGAGAGGTGGTGGGTGAATTTCGGGAAATCACAACACTTAACAAACCACAAGAAACCTCCCTTTGGCTTCTCGGGAGCAAGCACTGCATCTGTCTAATTCATCTTGGTGGCCTCTTCCTCAGGGCCCTGCCAGGCGCGTTGAAGGTCTTGGTGCAGGTTTGTCCAGTGCACTCCTGCCTGCTCCCCTAGTCTGAGGGGTAAGGGTGACCTCGGGACCTCCCTGGGCTTCTGGGTGGAATCCTCCACAGGAGAGTGGAGGCAGCTAAGAGCCAGCGATGAGGAAATGACCTTTCCTTCTCCTTTTCCCCAGACCCAGGTCTCCTCTTCCCAGTCCAGCAGCATGAAAGCAGCATGACTGGCCGGCCGCAGGAGAAGCCCCCAGAGCCAGGCCCCCAGCTCAGCCCTCTGCTGCCAAGGTCAAGGTGAGCTTGCCTTCCTCCCAGGAGGTGGAGGAGGTTTCATTTAACAAATTACTACTGTGCTTTTGTGATCCCTTGTCCTGGTGGGTGTACCAGGATGAGGGTAGTCAGTGTGTGGCCTGGGGAGGGAGGGGGGTGCTCTTTGTAGTGAATGGAGTGGCCGATGGGAGCGGATGGGAGCAGGAAGGCTCCAGAGCTGAGTGTCTGGGTGAGCTTTCCTTCCTCATTCCCCCTCTGGAATCTGGGACCTTGGACTTGTCTTTTAGGGAATTTTGGATGAAAGCATCTGTAAGAGAGGACAGAATTAGACTGTTCAGTCCACAGTCTGGGACTCATGGTACATGCCACACAGACTCCTGTGCCACGCAGACCAAAGGGACATTAGACCATGAGCCAGGCCCACTGCAAACCAGTGTTGGACAGTTAATTGACTTGTTGGGAAATTCTCCCTAACGTTGGGACAGATGTTGCCTCTCTGTAACTTCTGTCTGCTCATCTCTGCTTTGCCAAATGGAGCCACAAGACTGGCCTTTCAAAGACTCTTCCACGTGCCTCTGTCTTTGGATTTGGAGGTGGTTGTCATGCCCATGACTCTGCTTCCCATTGTTGTTGTTTTTAATAAATTCTTCCTAGAGACTGGTGCCATTTACCTTTTCTTCTCCTCCCCTCCATGTTGGCAAGGGCTTCGTTAACTCCAGGGTCTGCCCTGCTACTTGCCCACTCAACCTGTGCTGTCCTCAGTGGAGAATCCTTCATTCCCTCTTCAGGGACTACTGACAGCTTCCTTTGAAACAGACAGTGTGCTTGACTCTGAAGATACAGCAGTGAGCAGGAAAGACAGGGTCTCTCTTTTTTCTAAAACAAAATGGATTGGATTCTTGGAGAGAGTTTGAAATATGAGTTGAATTACTTTTGTATATTCCTCCTTTAGCTTTTTCACATTTTTTTTTCCTTTTTTGGTACTGAGTGAACCCAGGGGTGCTTTGCCACTGAGCTATAGCCCCAGTCCTTTTTATTTTTTAATTTTGAGACAGGGTCTCAATAAATTACTGAGAGTCTTGCTAAGTTGCTGAGGCTGGCCTTGAACTTGGGATTCTCCTGCCTCAGCCTCCCAAGTCACTGGGATTATAGGCGTGTGCCACTATCTCACCATTCTTTTATGAATCTGGAGTCTGAAATAAACCTTTTCATGTTATCCTTTGGTGGGGGGCTATTGGTGGCAAACTCTTGGGATCTTTCACTTTGGTTTTTATTTGTTGTGGGTTGGGAAATTTCTTTTTTTTTTTTTTGGATCCAGGGATTGAACCCAGGGGTATTTGACCACTGAGCCATGTCCCCAGCCCTATTTTGTATTTTATTTAGGGATAGGGTCTCACTGAGTTGCTTAGTGCCTCGCTTTTACTGAGGCTGGCTTTGAACTCGTGATCTTCCTGCCTCAGCCTCCCAAGCCACTGGGATTACAGGTGTGCACCACTGCGCCCGGCTGTAAATTTCTTGTTTTGTTTGGGTTTTGCAAGGCGGCTTTCCTGTACATTCTATACCACTGAAGCTCTTGTTCCACAGCCTCTGGCATTCATGTTGCTGCTGAGAAGTCGGCTGTCGGTCCAGTGCTATTCCTGTGCTCTGACACTTCTGTCTAGCTACACTAAAGAATGTTGTTTGTTGTTTTCTTTGGTGTTCTGCTGTGTTCTAATGTCTCTGCCTGTAAATCTGCCTTTATTCTGCTTGGGTTTCCTAGGGATTCCTAGAGCTAAAGATCCCTATCTTTCAACAGTTCTGGAAAGTTCACCCTTCGTTTCTCTGAGTCTTGCCTCTTCCTGCTCTTTGTCTCCCTCTGGAACCTTGGTTAGACTCACCTGGGCCCTTTCAATGTTCTCCGTGTCTTAGAACCTCTGTATCATACTTTTCATCCCTTTGTCTCTCTGTGCTGAGCTCCGAATAATTGAATAATTTCTTAAAATCTCTCTTCTGATTAGTTCATTTATTCTGGGTCTCAAATGCTGTTTAATCCATCCATCAAATTTATTTTCTTTCACTTCCTTTATTTGTCATTTCAGAAGTTCTGATTTTGTTTTTCAAATCAGCTTAGTGATTTTTTGGTCTCTCATTACTTGCATGTGTTTGGAGATGACTTTTATTTCTTTAAAACACTGAATTAGCCAGTTGGAAATTTTATGATCTTCTGGTGGTTCCAGGGTCCTTGGGGTCTGCTTCTGCAGCCTGTTGTTTCTGCTGACTGGGTTCACATTTCTTTTTTCTTTTTTTTTTTAAAAAAAAAGATGTTGATAGACCTTTATCCTTTATTTTATTCATTTATTTATATGTGTTGTTGGGCTTGAACCCAGTGCCTCACACATGCTGGGCAAGTGCTCTACCACTGAGCCACAACCCCAGCCCCCATTTCTTGTTTCTGGTCAGTGCTCATTCTCCTTGGAACTTCATCTTTGGGAACCATTTGAGATGTGGTTTGAAGTTGTTTTTTCGAGAGAAGATTTGCTTTAAATACTGTTGGTTGTCGGGGGTGGGGGGTCACCAACCAAAAATTGCTTTGAATTAATTTGCTTCAGGATTCTCTGGCCACACAAGTAACATAATTCAGACCCCGCAAAGCTGTGTGAAGTCCAGTTTATGGGTTACAGATTTTCAGGAGATTATTTTCCCAGCCCTCCATCAGGTTCCCTTGCTGTTCTTTCTGTGCTGTGGATTTTTTTCTCATTGAGAATGGAGCCATTTGGAGTCTCAGCTTTATGGGTCTCCCCAGGCTTTGAAGCCTGTGCAGCTATCATTGGGAAACTTAGAATCTTCAGGATTCAACAGAAATCCTCAGAGCCGAAAACCTTCAGGGTAAAGGCCACTTGGTGCAAGCTACCTCCCAGGGGTCCTGCTTTTGTTTTACTGGGGTTCTTTTGTTTGTTTGTTTGTTTGTTTGTTTGGGTGTTGTCTTTGAAGAATCTTTCCATTTATACCAACTGTCCATGTGTGTGCTCACCCTTTATATTTAATTTTTTATCTTATACATTAGTTGTTTCAATTAGGAAATGGAGTCGTCCGCCATATTGCCAGAAAGTTTGTCTTATTTCTTGTCCACAATGGCCCAGTTGGTTCACACAGAAGAGTGACCCAAGCTCAGAGAGGTTATCACTGGGCACAGCCACAGGCCCAGCAGTGAAGAGCTGGGAAAGAGTGTTTCCCTCTCCTCCCACCTCTCCAAGCCTCCCTCAGGTAGCTGTTGACCATTTGCAGGGGGATCAGCTTTATGCTTGTAAAGAATATGAGTAATGAGAATAAGAATAAAGTCAGGATGCTTTAAATAGCTGGACAGCTTTGTAAAATTTGTTTATGACTCTATTGTTTATCTTCCTTGAGAGAGGAAATGGCTTCTGCATATTTTGTGGTTTGTTTCTCCAACATCACCAGCAACTTCTCTGCTGTGTTCCACTCTGTGAAGGGCTCCTGGACCCAAAGCAGGGTCCCAGTTCTTTTCCCCCAGACACTCACCTCCTCTCCTCCCATGCTGTTCTCCCCTCCTCCCACTTTCTCTCCTTCTGTGTGCCTTGTCCCTGCCCCACCCTGTCCTTTCTGCCTTTGGTTTTTCTGTTTCCCACTGGTGTGCCTTTCATGGTTGGGCTTTTGGGCTTTTGGGAGCGTGGAAAAATTGCTGAGATTGACCCCAGCTCCAGGACTTGCTAGCCTCACCTCTCTGAGCTTCAGTTTCTCCATCTGTCACCTGCAGGCAGTGGATGGAGTTGTTCAAGTACTGAATGAGATGGGTTGTAACAGAGCTGGGACATCGTTGGAAGCACTCTGTCATCACATTACTAGGACTGAGAACAGAGAGCTCCCAGGCCAGGGCTCTTGTTCAGTGATGCTTCTAAATGGACGGAGTTGGATTACAAAATGGAATGCAAATGGAGACTGGCATTGGTGCCCTTGTGGGACTCCCAGCTGCACTGTTACATTCCTTGAACTGGGGTGTTTTTAAAAATAATCTGAGGGGGCAGGTGTGGTGGTCCAGAGGTGTAATCCCAGCTCCTCAGGAGGCTGATGCAGGAGGATCACTTGAGTCCAGGAGTTTTGGGCCTGGGCCACAGAGCAAGACCTGTCTCAAAAATAAACGAATGGGGCTGGGATTGTGGCTCAGTGGTAGAGCACTTGCCTAGCATGTGTGAGGCACTCGGTTTGATCCTCAGCACCACATAAAGATAATAAATAAAGGCATTGTGTTCATTTACAACTAAAAAATATTTTTAAAAAAACAAATAAAATGAGGGACTGGGGTTGTGGCTCCAGTGGTAAAGCACTTGCCTAGCATGTGTGAGGCACTGGGTTCAAGTCTCAGCACCACATACAAATAAATAAATAAAGGTTCATCAACAACTAATAAAAATATTTTAAAAAATCAAATAAAATGAAATAATCTGAGGGAAGACAGAACATAGGTCTGGCCACTGTTTGCAGAGGATCTAAATCATAGGTCCTGGAGACGAGGCTGAGAGCCCCATAGTCCAGCAGGACTATGATGGGGCTGGAGCCAGGAGATGCCACTCACTGTTAAGGTTTCCCTTGTGGAACCCCAGGTCAGGGTACAGCAGTGACAGGGTGGGGACAGAAGGGTCTTCAACATCTGTTTACTTTCATTATTTTTATTTTTATTTCTTTTTTTGGTACTGGGACTGAACCCAGGGGTACTTTACCACTGACCTACATCCTCAATATTTTTTTTTTTTTTTTGAGACAGGATCTCACTAAGTTGCTGAGGGTCTCGCTAAATTGTTGAGGATGGTCTTGAACTTGGGATTCTCCTGCCTCAGCCTCCTCAGTTGCTGGGATTATAGGTGTGCTTCACCACACCCAGCTCATTTATCTCCATTCCTATAGTTGACCTGAGACTTTTTACTTTACCTGTTAGTAAGTAGCTTTATAGTTCTCCCAGATTTGTATCAAATCACTTCCTGGTTTGATATTTTTCAGGCAACAACTCTTATCTCAACACCTTCTATTCCTAGTGACTCTAGGCTCCGTACCCGGGAAAATAGTATTAAAAATATGTAAAGTAGCTATGAACCTGTAGTCCTTTAAATATTAGTCTATTAAAACAAACTTCATAACCAACAAGGACATAAGGATATAACATCTCCGTAAGACTGTCAGGCATTCAGAGTGGATTTCCAAGGAGGGGAAGCTGTGCCTTATGTGGTCAGGAAGGCTTTCTGGAGGAGCTGGAGGAAGAATTCTGCTGGCTTCATGGGGAGGGCAGGGGGAGGTGGCTGGAGTGGGGGCCTTGTGCATCCTGGGTATTGCAGTTGTGGAATCCGAGGTTTACAGATGGGTGTTCTCATAAGACAGTGAGACCCAGCAAGGTGCTTCCAGCCCCTCAGATGACCTCCACTGCCCTTCTTAAAGAACCACCATAGCATAAGGAAATCCCTCGAAGTCCTGCAGTTAATATTTGAGTGTGTCACCAGGCTCCTGGCTGAAGGACACGGTGCTCTTGAATGGGTTTGTGTATAGGGCTTCTGTCTGTCTATCTAAGGCTTCAGTGCATTGGGGTCACCAACACATCTTTGTAAAACAGGGATTGGCACCTTCCTCTGAAAGTTCAATCTGTGAGTACCAAAAATTATTTGAAGTCAACCACTGTCTTCTTTCTCCGTGTGCTGCTTAGGTGTTTAGAAGGGTGAAGGTTGCTGGGGAGCCTGAGTGTGGAGGTGGTTGGAGTCAGGGAGGGGCTTCTTGCTCTCTTAGGCTCTAAGATGATGTCCTAATGTTCCCCATCAGGTCTCGTGGCCAGGCCTGTCTGCTTGGGGTTAAATGCCCAACCCCACCAGCAAACCTCAGATTCTATTAACAGCCTCTCTTGATGATGAGTCATGCTTCCTGCCCCTCCTTCATTCTAGTTACTCAGAGCTGTGAGCCAGGATTGATTACTTACAACATCCAACTGACCTTGCCCATGGGGTGCTCAACTGGTAGGTTAAATATTCCTCATTGGGTGACTCCCTGTGGCACATTTCCTTGGCTGACGGTGCAGTAAGGGGTTGCCTTACTTGCAGATGTTGAAAGCATATCTAGAATCAGGGAGTCAGGACATCACATCTGGGCTCTCTGAGGACTTGGGGGTGCTGGAGTTACTGTGACAGCAGGAACCCTGGGCACAGAGCTGCTGTGCTTTCAGAGTCGCATCAAAGCTGATGGAAATATATTCTAAACTGAGTCATTTGGTGCTGCTTCGGAGCTTGGCCGTCAGCTCATTTTCACTGATGAGCAGTCTCCTTTCTAATAATATTTTAATCACCTTTATTATACTGGTCGCATGCATTATTCTGTATTTTTAATTGCAACATTATAGCTAGATACTAAGTCTGTTCTGATACCTTCCCCCACTCTCTCCTTCCCTCTTCCAAAAGATGGCAACAGACTTAAGTCCAGAGGTCCTGACTCCCAGTGTCTTTCCCCCATAGATTGGATCTTGAGAGATCATATCTGAAATATCTGTGGTGGGAAGGGCTACTGTCTCAATATCCTGGCATGTTCAGGATTGTTGGATGTCCTGGGACGGGCTCTGGGGAGGCTCATCCCACTGAGCCTTAGCTGGTTAGAGGCAGGGGGACATTGGAGCTCACTGGGTCTCTTCCCCTTCTCACTCTGCAGAAGTGGAGTACGAGGTACAGGGAGGGGAAGTCATTTGCCCAACAAGGTCACAGAACTGGTCCCCTTTTCTGTTTGGTCCGGGTTATCTTTCTATGGGGTTTGCATTTCCTGAATACACAGCAACTGAGTGGGGGCTGGGGAGGAGGGCAGGGGAAGTGGGCTTAAAAGAACTCGTCTGAGAATGTTTAAATTTCCTGTGGCAGGGAGATAATCTGTGAGCATGTAATCAAGAGGAGAGGGGGAGATTTGGTTTGGTTCCAGAAGCCCGAGAGTAGAGGGGGAAGAGGGAGCCACATGAGTGCTATGAAGAGAAAGCTGGGACATTTTTATCAGTGATATAGGAACAAATAAGAGTTTGCTTCTTTGCATCTTGGTAACACCTTCTTGTCTGTGTTCTTAGAAAGCACTCACTTGTGCATGTGAAGGCTTGGGATTCGTCCTAGAAGCAAGGGACTGTGGTCCTTAGAGGCCCTTGGGCCTGGGACCTGGTAGGTGCCCTCAGTTCTCATCTCCCTGGGTTGGCTTCTGTCAGCACACAGGTCCTCAGGGTATCTCTTCCTCCCTGTGGCTCCCCTAGCTCAGCCTGAAATGAGGATACAGCTTCCTGCCTCATGTGGAAATAATAGGTATGAGGATATCCCGCAAATGGTCAGGATAGGCCTGACCCCTTTTTTTCTTTTCTAAAGTCTGGGAGGCCGGTGGGAACTCTGAGGGAAGGCCCCATTTGCCCATCATAGCAGGTGGTATTCGTGGGCCACTGAGGCCATTTCAGACCTGCTTCCCTGGGACAGCCCTGCCAGACTGTGTATTGTAAGGTCCTCAAAGAGGCTGTCTTTGGAGGACATTCTGCAACCCACCTAAAGAAATGGTGACTATGTTGCTAGTTTCCCAGCCTCTGAGAGCTGGAACTCTTGAAATAGGAAAGCAGGTAGAATATTTCCTTCTCTGGTATCATGGGGGGTCTTCAATGACTCCAGAGTGACTCCTTAATTTTAAAGATGTCAAAACTAAGACTCAAAGGACTTTAATTTTCATTAATGATAACCATGGGTATTGTTATGCTTTTAATAGCCCCTAAATGACTTCTCTTTTCCTCTCCTGGGGATGTGAGCTGCTTGGCAGCTGGACCCCAGAGAGCAGAGCACCACCTCATTACCAGTAGCTACAAGTTGGAGAACTCAGCCTGACCTGTGGCCACACTCGGATTCGTTCTTGTGTCCCCACTGAATTGCACTGACCCATGTAGACCCGTAGGCCCCAGGGAGCTTCTTGCAAAAATGAGCAAGTCACGTGGGCACACATTTTCTTCTGGTTACTGCTCTGTTTAGTGAAGGTAATTGAGCCTTTCCATGGTGTCTCTGAATCTTTATTCTGGATCAAAATGAAAGTACCCTGATGCACTGGTTCTTCCAGAGGGTACTGGGCTAAGCAGATTGTTGATCCCTGCACCAGAGGACCTCAGTCTCCTGAGTTTCTCTCTCCCTTGCTTCCTCTGTCCACTTCTGGCACTTTCTGCCCCCGCACCATTCTGCTAATTGAAACAGAGGAAGGGTGAAGGTTACCCAGGAAACAAACAAACCAAAGCCATCACAACTGAGTCATTGGACTGGATCTAAACTGTACTCACGTTAAAGCCAAACAACTAAACCCCACCCAGGCTGTGCCACTGCACCTCCCACTGGGTGCCATGAGTGTCCTATACCTTCTCTTGTTTAATCTTCACAAGAATCTGGAACAGTGGGTATTGATGTTCCTCTTTTACAGATGTCAAAACCAAGGGTCAAAACCAAGAGCCTTAGTTTTGAGAGGCTCAAGACCTTTCAAGACCCAGGGGTTGGGTGTGCTGGGGTTACTCACCTTTGTGGTGTAAGATTGGGATTTAAACCCTGCCTTCTAGCTCCAGAAGCAATGCTCTTGAGGCTTGCCATGTGAGCCATTTTCCTCAGAATGTTCTGGATGAGTAAAAAATTATCCACATAACTGGAACTTGGCCCCTTAAGCCTAGAATTTTATTTTATTTTTTTGCATGTGTGTGCATCATTTTCCCACTTCCCACTTCAAGTTCATGTCTAAATGCCTAAGTGCTGGAGGGTTGAAAGTTGCTAGGAGCTGATAGCTAGATTCCTGGGGCGTGTTTGTACTATGGTATAGACCAGCTCTTGTTGGCCCTTCAAAAGTCAAAGATAAAAGCTGGAAGGATCCAGCAAGGGGGAAGTAGCCTCATACTGACCAGAGCTGCAGCAGGCAAATAGGGAAGCTGCACAATATCAGAGGGAGCCTCATTCTTCAGTATCAGAGAGCCGGGGTCATCCCTGACGTGTTAATTTTCTCATCTCTGAAACAGAGAAAACACTACCGACATTGCAGGTTTGTTGTAAAACAGTATGTGTCTCTGTGCTCTGTACTGTGCTTTCTAGAATGTTTCTGTTGGACACAAGGGCACGCACACCTCTCACAAATGCCGCTGTGTCGCCTACTGGGGTCAGAGGATTTGTAGCTGAGACCTAGGGAGACAGGTCTCCCCTGAGCGCCACTGAAGTCAAGCAAACGCAGTGGTCCCCAGAGCTGGCCACTCTGCAGCTCTGCATCTGAGCACTGGCTCCGCCTCCCAGGGCAGTTAACAGGGCGGAGTCATGAGCTTTTTACTTTTCTGTTCAGAAAAAGAAAGGAAGCAAGAGGAGAAAAAGAAAAATTCATTTTCTTTAACTTGTGGCTTTTTCCTCCATCCCCTTGCCTGTGAGTGGGATTGCCACTTAACTTTTTTTAATTAAAAATAAAATGATGTTCTGGGTGATGAAACATAATATTTTGACATGTTGAACTGACAGTTGACGGGTGTGTTGTCAATATACCATCACCACAAATCCTCCTCCCAGGGTTGACAGGGAGGAGGTGTGTGTGTGTGTGTGTGTGTGTGTGTGTGTGTGTGTGTGTGCACCTACTTGGATGATTTAGGGTGATTGGGGAAGGGTTCGTTGACCCTTGTCAGAGGCGGTTCTTGTGGAAGATGAGCCATGGGAGAGGGTCGACCCCTCAGAGTGGGAGTGGGAAGCTGGCTTCACTGTGAATCGGAGCGATCTGCTGTTGGCTGTGGAAGCAAAAGCCCTCCCCGTCCCTGGCTGCACCCTTCCTCCCTGTGAGTTTCACACCCAGTGTGTTCAGGTGTAGTGCCAACCCCTAAAAACAGAGTCCAATGAGGTACTCCTTGGATGAGATGCCAGTCTGAAGGACAAGACAGACAAATCAGCTGGGAACGATGTGCCAGGTGGTTCTTAGATGTGCCAGCCCATTCTGCTGAATCTGGGCATGTTTCCTGCCTTCCTTTACACCTGTTGTGTTGTCAGGGGCCTCGCAGACCTTTCTGGACCTTGGTGCCCTCTGTGTAGCAGCCTCAGGACAGCTCCCGTTATAGGTCTCCAGTGAAACTAAGTGTTCCCAGTGCTCCAGTCTTCCTCCAAGTGAACCTGACAGCTGGATGTCACCTTGCTACTTCCCCTCTGCACCCCACTCTGTCCCCAAGTTCTGTCAGGCTCCAGGCAGAATATCCCTCCATCATCTCCCTCCTCTGAGCTCCCTGGTGAAACCATAGCAAAACCAAGTCTCCCTCCCCTCCTCATCCTCCGCCAGCATAATGTCTGCACCTGGGGATGACAACCTACAGTCCTCGGGCCAAATCCAGCTACTGCCTGGTTTCGCATAGCCCATGAGGTATAAATCGTTTTCACAGATGAGCATCTGATGATAGGAGAGCACTGACCTTGGACCCCAACTAAGTAAAATGTAGTCCTTCCCCCAAATTCTATTTTCCCATTCATAAATCTGTGTTACAAAAAAAGTACTCATTATTATTACTACATTTTGAGGTTTCTCCAAGAATTTGTAGAAATTTGTTTTTTCTCTTATTATGTAAGTATTTATGTAAGAGTCTCTATTTCACCTTTTAACTGCAAAGCCTAGAACATATACTATCTGGCCCTTTCTTAAATGTTGGTAGGCCTTGGTCTAGACAGTAACAAGAGTGAGCTTTGCAAATAAAAATCTGATCAGTCACCCAGGCTTGCTCACATTCTCCAATCCAAGATACTTCTGGCTCCCCAGAGCTCTTAGGATAAAGATGAGGCTCCTTACATTCAAACACCTTCAATGGTCTGGCTCTTGCCCCTTGCCAGTTTCACCACTGAGTTCTTTGTTCCTCCTTTCCGGCCACTCTGGCCTTCTTTCTGTTCCTACCTTCCGTGGGGCTTGGCCCACATTGTCCTTTACTCTGTTTGGAATATACTTTTCCACATCCTGCTTCCCCTGTGTGTGTCTTTCTCATCTTTCTGATCTAGCATCCCAGTGATTTCCTAAGAGGCTCCTTTCCTGACCTTTTTTCTGGGATCATAGCCCTGTATTATAGCCGCTCGGCACATCATAAAATTGCATTTTCCCACATGTGAGATACACCCCCCCAGGCTGCAGACCCCCCCAGAGCTGACTCCCTGTCTTTCCACATCCACTGTGCTTGATGCATAGTAGGCACTCGAGAAATGAAAGCCAGTGTCAGACTTGTAGACCGAGAAGATAGAGAATGGCAGAAAGAGATCTCAGACAGAGGGACCAGCATTCTGGAAATGTAATTTCAGCTCTGTAGGACAGGTGCTCAGGATGTCTCTGGGGGGGGGGGGGGGGGGAAATCATTGGAGAGGCAGATGAAGCCAAATGGTGAGGGGCCTCCTGTGCTGGCAGTTTGGAGACTTAGCCTGTTGGCAGAGGGAGTGCTGGAGGTTTTCAGAAGACGGTAGCATGGGCAGGGCAGCTGGATGGAAAGTGAATTAGAAGGGATAAGGCTGGAGGAGGTAAGGCCAACTGTATCACTGGTGAGGTGAGAACCCATGAGCCCAGGGAATGAGAGAAGATGGCCTGGGAAATGCCAGAGGGGACATTGGCAGGAACTGAGTGGGGTGGGCTCTTGGGGCCCAGCGTCTGATGCAGGCTCCTGGGAAAAGGGCCTCCAGTCATTGCAGATGGGCGAAGAGAACAGCATTTGAGTAAGGATGGAGGGGTGAACATTTGGGGTATAGGAAGTAGAAAGGGTCAAGGCCTGTAAGCCCCCATTGTCTCTGTGAAGCAGGGATTGGGGTTATCTGCTGAGACTTTGGCCTTTTGGTTTCAGGTCACTTTGGCCTGAGACCCCTTTTGTGAGCAGAGCGTTCTGCATCATCCCTGAATGGTGGGCTGATTCATCTCTGTCAGGAGCAGCTGGGGGCATTGATATCCCAGATGCTTAAGGGAGATCTTACTGACCTGCCTTTTCCTAAAGTGCAAAGTCAAAATGTCAACCTTGTCAGAAGTCCCACTTATAAGTCTTTGAAGAAAAGACATCTATTCATTTCAGAAAGTGGTTGCCAAGGGCCACCCAGCTCCACCCTGAGCACCACAGGACCCCAGCTGCCCGCAATGAGCCCGCGTCTGACCTGGAGACATATCCCTGGCATTTGACTTGCACGAACAGTGCCAGGATGTGCCGTTCAGCGACATCTAGCATTTTGTAGTGTGTTAAGTTGGCAGGGCACATTGATACCCAGGTAAAGCTGCCTTTAATCAGCTTCTGCATAACCAAGCAGCAACCCACCTTCTTCACAGCTCACTAGTACCCCACGCATAGAGAGCCTTCCCCCCGGCCACAGCACCTGCTCTGCAGGGGCTGCATGGGCACTGACTGTGTTGGTCCCCAGACCTACTCATGCCAATGTACTTGATATGATTATTATGTATTAATTAAATATGATGTAAACTGATGATCTATGAATGCAAAAAAAGAGAGAAGTGCTGTTGCCATGAAAGTAAATGTCACCTTGTTCAACCTTATTCAGCTGAGAATGTGCATTAGGCAACTCAGATTTTACTGCTGAAAGTTTCGGAAAGAAGTTATTAAAGCAGGCCCCCCAAAAAGAATCACTAGCCAGGTGTGGTGGCACATGCCTATAATCCCAGCAACTCAGGATTGCCCTACAGAAAATGTGTGTATGAGATAAGCCCTGTCCAGGCATGAGTTATAGTACTGTTGGCTGCAAGTTCAATGTTAATGAATCAACAATATATATTAAATAAGACACCTTTAAACAGACACACTCATAATACAAGTTTGTGTATTGATCCATCACTGACAATGGGCTTCCAGAGGCTTCCAGGAACCTAACTCTATCTTTCTTCTAGGAGCAATAGTTCAGTATTCTTTAATTCTGTTTCTATTTTATGTTCTATTTTTAATATGTTCTATTTTAACCATTTTACACAAAATGTAGCATATTAGACACATTGTTCTGCATTTTGCTTTTCAACCACAGGAGAGCTTTCTGTATCACTTCATAGAAGTCCCTGTTCTTTTTAACAGATATGTAGTACTCCATCTTGGTTCTGCCATAATTCCCTTTAATTCCTTCTGTATTGATGGGTGTTTGAGTTGTTTTCAGTCTTTGGCTGTCAAACAGTACTGCAGTGGATACACTTGTCTTTAGGTCATTTGCATGTATCATTTGTTAGGAGTTTCTGCTTTAACCAACTTTCTAGAAGGGAAATTCTGAGGGTGGTAAGTTAGCCTAGCCACATTAACACATCAAAAGCATTCACAAAAGCCACTGCAAGGAGGCTACAGTGCCTGTAGTTCCAGCTTCTCAGTAAGCTGAGACCAGAGGATCGCTTGAGTCCAGGAGTTCAAGACCAGTCTGGGCAATACAGTAAGACTCTGTCTCAGAAAAAATACAGAAGCATCACATTGTGTTCCCCTCCAGGACGTAGATCCTGAAGAAATTCTCAGATACACATTAGTATGTATATCTCATGGGTCACTGGGAGGGTGACAGGTGTACATACCACTTCATGGGGTTACTGGTAGGGCTCATGCAGGCCCTGACACCATGCCTGGTTGGAGGTTTGTGCCCAGTGCACGTTAGCTGGCTCTTCCTGGGCATTTTGGTCCAACACACCATGATATCTCTTGCCGCTCTCCCTCTGCAGCCCAGCCCTCCAGGATCCGCCTCCTTGAAGCCCTGGCAGTGTCGGGGTGCCCTTGTACAGGTCTCCTGGGCTTCACCCTGGGGCTCCCTCACCTCCTGATCTGCAGCATGGACACAGGGACATGCTGTGTTGGACACACCAGGTTGGACAAACCTGGTTGCTGTATTCCATAAAGGTTCAGTGAATTGGCTTTGGGTCAGACACTGGCTGTGGCACCAGGGAGAAGGGAGGAAGAGGTATAAAAGTAGAAGTATCCTGGCACATTTCTGCTCCTGTGGATCTTAAAATCTAGTATTGGTTGAAAATTGGAACATGGTGACCGAGGCTGGTGGAGTCATGTTTCCAACCCAGAAGGATGCGTGCCTGGGCCTGTGCAAGCTTCAAGGCGGGTGTGGTCTTCGGGGAGGGCGTGGGCCTGGGCTCTCCCCGCTGTCCCCAGCCTGTCCCCTTCTCTCTGTTCTCAGTTCAGCCTCAGGGGCCCCTGGAAGGTTCACCACTTGAGCCCTCTGGTCTTGTAGCAGCAAAGGGAGGTTGTTGTGGGACCGTGAGATAATGGGGCCAGTGACCAACAGGACATCTGTCTTGAGTAAGTTCAGACAGGTTCAGGGACTTCCCAGGAGGGTGTGAAGGATAACCAGAGGAGGCAGCAAACCCAGAAAGGGCAGGACACTGTCCAAACTCCCCTGAGGCTCTTCATGCCCAGAAGCCAAACTCTGTGATCCCTCCCGCCATCCCAGGCACAAAACCCCTGGCTGTGGGAATCTCAGGTGAGGCGGAAGGAGGGAATTCTCACTTCCAACTTTATTCTGTAACTCTGAATTCTTAGAAGCATTCATAAATGACAGCATATGGTTTTCCTGGTTTTCTGTGATCGTGGCATGCTGTGATTTGGAACAAGGTCCTCCTGACTCATTGTCCTCAGCAGCCACTGTGGCTTGTCCCTTCCAGGATGTCCCCCCATGTGCTCCCTGTGTCTCTCCACACCCTGCTCTCTGCAGGAGTGCTGAGAGCTTGCACAAGGCGCCGCCAAGGCAAAGCTCCTCCTGGACCCTGGATCAAATCTCTGGCAGCCGGCGCGGGGGCCTCTGCCTGGCCTCATTGAGCCTCATTGTGCTTGCTACGAAGCGACACTGCCAGGCAGGAGGTGCAGGTTGAGCCAGAGGTGAGCAAGACCAGCCTCAGTCTGCACAGAGTTCCTGCCTGTGGGGAGGCGGGTGCAGGAGCAATGCTCACCAGGGCCCCACCAAGGGCCTCTAGGAGGAGGCCAGAACTGGATCCACAGGGCCTGGAGCAGGGAGCAACTCAGGAAGTGTCGCTGGGAAGGCCTCCAGCCCAGATGCCAGAGGTCCCTCTTGTTTGTTTGCTGACTCCCAGAATTCCCCAGAAGACCTTAGAACTCTGAGCCAAAAGGGGTTGCAGTGATGGCTTGTCTGAGTCCCCTTATCTTGCAAGTGAAGAGGCTGGGGGCTGTGGCATTGCCCAGGACGTGGTTCTGTGTCGCTGCCACTGTTTACAGAATGCCCGAGTGGGGCACCGATGTCATCGCCTGGGGTACTCTGAGCCTTCCGCAAGGGGCTTCCTGTCTAAAAGTTGGCAGGGCAGCCCAGCAAACACCCCAGACACGGGAGCACTAATGCACGGTTACTGTCCTCACAGGAGCATCGCTGGCTGTTACCCTGTGAGCTGTGAGCAGTTTTCCAGAAAGATGGGGAGTGGCTTCCCTTCAATGGGGACCACGAGGTCCCCAGTCCATTCAAGATGGGGAGATGCTCACCCCTTCTCTGGGACTCTGAGTGACCAAGGCCCTTTTTTTTTTCTTTTTTCTTTTTTAATATACAGTCTAATGTCTTTGAAGACCATTTGACAAAGTCAAGGTCCTTTTGGGAACTGAGGCCCTAATGCCAGCAGCCTACCTGGAATCCTGGACCTTGGAGAGTTTGTGTGACTGGTGCTTTTCCTGGTGTGTGGCTGGGATGGACCAAAGGTGCCAGCCACACCCCTCCCCGATGTCCCCTGCTGAAGAAGCAGTCTGTGCTGGCCACCTCTGGGAGGCTTGGCTCCCAGGATGCTGGGTGTGGGGCTTGAGTAATAGGAATGGAGCCCTTGGGTGCTTGTCTTGTATTCTCTTAGATTAATAATTCACTCTGAGGCTGCAGGTGGGGCTAAGGGAGGCAGATCTCCCTGCCAACACCCTCTCTCCACCACCTTAATCCCCCACACTCCCTGGGGCTTTGGTGGAACAGCCTGAGGGAAATCTCCTCCCAGTTGCCCTGCCCTGCCCTGCCCTCCCTGCTCTGCCCTACCCAGGACAGCTTTGGGGGTGAGGAGCCTTGGTTTTTGGCAGTTGTGCCAGTGTTGATTCAGAAGATCCCAGCCCAGAGTCCTCAGGGGTAGTAGAAGATCCTTCCTGGGCCCTGCGCTCAGATTGTTCTTTCCTGCAGAGACCCTCCCTCAGGTCCCAGCAGCAAGGGCCTGCTCACTGTTCCTCCTGGGACCTGGTTGAAGCGATCTCATCCTCCAGAGAGGCCTGAGCCCTCTTCTGTAGCTCCTACCCTACAAGACTGAGGGTTACCAGTTGTCCCTCTCTGCCTTCTTCTTGTGAAATTCCCTGGGGTCTTTTGGAAGCACTGCTTTCTGCAAACTGTAAACTCAGAGACAGAAGGTGGTGGGGGGTTTTGGTTTTGGTTTTAAAATTTAAAAAATTTTTTTTTAGTTGTGGATGGACACAGTACCTTTGTTTTATTTATTTATTTTTCTGTGGTGCTGAGGATCTAACCCAGTGCCTCACACATACTAGGCAAGCGCTTTACCACAGATCCACAGCTTCAGCCCCAGGTGTTGGGTTTTTAACCTTTCATAGCGGAGCCCCTGGCACAACAAGTCTTTGGTGTGAGTTTGTGGGAAAGAATATAAAGGGCAGGGCACAGATGCGGGTCTGCCATCCACAAGGCCCCAGTCTATTCAACTGCAAGCCTCAGGAGGCCAGGGGTCCTGACCTGCTCATCTCACCTGGAAAGAGTAGGTCTTCAGTGTGGTTGCCGATGGATTCTGAGATTCTTCTAGCAGCTTCTTCTTAGGAGAAACATGTGGCTGAGAAGTAGCCGCCTTCAGATGACGGGGGACTCACATGGATTGGTTGTTTGGGTATCTCCCCCACCTGCCCCGTCCTCTGGCTGCAGACCTCCTGTCTGAATCAGCGGGCATCCTCATCACTGCTGGGAGAAGGGGGCTCAGCTTTGGGTTGGGAGGAGGCTCCAGGCAGGCTGCAGTGGTCCTTGTCCCTGGCATGCCCTGTCTCAGAGCCCCTTGCTCTAGGCTGCCCCAAAGTTGGTTGTACATTTCTCCTGTTGGCCCTGCGTTTGCATCATGCCCCTTTCTCCCTGGAGTTATAGGCCATAACCGACTTTATCAGTACAGTGTGAGGACAGTGGCTATTAGGGCATGTCCCACACTGGTCTCAGAGCCAAATGTCATACAAAAAGTGCTTGAGCCAGACCTGTAATCCCAGCAGCTCAGGAGGCTGAGGCAGGAGGGTCACAAGTTCGAGGCCAGTCTCAGCAACTTAGTGAGGCCTTAAGCAACGAAGAGAGACTCTGTCTCTAAGTAAAAAGATAAAAAGGGCTGGAGATGTGCCTTAGTGGTTAAGGGTCCCTGAGTTCAATCCCTAGTACCCTGTGCCCCCATAAAAAGAAGTGCTTGGTTATGTCAGTTTAACCTTGCCTCCCCTCCCTAACTTTTGTGTCCTGAAAGAGGAGATGGAGACCACGTGGTAGTTTCTTCACTCTGCATCTGCCCTCTACCAACCAGGTATAGAACCTTGAATTTTAGTTTCCGCAAGTCTGTGAAAGATGAGGCAAAGATTGTGTGGATTTTGTTCACACTCCCTTAGAAAATTTTTCCTTCAGTTATTTGGATATATAAAAACACCACCAAAGTCCACATGGAGCAAATGACTTCCCCAATGTCACACAGTCACAGAACCAAAGCCCACAATCCTGTCTCCTACTCCAGTGCCTTCTAACCACTCCGCATTCAGAGTCAGTACCCACGCTCCTGATCTCACTGCCTAGGCCCAGGCATTTGCCAAGGAGGGTGGTTTGAAAATAGATCCATAAATATGTCGACCAGGCCCAGCCAGACCATGGTCACCTCTTCCAGGAAGCTGCTCTGCACTGCTGTGGCTCCTCATCTCTCTCAGGTCCTCAGCAGCCACAGCACTCTGCACCAGAGAAGAGGGGGCTTACCTCAGTCACAGGGCAAAGAAGGCAAAGAGCTGCTGAGGGAAGACAGTGCTGACAGAGAGGACCAGGAGCCTCTACGCCCAAGGGAAATAGCTCCACTCCGTTTCCTGGTGCCCACCAAAAGCAAAGTCCAAACTGCCCAATTTGCAGGTTCTGAGCTATGAGTCAGGCTCCTTGCTGATTCCTAGAACTTGGAACATGGGAGGCCACTGAGGTTGGAGAAATGAATGTCCCTTGGAGCCCACGGGAGCCTTGAGAATCCTCCCAGGGCAGAGTCATCCTGAAGCTCAGGCAGGAGCAGTGGGGCCAGGAAGGAAGAGCCAGCCAGACGCAGCACCCAGGGAGGTGCAGGCGCTGACCGCCGCCACTGGCAGCACACGTCCATGGTAATCGGGTTACTGGATTATAAAATAGCCACCGGCTTTATTTAGAAGACTAATCAGAAAGCGTTTAGAAGAACAGCATTGCTTAAAAGGGAACCACGAACCACAAGCCCACGTCTTGGAGAACCGCCCTTGGCTCCTGCCTCCTTTTGGGGGAGAACTGGAGAAAAAGAATCCCAGGGGAATCAGTTAAACTTCCTTGAGAGACCTGGGAGGAAGGCCGACTACAACCCAGGCCAAGGCAATTTGGAGAATTGTGTATACAGTCTCCAAATGACAGCCCCTGTAGGAAAAGGAAAGTCGTTTGGGGTTTTCTTCCTCAAACAAGCCGTGGTGGTCTGGCAGGAGCAGGGTGTTACCCCTTCTGAATTGTAAGCAAACACGGAGACCTCGGCCAAAGTCAACTTCCTCTCCTGCTGTCTGTCTGTCTCTCTGGTTCAAAGGATGGCCTTTGGACAGATGTCCTCCTTGCAGACTGGCCCCCCATCTCCTGATGCCCCAAACTAGGGGATTGGACGGGATTTTGATGCTCTAGAACAAGGGCCAGGAAACCATGGCTGCAGCCAGGCCCAGCCCACACCTATTCTTGTACAGCCTGTGAGCTGAGAAGGATTTTGACAGCCAGGCTCAATGGTGCACGCCTATTGTCCCAGCTGCTCAGTAGGCTGGCAGGAAGATCACAAGTTCAAGGCCAACTGCAGCACTTAGCAAGACCCTGTCTCAAAATAACAAAGGGCTGGGGATGTAGCTTAGTGGTAAGGCACCCCTGGGTTCAATCCCCAGTATCAATAATAAAGTCGTACTGTTCGTAGCTGCTCTCGTGTTAATAGCAGCAGAGATGTGACAGAAACCACACAGTCCCCAAAGCTGAAAATATTTGCTAGCTGGCCCTCCCTGTGCAGCATGCCACCTCCTCCACTAGGAGGTCTCAGTGGAGCCTTGTGATCATCCACAGTACTGCACGGATCTGGCACTTCAGGGCAGTAGGCCCTCTGCAGAGGGCTGTCAATCGTGTCCCTCCATCTGTGCCAGAGGCATGGAACCTGGGGGTGAAGAGACCTGCTCCTGGTCTCATGCCTAGCTCAGTGTTTCCGTTTGGTGTGAGCATTTTTTGGATCCCAGTCTGAAGGGACATGAAACAGGTGGGCTGCCATTCCTGCCTCTGAGGGACCAGACAACCATGGGGAGACAAGTACAGAGAAGGCAGCGTCACTGTCATCACGGTGGCAATCAGGCTGTGGGGGCAGTGCAGAGGAGGACCTTGGGTTCTGAGTGGCATTTGCGGAGCCCACTCCAGAGTCCTGGAGTCTTCCCCTAAGGAAGGAGTTCCCTGAATAAATGCGAAATGGTAGTTTCGTTCATTAGTTCATGAATGAAAACCAATTACCCAATAGGAAATGTACAAAATGAGCAAAGTAGTTGCCTTATTAGAAAAATAATGAAGACTTAAATCCTGAGTTGGTGTTGTGGCAATTCTGTAGATTGACTAATCCACTGAGAAGAGCAGTTTCTAGGTTTTAAATGATATGTTTTAAAGTAGCCTTTTGGCAAGAGGCTGAACTATGGGCCTAGTGTGCTACCATTTGTGTGAAAGGGACTGTGTCCAGCTGTTCTTGTGTGAAGATAAAATGTCTCTCCAGGAGGATATGCAGGGACTTGATTGATTGTCCCAAGAGGGGTACCGGGTGGCTGGGGAATGAGGCAGGAGGGAGACTTTTCACATATACCCTTCAAAAAATTTTTGCTATAATTTTCCACTTTATTTTCAAGCATTTATGTGGAATCATTTTCATTCTGAATTTTGAACCATGTAAATAGAGGACCTATTTAAGTATATACAAATTCAATATGAAATAAATGGCACATGGTTTTTTACCATTGCTGCCTTATGTTGTTTTGGGGAAGTCATTTTCCCTGCTTTTTCATTGAGCAATTGGGTTTTGTTTTGTTTTGCTTTGTTTTGACGGTGCTAGGGATGGAACACCAGGGCCTGGTGCGTGCTTAGGCAAGCACTGTAACACTGAGCCATGTCTCCAGCCCCAGCAATTGAGTCTTGATTGACTACTCTGAGCCAGGCCCTGCTCTAGACTGAGAAGGTCCATCTTTGGCCCTTGGTTTCTTCCCGTGTGGTCGGGAGACTAGATGATCTCTAAGGCAGTGGCCTTCAACTTGAGCATGCAGCAGACTTACCAGGAACTCAGACTGCGTGTTCTCATCATTCCACATGAGAGAGTTTCTGATTTTCTGATGATTGGGTCTGGGGGCTTGGCAGGGCAAGAATTAGTTAGCACATGCAACATGTTGTCGAGTGTGTTAGTCAGCATTTCATCACTGCCACCAAAGTACCCCTGACAAGAACAACTTAGAGGAAGAAAGTTTATTTTGGGCTCATGATTTCAGAACAGTCCTTGGTTCAATGACTCCATTGCTCTGGACCCAAGATGAGGCAGAATGTCCTGACAGGAGGGCATGGCAGAGGAAAGCTGCTCAGTTCATGGCACCCAGGAAGCAGAAGAAGATGCAAGGATCAAGGGGCACAATATATTCCGCAAGTCATGCCCCCAAGGACCTACTTCTTCCAGCCATTGTCCACCTGCCTACAATTACCACCCAGTCAGTCATCCATTTAAATTATTAATCCATCAAATGGATTAATCCATTGATTAGGTTTCCGCTCTCATCTAATAATTATACCTCTGATCATTCCTGCATTGTCTCACACACAGTGTTCAGGGGACACCCTCTATCCAAACCACTAACAGCTGATAAGACTGATGCTGCCAGCTCCAGAACCACCACCTTGGGTTCCATCTAGGGTCTGTATAAAGAAACTACATGCCCATTCCAAAAATACCAATGAATAAAGAATCGGTTCCTCTAACTCAGGATGCAAAGGAATCCCTCTCCACAGCAGTTTAAGAGGACTTCACAAAACGAACACATCAACAAAAGTTGAATGATGTAGTTTCCATTCCACCCACAGGGCCATGGTGCAGGGACAGGAAATCAGACACTGGCCAGAATCTGGGGAGTCTCAACAAGTCATTCTTCTGGGGAGAGGAGACTTAAGGCAGGACTTTCGAGGAATAGAGAGACATAAACCAGGAAAGGCATCCCAAAATTCCAAGTCTAAGGCCCACAGGATATCTCTGTTGAATACCACCTTAAGGTCAGCCACTGTCATCCCCACATTACAGATTCAGCCTGATCATTGAGGAGTTCCTGACGTGGACATTGTATTCCAGCATGGACACTGTGCCAGGCTCCAGGGCCTCATTTATGCTGTTTCCTTGTCTGGAATCCCCTCTTGGTCCTCTCCCTGTCTTTAGTCCTATTTGTCCATGAGGACCATGGTGAAATCTTACTCTTCTCCATGAGAACTTAACATCTGCTTGACCTGTTCTGAGTTTTGTTTTCTCATCTTATTGGGAGACTTTATTTATTTATTTATTAAAAAATTTTTTTCATACATGCATATAGGGTAATAATGTCTGTCTCATTCTACTGTCCTTCCCATCCCCACCATTCACCCCTCCCGCCAGTGCCCTATGCATATCTAAAGTTCCTTCATTCTAGCCGGGCATGGTGGCGCACACCTGTAATCCAAGCGACTTGGGAGGCTGAGTCGGGAGGATCGCAAGTTCAAAGCCAGCCTCAGCAACTTAGCGAGGCCCTAAGCAACTCAGTGAGACCCTGTCTCTAAATAAAATACAAAATAGGGCTGGGGATGTGGCTCAGTGACCGAGTGTCCCTGAGTTCAATTCCTGGTTCCAAAAAAAAAATAAAAATAAAAAATAAAGTTCCTTCATTCTTTCCTCCCCACCCTCCACTATGGATCAGTATCCACTTATCAGAGAAAACAGTTGGCCTTTGGTTTTTTGGGATTGGCTTATTTCACTTACATGATATTCTCTAGTTCTATCCATTTACCTGCAAATGCCATAATTTATTCTTATTTAAGGCTGAGTAACATTCCATTCCAATGTACCACATTTTCTTTATCCATTCATCTGTTGAAGGGCATCTTGGTTGGTTCCATAGTAGCTATTGTGAATTGAGCTGCTATAAACATTGATGTGGCTGCATCACTGTAGTAAGCTGATTTTAAGTCCTTTGGGTATAAACCAAGGAGTGGGATAGCTGGGTCAAATGGTGGTTCCATTCCAAGTTTTCTGAGGAATCTCCATACTGCTTTCCAAAGTGGTTGCTCCAATCTGCAGTTCTACCAACAATGTATGATTGTACCTTTTCCCCCACATTCTCGCCAACACTTATTATTGCTTGTATTCTTGATAATTGCCATTCTGACTGGAGTAAGATGAAATCTTAGAGTAGTTTTTACTTGCATTTCTCTAATTGCAAGAGATGATGAACAGTTTTTCATATGTTTGTTAATCAATTATATTTCTTCTCTGCAGTGCCTGTTCAGTTCATTAGCCCATTATTGATTGGGTTATTTGTGTTTTTTGGTGTCAAGTTTTTTGAGTTCTTTATATATCTTGGAGATTAGTGCTGTATCTGAGGTGTGTGTGGTAAAGATTTTTTCCCATTCTGTAGGCTTTCTCTTCACATTGATTGTTTCCTTTGCTGAGAAGAAGCTTTTTGGTTTGCATCCATCCCATTTATTGATTCTCAATTTTGCTTCCTGTGCTTTAGAAGTCTTATTAAGGAAGTCAGGTCCTAAACTGACATGATGAAGATTTGGGCCTCCTCTTTCTTCCATTAAGCACAGGGTCTCTGTTCCAGTACCTAAGTCTTCGATCCACTTTCAGTTGAGCTTTGTGCAGGGTGAGAGATAGAGGTTTAATTTCATTTTGTTTCATATGAATTTCCAGTTTCCCCAGCATCATTTGTTGAATAAGCTATCTTTCCTCCAATGTATATTTTTGGCATCTTTGTCTAGTATGAGATAGCCATATTTATGTGGGCTTGTCTCTGTGCCTTCTATTCTGTACCATTGGTCTACATGTCTATTTTGGTGCCAGTGCCATGCCATTTTTGTTACTGTGTCTCTGTAGTGTAGTTTAAAGTCTGGTATTGTAATGCCTTCTGTGTGATGCCTCCTGCTTCATTCTTCTTACTAAGGATTGCCTTGGCTATTCTGGGTCTCTTATTTTTCCAAATGAATTTCATGATTGCCTTTTCTATTTCTATGAAGAATGTCATTGGGATTTTAATAGGAATTGCATTGAATCTGTATAACACTATTGTAGTATAGCCATTTGGCAGTATTAATCCAAGAGCATGGGAGATTATTCCATCCTCCAAGGTCTTCTTCAATTTCTTTCTTTAGTGTTCTGTAGTTTTCATTGTTAGATTGATTGCCAAGTATTTTATTTTTGTTGAGGCTACTGTGAATGGGGTAGTTTTCCTAATTTCTCTTGCAGTGGATTCATCGCTTATGTATAGAAATACATTTGATTTATGGGTATTGATTTTATATCCTGCTACTTTGCTGAGTTCATTTATGAGTTCTAGAAGTTTTCTGGTGGAACTTTTTGATCTTCTAAATATAGAATCATGTTGTTGGCAAATAGTGATAGTTTGGGTTCTTCTTTTCCTATTTGTATCCCTTTCATTTCTTTTGTCTGGCTAGAGTTTCAAGTATTATGTTGAATAGGAGTGATGAAAGAGGGCATCCCTGTCTTGTTCCAGTTTTTAAAGGGAATGCTTTCAGTTTTTCTCAATTTAGGATGATGGTGGCCATGGGCTTAGCATAGATGGCTTTTACAACGTTGAGGTATGTTCCACTATCCCTAGTTTTTCTAGTGTTTTGAACATGAAGTGTTGCAACTGTTATCTGTTGCAACTGGGGCAACACAAGTGGGTCTCCCTTAGAGAGGGCGAGCCATATGGAGTAAAAAACACACACACTCTGGGAAGCCACATTCGATGATGACGTCTCCAATTTAATGTGAACATGCAGTCCTTTTTATACACAAGGTGAATCAGTGAACAAAGCTTGACACCTGATAGCCGGTGGGTGGCTCAACCTGAGGTTACACAGTCACACAAGGGGAGGGGGACATGAGGAAGGGTGAAGCTCTTCTGAGATAGTGGCCCCCTGGCGGGTCCAGTCACCTGGAAAGTCTGCCCCCCAGGCATGTATGATTCCCAGGTTTTCCTCAGGAATGCCCTGTTCCACAGCCTAGGAGACCATGTGGCTCAATGGTTTCTTCCTACATCCCCACAATGAAGAGATGCTGTACTTTGTCAAATGTTTTTTCTGTGTCTATTGAGATAATCATATGATTCTGGTCTTTAAGTTTATTGATGTGATGTATCATGTTCATTGATTTCCATATGTTGAACCAACCTTGCATTCCAGGGATGAACCCAACTTGATTGTGGTGAACTATCTTTTTTTTTTAAATATATTTTTTACACGTTGATAGACCTTTATTTTTATTCATGTATTCATGTATTTATATGTGCACTCATAATCAAACCTAGTGCCTCACACATACTAGGCAAACGCTCTACCACTGAGCCACAACCCCAATCCCACTATCTTTTTAATATGTTTTTGTATGCAATTTTTTTTTTTTTGAACTGGGGATGGAACTCAGAGGCACTTGGCCACTGAGCCACATCCCCAGCCCCATTTTGTATTTTATTAGAGACAGGGTCTCACTGAGTTGCTTAGGGCCTTGCTAAGTTGCTGAGGCTGGCTTTGAACTCACGATCCTCCTGCCTCCCGAGTCGCTGGGTGTATGCAATTTGCCAGAATTTTATTGAGCGTATTTGCATCTATATTCATCAGGGATATTGGTCTTTCCTTGATGCGTCTTTGTTGGTTTTGGTATAGGTTGATACTAGCCTCATAGCTATTGGGAGATTTGATTGTTGTTATCTGATTTTTATTTTTTGTTTTGTTTCACATTCATTGATTGATTCATTCAACAAATATTGCCTTTTCTTCAACAAATCTTATTAGAGGGCCTATGTTGTGCTGGACATTATGACAGGTTTTGGAAATAGAATCATAGGTTTAAAAAAAAATCAGACCTGGTTCCAATAGAGAAAAATCCACTAGTCAAATAATTGCACTAGTGGAAGTACAGTGAAATACTGAGAAGAGTGGTCTGAAGGAAAGGAGTGTGGTTTATGAGAATGTATATGAAAGGGACCTGGTATAGACTTGGGGTCAGGGTGGACTTTCTGAGAAAACATAGTTTGAGCTAAGGTTTGAAAGTGAGTACTTGGATAGATGAAGAGGAGGTTGGGAAGGGAAGAGTTCTCCAAATAAGGGGCGCCAGCATGTTCAAAGGTCCTCTGCCAGGAGGGAGTATAGCAAATTCAAGGAAAGAGATCCTTGATACAGCATCCAGTTTGGGGAAGATGATGTCAGATTACCTTGAACATGGTAGTGGTGAGGTGGATTAGGAAGCTGATCAGGAGCTCATATCAGATGAGCTGGAGTAGTCTCTGGGAATCCACAGGGGATGGGCAGTGGATGAGTCCACCAAGGGAGAGAGTACATGTCACAGCCCCTGAAGGGCAGAGCATTTTGAAGAAAGAAAGTGACTTCCTAACAGCAGCACAGGGGATGCTTCTCTCATTTCTCCCTCTCCTCGCTTACCGTCACCTGAGTTCAGGTTCTGACTCTCCCCTGTATGCAGCAAGAACCTGCTAATCTAGTTCTCAGATTTTAGGTGCCCACCAATCACTTGGGGCGGGGTTCCCTCAATAAAATGCAGATTCCGATTTGGGAGGTCTCAGCTAGAGCTTGTGATTTTGCATCTCTAACCTTCTCCCAGGAATAATGGACCACCTTTTTGGCCACAGGGCACTGATCTCTGTTTCTGAAACTCGGGTCCTCCCACCCCACACCCTGTGCCTTCTGTGGCTATTTATTGCTCCTAGCATCACTTTGAGTTCAGGTCCTGCTCACTGTCTCTGGCCAGCCTGCCTCTTCCCTCTGCTTCCTTCTATCCCCTCTTCATCCCACCAAGCCAAACCCCCTGTGTGCAAATTGTCCATCTCTTTCTCTTACAGTTCAGAAAGGGAGACAGAGACCCACACAGCTCACTCCCAAGTGGACGGGGACAACTACAGTGGTTTCCAGATTTTTCTACTTAATAATCCTCCCCAAACCCCCTCACCTTTTTTTTTTTGTTTAATACTGGTGATTGAACCCAGGAGCACTTAACCACTGAGCTACTACATCCCCAGCCCTTTTTATTTTTAATTTTGAGACAGGGTCTCACTGAGTTGTGCAGGGCCTCACTAAGTTGCTGAGGCTGACCTTGAACTTGAAATCCTGGCTGCCTCAGCCTCCTGAGTCACTGGGGTGACAGGCATGCACTGCCGCACCCGGTTTCTCTCTCACCCATTTTTAAGTTTACATCTACATTTTTTTTATCGTGTGTTTGCAGAAGATCTGATCTCCAGAATGTTGTAAACATTGATATTTTTAAGTAAAACTATGACGTCACTGTTTTAATTTTATCCGGTGGAATCTAAACACTGTAGCAACTCAGTACCCAGCATCCTCCACCTCAAAAATGCATGAACGCACTCTTCTTTAGTAGTCTGTGTTCTTTTTCTCCTTAAAATTTTATTTCCATTTCACTTTCCCCAAGGAATTTTATCCTCCTTTTATATATGTAATATGTTTTTATGCTTGAAACTCTTTCATTTGTGTCCCTGTCATATTTCTCTGGGATGACTAATATAAAGTCAAAACTTTCTTAATTTCCTAAAACCATAAAGCTGTAAGCATTAAGATTTTTCTTCTGATTTGAGTTATCGTCACAAGTGCTAACAGTACATAATTGATCAGAACAATACAAATGTATTAATAATTTGGATAAATAATTAATAAACATAAAAATAAAATTATATTGAAAATACCCCTCTTAATGAGATGGTGGTAGTGGATGGCTTTTTAAAATAAACTTTTTTATTGATGTACAACATGCACACCTGTATATGACCAGATAGTGTACAGCTTGAATTATCAAAGAGCATGCATGCCCACGGAGTCATCACCCAGGGTTAGTGCTGGCATATTTCTGCAATTTATTTATTTATGTATGTAAGACTATTATTTATTGCTAGTATGAGACAAAAGATCAGCATTATTATATTTCCATCTTTCATTTGTGTAGATGTAAGCACTGAAAACCCTCATTCACATAGGAAGACAGATTTTGTTAGAACAGGGTCATTCAGTGCTTCTGAGTTGTATACCAAAATTCACAAAGTGATCTGTCACCAAAAATCATATTTGAATTATTTCTATTAGAACTTCCTTAAAAAAAAAAAAAAAGAATTAGAAAGCTGGTCGTGGTGGTACATGCCTGTAATTCCAGCTCCTCTGAAGGCTGAGTCAGGAGTATCACAAGTTCAAGGACAACCTTGGCAACTTAGTGAGACTGTCTCAAAATAAAAAATAAAAAGGACTGGGGACATAGCTTGGTGATAGCGCACCCTTGGGTTCAATCCCCAGTAGCTACTCCCCCACACACAAACTGAGAAACTTTCCTCCTTGGAGGGAGTGGGCTGAGAAACTTTACTCCTTGGAGAGAGTGGGGGGATTGCTTTAATATTCCTTTGTTTGCCTTCTCAGTTTTCTAAGCGTCCTCTTGTGTGGCCACCAGTGGGCGTCAGGTGGGGGACGTAGAGGGCTTCTCTCTGGATCAGTAAATCCAGTTAAAATTTGGGATGGATGGGTGAGTTTACCTTTCTTTTTATAAGGGAGAAGGGCGATTATGAAAGAGCAGGTACTGAAGGACTACTTATACCTCTCTCATCCCCCAGATATGGAAAGGAGCTTCTAGAGAAGTTGAAGATCTGAAAACTGACTCTCTTGAAACTTTAGGGGTGTGCTGGGCACAGTGGCACACACATGTACTCCCAGCTACTGAGGAGGCTGAGGCAGGAGGATCACAGGTTCAAAGCCAGCCTGGGCAACTCAAAGAGACCATATCTCAAAATGAAAAAAAAAAAGAGCTGGGGCTGGGGTTGTGGCTCAGTGGTAGAGTGCTCGACTGGCACTTGTGAGGCACTGGGTTCCATCCTCAGCACCACATAAAAATAAATAAAAATAAATGTATTTTTAAAAAGATCTAGTTTACCAAGTATATCAGTTAAGTTTTTAACAAAATAAATAGAAAAAAGAGGCTGGGGTTGTAGCTCAGAGGTAGAGCGCCCCTGGGTTCAATCCCCATGACTGCAAAAAGCCACACACACAACAAAGCTTCAGGTGTGTGTGCAGTGCTTTCTCCCAGAAGTTCACAGCCCAGTTCGAAGTCTATTTAAGAACCTGAAAGGACTCAAAGCAGACCAGACCAGTCTCTCCAGTTTCCTGGTCATGTCTCTCAGAGAGGGAAACTGATTGACCCAGGCAACATTTTTGTGCTAGGTCATGGCCTAAGCTTCTGACCAGTCTGTCGCCTGTGCAGAGACATTTCCCTTGCAGGGACCACAGGGAGCCAGGTGACTACTGGTGCAGTGCTTCTCCTTCAAACCACTCTCCAGTTCTCTTTCTCCGCTGCAAACAGGCTCTCCAGTCTCTGAATTCCCAAATCTCTTATCTTTACTTTTTACTATTTTATCACATACAGATTTGGGAGTGGAAGGTATTGAGGATTGAATCCAGGGGTGCTTAACCACTGAGCCACACCCCTAGTCCTTTTCTGTATTTTATTTAGAGTCAGGATCTTGCTGAGTTGCATAGGGTCTACTAAGTTGCTGAGGCTGGCTTTGAACTCGCAGTCCTCCTGCCTCAGCCTCCAAAGCTGCTGGGATTACAGGCGTGCGCCACCGCACCCGGCTTTGCATACAGAGCTTTCCCCTTTGTGTTGGAGTTCTTCGTGTGGTCCATCACCTTTTCCAACTGTAAGCCCCTCAAGGGTAGGCCCATATCTTAATCATTTCCTAGCATCCTGTCTTACACTTAGTAGGTGTTTAACATATTTGTCAAACTGATAAATTGCATGTCCTAAACTTCTTTATATCCCCCACGGGTTCTAGAATAGTGCTAGACTTTCAATAGCAGGGTCCCAGAAGAATGGATGAATTAATCAATGAACAAAACAGTAAATTAACAAATCAATGAACTAATAAGTCATTGAACAGTGACTTGAAAGTAAGAAAACTTCAACACTTCATGTGAGAGTCCAGATCTGTAGAAGCATTGCAAAGGATGTGGAGTGTGTGGTTCTGGCTGTTTCTAATTGAGTGTCCTGTTTTATATTTGGTTTTATAACTGGTTGTAATAGATATAATTGCTTGTCATGAAACACCCAAGTAAATTGTTTCTTGTCCTTTGTGTCTTGTCTTGCAGGTGTGAGCGACATCTCCTCACCACGGTGGTGTTTGGTCCATACCTCAGCTCTGATGAGGATGTAAAACCCCGGGCTCTGCAGATGAGTGGTACAGGCCAAGAGGAACCCCTGGCTCCAGCCACCCTCACAGACATGTCAGCCGTGGAGTAGTGTGGACCCTTCCTCTCAGCTTCTCAGGGTTTCCGTCTTTTTGGGTTTTCTTCATTTACCTTTTTTTATGGTTTTGTGGTTGGACATCCAAGGCAGACACCATGGGAGATCAGCAACTGTACAAGACCAACCACGTGGCCCATGGTGGTGAAAACCTTTTCTACCAACAGCCACCCCTTGGTGTCCACAGTGGGCTAAACCACAACTATGGGAATACAGTCACAGGGGGTGGAATGGATGCCCCTCAGGCCTCACCCATCTCCCCCCACTTCCCTCAAGATACTCGGGATGGTCTGGGCTTGCCTGTTGGTTCCAAAAACCTTGGCCAAATGGATACCTCAAGGCAGGGAGGGTGGGGAGGCCATGCAGGGCCTGGAAACCATGTCCAGCTACGTGGCAACCTGGCCAACTCAAACATGATGTGGGGGGCACCAGCCCAGGTGGAGCCCGCCGATGGCTACCAGTACACCTACTCCCAAGCCAGCGAGATCCGGACCCAGAAGCTCACCAGTGGTGTCTTACACAAGCTGGACTCTTTCACCCAGGTGTTTGCCAACCAAAACCTGCGAATTCAGGTCAACAATATGGCCCAGGTGCTGCATACCCAGTCAGCAGTGATGGATGGAGCCCCTGACAGTGCCCTGCGCCAGCTGCTGTCTCAGAAGACCATGGAGCCCCCAGCACCGGCTATACCTTCCCGCTACCAGCAGGTGGCCCAGCAGGCTCACCCTGGTTTCACTGGGGGGTTGTCCAAACCAGCCTTTCAGGTTGGGCAGCACCCTTCCCAAGGGCACCTGTATTATGACTACCAGCAGCCACTGGCTCAGATGCCAATGCAGGGAGGACAGCCGCTGCAGGCCCCACAGGTGCTGTCACAGCACATGCAACAGATGCAGCAGCACCAGTATTACCCACAGCAGCAACAGCAGCAGGCAGGGCAGCAGCGTATCTCCATGCAAGAAATACAGCAGCAGCAGCAGCAGCAGCAGCAGCAACAGACTCGGCCACCACAGCCTCAGCCGCAGCAGCAGCAGCAGCAGCAGCAGCAGCAGCAGCTACCATTGCAGCAGCGGCAGAGTTCAATGCAGATACCTCAGTATTATCAGCCCCAACCCATGATGCAACATTTGCAAGATCAGCAGCAGCAACCAATGCATCTGCAGCCCCCTTCCTATCACAGGGACCCTCATCAGTACACCCCAGAGCAGGCGCACACTGTCCAGCTGATTCAGCTGGGCTCCATGCCCCAGTACTACTACCAAGAGCCCCAGCAACCCTACAGCCACCCCCTCTACCAGCAGAGCCACCTGCCCCAGCACCAGCAGCGTGAGGACAGTCAACTGAAGACTTATTCTAGCGACAGGCAGACCCCAGCCATGCTGAGCTCCCACGGGGATCTGGGGCCTCCTGATACAGGAATGGGAGACCCGGCAAGTTCGGACCTGACCCGGGTTAGCAGTGCCCTCCCCCATCGACCACTCCTCTCCCCCAGCGGAATCCATCTCAACAACATGGGGCCTCAGCATCAGCAGCCGTCTCCCAGTGCCATGTGGCCCCAGGTATTCTCACAGTGGAAGTTTCTCTCCCCCCATCTCAGTCTGTGACAGGGCCACCCAGGGCTGAGTCTCTGTAGTGCCCAATCCTCTCTCCAACCTTCAACCTTTTTCTTCTTTATATGTTCCATAAACATTAACCTACATGTGCCAGACACTGTCTATACCAAGCACTCAGTTTTGATTCAGTCCTTTGCCCACAGAGTGCATAATGTCACTAAGGAGATGGCCAAAATACTGTATCATATCCTAAATGATTCACATAATGATCGAGACCTTGAGTCACGTGCCAGGGGACCACACAGTGAGAATGGGTGTCTCATTCCCTTGAATTTGTATCTTCTGGGTAATCCCTGTGAAACTGGTCCCCCCTTTGGGACCATTATGACAGCATTTCTCAAAGTATATTGTTCAGAACAGCAGTTCTACAGAATATTAATGAATATTGCTGGGGAAATAATGGGTTCATTGGATAAACTTGAAGTTTCTCAGAGTGGAACGGGTTGCTATACTGCAGGGCTTCTTGGGGCCTTTAATATGCCAGTGTGCATTGTGAATCTCCCAAAGGGGATGCTGCATATAGTTGCAGAAGTGAACCTTAGCTGCCACAGAAGCCAGGGCGGTAGAGTGAATAAGCAAAATGGGCCAGGTGCAGTGTCATACACCTATAATCCCAGCGGTTCAGGAGGCTGAGGCAGGAGGATCACGAGTTCAAAGCCAGTCTCAGTAAAAGCGAGGCGCTAAGCAGCTCAGTGAGACCCTGTCTCTGAATAAAACACAAAATAGGACTGGGGATGTGGCTCAGTGGTTGAGCACCCCTGAGTTCAATCTCTAGTACCAAAGAATAAATAAATAAGCAAAATGGCCCAGTACAAGACAATTGGGAGTGATGGAGACTGTAGTAAACTGGAGAGCAGACACCCCGTCTCATTCAGGATTTAAAAGAAAAAGTCTAGCCAAATAAAACATGTCTGCAAGCCAGATTGAGTCTGTGGGTCATGGTTATTAACTCTTGATTAGTTCTCATAAGTATTTAACCACAAAAGGGCCTACTGTGTGCTGGGTACTATTCATGCCTAGGCATGTTCCAAGTGCCACAGACTTGTGTGATAATAGGATCTTGGGAGGAGGGGACCCCAGTCTGGAACTAGTGGAGTGGAGAAAAGGTTTAATGGAGGCTGAAGGCCACAGGTGACCTTCCCCTGGACCTTGTTTCATCAGGGACACAGACCTAGTAGCAACTGGGTCTGTGAGAGCCTTTGTAAATAAAAGAATGAGAGTCCATGGCTGAGGCTTTTAAGACTTTTAAAAAAGAAACCCTGCAGGTGGTCTCCTGGCCTGAGCATGAGTCATCCAGCTTTCTTCTCTGTGTCCCTTGTGGGGACAGGATGGTGGCTTGTCTGTGTACAGGTGCAAGCTAGGAGAACAAGAAGGAAGGTGGAGGAAGGTTGCTCCCGGTGGGCTTGTGTCTAGGGCAGCTCCAGGAGGAGGGCAGTGGTCCCTAGTCAGGGCAGAGAAGTGAAAGAAGTCAGGTGCAGAAGAGGAGGGCTTACGTGGACATGAGCAGGGCCATCGGGAGTGGGTCAGTCCTCGAAGGCCAGGCCCTAGTGTTCTCATTGGTCAAAACCCCCCACTTCAGAAACACATTTTTTTTTCTCTTTCTTCTTGTCTTTCGGTGTCCTGCTTGGCTCACAATTAGATGCACCTACCTGATGGGAGAGCTCAGCCAGGGTCCCCTGAGTCAAGGTAGGATGAATGGAGGCTTGGTGGTGGTATTTTGGGAGACTGGGAGGTTTTCCTGGGTTGTTTCTCCTGATTAATTTTGAAATTCAGAGACAATTTTTCAAAGTGTATAGGAATAATAATAGCAGTTGTGTTTGAGCAATTATTGTGTGCTTGGCACCATATATTGTGTGTGGTGAAATAATACAGTGAGGGGGATGGTTACCATGTGCCTTGTCAACAGGCATCCCTGGAGGACTGGGGTGTTGCTCTGCGGTAGAGCTTTTGCCTAGCATATGTAAGGCCCTGGGTTCAGTCCCCAACAACCCCCACTCCAAAACAGCAAGCACTCAATAACTGTTAGCTATTACTGTTTTCATTTTAGAAATGAGAAAACTGAGTCTCAGAGAGCTTAAGGTTATACATCTAGTAGTAATGTTGGGAATAACTCCAAAGCCCTTATTCTGTCCACTATCCATTCAATCAGTTCGTGAGGGTTTATTGAGTGAGCACCTGCTGTGTGCCAGGCACAGAGCTGGGCTCTGAGAATGCAGTGGCAAATACTAGACTTGCTTCCTCCTCTCATGGCCATGCTGAATAATTAAAGATGAAGCCAGATCCTGCTAGACTGCTGACACATGCAGTACAGAGACTTACCCAAGGGGACTCAAGTGTCTCTCAAAGAAGCCTTCCAGAAGAGGTGTGCTCAATCTGACCCTGGAAGGGCAATAAGCTCTAGGTGGGATAACCCCAGCTCCCGAAGGCAGGGATGGAGGAGGATGTGTTGGTCAACTCTTATATGCCCTTTACCACTCTGAGCCTCAGTTTTTCATCTGTAAGTTGGGCGTGGTTCTCTGAAGGGTTCTGAGCCTCAGATAGGGGAGCATTGGACAAATAAAATGGGTTTGCTGTGGGTGTGAGGTCTTGTGATAAATTGTTCTTTCTCCTTCCTCAACGTGTGTGTCCTCTCCATTTGGCCCTGCCCTTGAGCAGTGGCCAACCCAAAGGAGTATTTGGGGAGCAGTTTGATGCCAAGAGCAAGCTGACATGCTCCATCTGCCTGAAAGAGTTCAAGAGCCTGCCTGCCCTGAATGGCCACATGCGGTCCCATGGTGGAATGAGGGCCTCCCCCAGCCTCAAACAGGTGAGCACAACCCCGTCCTTGGTGCTTCCCAGGCCATGTGCTGCTTGCTTTGCTTTGTCGCCGTCAGAAATATTGTGTGAGAAAGAGGGATGTGAGCCCTGTGTGGGTACCTGGGGAGGCACAGTACCCCCTGAAACCAGAAAAGACTTAAGGTTGAATGCTGGGGGCCAGCCAGGGCAAGAGCCCTACTTCCATGGCCTTAGGAACAAGGGCGACTTCCCAGAGAAGACAGCAAAAGAAAACATGTAAATGCAGTATTATTTTTAATTTATGCTGCTTGAAAGACCCAAGACTACAGCCACTTGGGTCTTTAAGATCAGTGGTCAGTGTCCAAGGAAAGAGGATGTAACCATCAGACTCTCAGCCAGACCTTTGTGTTTGCCAGTACAATGGTGTTTGGTTCTAGCATCCAAGGAGTCCCTTAAACACCCTCTGGAATATCCATGTAGAATATCCAGGTAGTATACTATCCATGAATTAATTAAAATTCAAAGAATGTTCTCAGAATTCTTTGACTATTTATTGATCTTAAAGTCTAAGGGATTAACTCTTTTTTTTGTTTGTTTTTTTCTTTTTGGTGCTTGGGGTTGAACCCAGGGCCTTGTGCATGGGAGGCAAGCACTTTACCAACTGAGCTATATCCCAGCCCCTGGGATTAACTCTTTGTTAACAAAATTTGGGATTACCTGGCTCTGCCATATCTTGGCCAAGCTAGATAAAAGAACTTTGTCTTCAACTTTTTAAAAAATAACAGGCTTTTCATTTTCAATGTGATTTCTTAACCTGAATAAAACATAGGATAGAATGCCTATTTTGGCCTAACACATAAGCAAACTGAGGCCCATGGAATTAAAAGCACCTACAGAAGATCATATATTTTGTTTTTACTGACTACAAGTCAGCATCCTTTTCTTTAAAAGCAATGACAACCAGAAAATGCTAAAAAATATTTTAACAAACAAGTGATATATGGTCAAGATGTTTTCAATGTAGAATGGCCTTGTCTACCTCCAGCTGGCATTACTAACCTAAGGACCAGGCTTGCAGGAAGGAAACCACCAGCAGGGTTCTCTGTCACCCACGCCTGATGTCCTGGAACCTTTTGGGAAAAGCAAAGTGCATCCCCTTTGGGAGAGCTGCTCTCAGCCCAGGATCAAAGCCTTTATTGTCTGTGTAGGAGGAAGGAGAGAAGGCCCCGCCGCCTCCGCCCCAGCCGCCACTGCCGCCTCCGCCTCCACCGCCACCGCAGCTCCCTCCCGAGGCAGAAAGCCTCACGCCTATGGTCATGCCCGTGTCTGTCCCTGTCAAGCTTCTCCCGCCCAAGCCCAGCTCTCAGGGGTTCACCAACAGCGTCGTTGCCGTCCCCTCCGCCAGAGACAAGCCAGCCAGCTCGGTGTCGGACGACGAGATGCCTGTGCTCGTGAGGATGACCCTCTCTCCCCCTCACTCCCCCCAGGGGGCTGCCCCCCACAAGCCTGCTGTGAGTTGCTGCTCTGCCCCACCTGCCTGGAGTGGGGACATCCCTTTGCTTTCTTGGAGATGGGGATAGCTCTTCCAGAGTCATGGTGCTGACCTCCTCTTGGGGTTGAGCCCCCCTGGCCACCTGCCCGCTGCCCATTAAATACCTGTTACTCTTCCAGCTTAAAGGGCTGCATTAGACACCTCAAGGTGTCCCCAGGCTTAAACATAGGCTAATTCGGTTGGAAATTCCCAATACAACCATACTAGTTATTAAAATATGGGATTATTTCCCCAGGTAATACCAGCTGTTGTCCAGGGCCCTGGCCCTTCGCTGGAACTCTTGACCTCTCCAAATCCAGCCACCAAAGTGGTAACTCCTGGAAACACAGGGCCTCAAGACTGTAGCCCTGGAATCTATTCTGATGATTGGCCTTAGCACATACTTAATATTTTCAACATTACACCTGCTAAAATGCCTGGTGAACCTAATTTGTTAAAGTTCCCAAAGTAGTTCTGCTGAGAGCCACCTACCCCTAATCTCAGGAAAGCAAAGTGATTTGTGTTTCTCACTGAACTGTTAAGTTCTCCTTCCCTTTCTCAAATTCCTCTCTTTCTCTCTTTCTCTTTCTGTTTCTCTCTCTCCTGCCTCTGCAGGCTCCATCACACTTGTCTCTTCCCATAGAGTAGAGTTTGTCCTTGGAGAATAGATGGTTGCTGAGAATCCAGGAGGCATGAGAGTAGGGTTTGGCTAGGTTAGGTTTTGGGAGCACAATTAAGAGAACTAGGAAAGTCCAGAAAGAGATGTTTTGGTTCTATGTGATATCCAGGCCTCAGAAGAGAGACTGACAGAGAACCCCCAGGGGTGAAGATTCTCATACGGTGGCAGGAGGGGGTCAGCAACAGGCAGAGATGAAATGATACATCCAGGCTTCCCCTTTGCTCAGGGAAGTTCCTGATTTAAATGCACTGCATTTACCCATGGAGAATTCTCAATCAAGGGTTCCTAGTCACACAATAGTCAGTCTAGGCAGCACAACTCAGCCCCATTCATTCAAGATGGTGAGAAACAGATGAGGGCTGAAGAGAAACCATACCTTGGGTATAGCTGGATGGGAATACAGATGGTCCTTGGGATGGTAGTTCCCTTACAAGTTCTCAGTTTTACAGTCATACAAAAGTGCCTTCAGTAAACCATACTTTGAGTTTTGAATCTTGATCTTGTCTCGAGCTAGCCATATGCAGTTCTCTTCTCACTCACAGTGCTGGGCAGTGGCATGAAGCCACAGGGCCCAGTCAGCCCTGCCATCTCTAGGGGAAATAATCAAGACTCCTAGTGCACTATGATCCTAAGCTAGGATGCTCAGTAGGTTAGGGGTGTTCAATACATTTTCCACTTAAAATATTTTCGACTTATGATAGGTTTATGGAAACAGCCCCATCATAAATCAAGGCGTGTCTGTACACCAGGTGAGCTGAAGTAATAGGCACTAGGGACAGACAAGGGAGTTTGGTATGAGTTTGCACAGGAGAACATTGTGGGAGAATTCTGAGCAGGCTTTGAAGAACGGGATGAAGTTGGCTTAATTGCAGGGTAAGAGAGACATCATAAATCAAGAGATAGGCTGAAGTGGAAGCATGGGGGTGGAACTGCGTAAATGTGAGCAGGATCCTAGCACTTTATGTAAAGAAATTAAAATGTCTCAGAAGAACCTTGAATTCTAAGCTCTGTGTCTAGCCAGCTAGAACAAGGGAAATTAAGCCCCTCACCCTCTGAGAGTCTCAGTTTACTCCCCTGACCTAGAGAGGGTTGGACTCATCAATGGTTCTCCCGTTTCTCTGTAGCCAGAAGTTTTTTCCTTTTGAAATTTTTTAAAATTTTATTTGTTCTTTTTAGTTATACATAACAGTAGAACATATTTTCATATATTATACATACATGGAGTATGACTTCCCATTTTTGTGGTTGTACATGATGTTGTAGCCAGAGGCCTTTAAAAGCTCTCAGTGCTTGTCCTCACTTCCAGAATCCAGATAGCTCTGTGGGGTGGAACACTGCAAATGCTTCCTGTCACATGACAGCCAAGTGTGACATTCTGAGTAGCTTCTCTGGTCCAGGCGGCTCAGAGCCTTGCCTGGAGGATGAGAAAATTCTAGAATAGAGGCAGAATAACAGGACAGGAGGCTGGAGGAGAGAGCCCACAGGGAATCTTTGTCTCTGTGATCTGAAGTCTAGACTCCAGGGCAGAGTTGAGATCACTGTGAGGTCTACATGTGCTTCCATGTGCTCATCAGTTACCTGGAAACAGGGCTAATGTTTCAGGATTGCTCCTCAGATGGGGTTGCGGGGTGGCATGGAGCCTCCTTCCCCTATTCTCCTCAGCTGCCTCTCTCCACTTCAACCTCCTCAGTCCACTTCAGCCTCCTCTCTCTACCTCAGCCTCCTCTCCACCTCAGTCTTCTCTCTCCACCTCAGACTCCTTTCTCCACCTCAGCCTCCTCTCTCCATCTCAGCCTCTCTCCACTTCAGCCTCTCCCCCACAGCCTCAGGCGGTGAGGAGCCCTCTGGTGGGGAGAAGAGGCAGGCTGTGGAGCTGTGGCCTGAGAGCCCCCTGTGGCTGAGGCAGGGCTCAGGAACCTCCATACTGAAGCCTGGAGCCTGGGACCCTCTGCTCCCTCCTTTCCCCAGCTCTCTGCCTTCCTAGACTCCTGTCCTAGAGGTTGGCATGGCACCTTGGAAGACAGGGAAGCTTAGGGAGAGCCTGTTGCAAGCAGGAGGAGCCCAGAGCTGAGGCGCCCAGTGGGGCAAGTCACATGGCCTGGAGGCAGCCAGTCACATGACCATGGCCAGCCCTTCCCATCACCCCCTGCTGTTGCTCCTATCGGGCGCCCCCCTGGGCACAGGGGTTGCTGGGAACTGCAGCTGTGACTGGCCCCTGACCTGCAGTGCTCAGGAGGGTACCTCAGGCTGCTCAGAACCTTTCCACAGGTATCCCCGCCGCCTCCCCCACCCACATCAGCTCTTGACCTCTCTGGGCTGATGCTGGCACACAACCCACGTCTGTTTCTGTTTGGCTTTGGCATGCCCTGCTTCTCTATCGACGTGCATATGTTGACTGATTCAGTATGTATGTATCCATGTGGCAGATCTTCCTTCCAGACTAAGCTTGGTTCCGCTGCCATAAAATAAACCAACTCTGCTGACAGGAAGCCGGCCCAGGAGGGCTGCTACCAGTGAGCCGCAGTGCAGGCGCAGCAGTGAGGGGTGGGCAGGGGGACGTTGAGCAGATGCCCTTGTAGGAGAGCCCAGACCGGCCTTGGGGGTCGCAGCGGGCCGGGCCTTCAGGATCGCGCCAGAGCCCGGGTGGGCGGCTGCGCCCCTCTGCCCTGCTGCCCGAGCGGACGGTTCTGCCCGCTTCTCAGAACTCGCGTTGTGTGTGCCCGCCGTGCCCCCGGGAGCCCGCCAGCTGGATTCCACCCGAGCAGATGGGAATGTCGTGATAAGCGAGGAGAATCCGAGTCGCTGCCCCTCGCCCACCCACCACTCCCGTCACCCCCGGCTCGCTCCGGACCTCGGGGCGGCTTCCCAGACCCTCGGTTTCTTCTGACCGAGCCACCAGAACCCGCCTTGGCCGAAGCGGATGTGGTGGGAGCGGGAGGGGGACAAGCGGAAGGGAGTCCGTCCCCATAGAGACCCCTTCCCCGCACCCGTGGAGCTGGCCTGTGGCGGGCACCTGTTTGAATCAGATCGTTGTCCCGTCCGTAGGAAATCCCCCGGAAACACCAGCCCGCCGTGGCCAAGGCTGAGGAGCCCCTCAAGACCGTGCAGGAGAAGAAGAAGTTCCGGCACCGGCCCGAGCCCCTCTTCATCCCGCCACCGCCCTCCTACACCCCGACCCCCGCCTCCTTCTCGGGCGCCACCCTGTACCAGAGCCAGCTGCGCTCCCCGCGCGTCCTCGGGGACCACCTGCTGCTGGACCCCACCCACGAGCTGCCCCCCTACACGCCCCCGCCCATGCTGAGCCCGGTGCGCCAGGGCTCGGGGCTCTTCAGCAACGTCCTCATCGCGGGGCACGGCCCTGGCGCCCACCCGCAGCTGCCCCTCACGCCCCTCACGCCCACCCCGCGGGTGCTGCTGTGCCGCTCCAGTGAGTCGCCCCTTCAGGCCCACCCGCGTCTGTGCTGGGACTGCCCTGCCCGGGGCGGAGTGGGGGGTCTCCGTCTCTTCAGCTGTCGGATTTACCCCACAGATTGCTGTGGAATATCTGTGATATGTACCAGACACGGTGCTGGGGTGCTCAGAAATAAATGCTCAGAACTAGATCTAGCCCTCATCCCCAAGGGAATCGGAGTCTAATTGAGAGAAAAAAATGACGTGATCCCTACAGTCTCTTTGGGATGAGGAAATAATGTTAAGTGTGCACACACTGACTGCCTTGGAAGACACAGAATAAACATTTATACAAAATAGGCACGGTATGCAAGACCAGACCTTGGCATTTTAGCATGCTTTATAAAAATCAAGCATAAAAAGTTGGGTGTGGTGGCACCAGCCTATAGTCTCAGCTCCTCGAGAGTTCAAGGTCAGCCTGGGCTACGTAGCAAGAGCCAGTCTTAAAACAAGAACGAACAAAAAAACAACAACAAAAAAATACATGAGAGCCCTGTAGTCAGGATCTTTTCCTGGAGCAAGAATGCTCGCATAGGAACCACACAGCTTTAGCAGGCCAGTGTGGGACAGGCTTCTCAACCTATGTGAGAAATGGCTGGCCCTAAACCATTAGAACCACACTGCATCCAGTTGTCTGGAGACTGATGGGTTGGGTAGGGGAGGAGGCCTGTTACGACTGGTTAGCTAACTGCTCCTTTGCTTTAGTTTCTTAAGCACCTTTCCCTGGTGGCCAGTGACCTCAGGTGTTGTTGTTGTTGTTTGTTTCAGACAGCATTGATGGCAGCAACATGACAGTCACCCCAGGGCCTGGAGAGCAGACTGTGGATGTTGAACCGTAAGGAAAAGCCAATTATTTTTTTAGAACAGAAGTCTCAACTGAGTAAAGGGATCAGGAGCTTTGAGAAGAGTAGTCAGTACCTATAGTCAGAGTGGCCAATGACAGAAGAGTTGTGGAAATTGTAGGACCTTGGTATTTCCTCAGTACTCTTATTTCCCTATAGTTGCCAGTATTTCAAGATCTTTGCCAAAACCTAAATGTAAAAGAGTGAAGCACTGGATTCAGAGAACTTAGCATCCCCATTTCTGGCTTCATAAACCGGTCTAGGTGGACCTACATGCTTTCACATCCGCAGTGACATTGAGACATGTCTAGGTACCCAACCCTCTTAAGAGACTTCTGAGTGCTCCTGCTTCCCCCATTCCCTCTGTCAGATTCTTGGCCAGGCTTCCAGGTGAACTTGTTCAGTACTTGAATCATGCATGGGCAGTGGGAGGTACAGTAGTCCCTGCTTATCCACAGAAGATATGTTCCAGGACCTCCAGTGGGTGCTGAAACCTCCAAGAGTAACAGACCCTATATATAAACACTGCAGTGCCTCAGTACTCTATCTGATATCTTAGATGGTTACCATGTGATAAACAGGGGGGTGGCATATACAGAGTAGATACTCTGGACAAAGGAATTATTCACATCCTGGTAGGGAGAGATTTGATCATATTACTCAGAATTGCATACAATTTAAAACTTATGAATTGCTTCTTTCTGGAAGTTTTCCGTTTAATATTTTTAGACATCAGTTGACCATGGGTAACTGAAATTGCAGATAAGGAGGCACTGTTGTATTAGGGAAGGGAAAAGTTCTTTCAGAGGATAAGCACAGAAAAGGGCCTAAGTGGTTGCACGTATTGAGTCCGAAATCAGAAATCCAAGCACTGGTCCATTTTGGTTTTTATCTACATCAAGTTAACCTTTCTAGACTTGGGTTGACTCCTGTTAAATGAGAATACTTATTACTGCCTTGTTTACCTCACAGATCTCTGTTAGGTTCAGATAGAATAATGTATGTGAAAGTGATCTGAAATGGATAAAAAATTAAATACAAACCTTATATTTATCCTTTGTTTTTCTGGTAAAATGGTACAATCAACCATGCTCTGGACAGCTCTTTGAATTAGCCACCTTTCTACTCCAGTTACAGAGCATTATGAAGCCTTAGGCCAACTGCTCCCTTGCTCCCTGCAACAGTTCTCCCCAATCTTAAAGCTGTTCCTTATCTCAGTGAAAAAGCCATGCATGGAATCTTAGGGTCATACTGTGAGGAAATGCCCCTGCGTTCTTCTTGCAGAAGGAACTGGTTTCCTTCTTTTTCAAGTTCCTGACAGTTACCCTTGGCCTAGGCCATCAAATTCAAGACCACACTGTTGTTTTTCTTTTGTCACTAAAGACGCATCAACATTGGCTTGAGATTCCAAGCAGAGATCCCAGAACTCCAGGATGTCTCTGCCCTGGCCCAGGACACACACAAGGCCACACTGGTATGGAAGCCCTGGCCAGAATTGGAAAACCAGGACCTCCAGCAGCGAGGTATTAGCATGTGGGAAAAACTGGGTGGGTGAGGCTTGCTGCTCTCACTGGAACCTCTGGCTCCAGGATTGGTGTGTTTTTCCATGATGCTGAGCTTTCTCTGATGCACTGGCTCTCTTTATTCCCAACAGTGGAGAATCTTCTGAATTTGTGCTGTTCAAGTGCATTGCCAGGTGGAGGGACCAATTCTGAATTTGCTTTGCACTCTCTCTTCGAGGCCAAAGGTGATGTGATGGTAAGGAACCATGAAAAAGAGGCTTCACTTCAGAATTCTGAAGAGCATTTCTCCAAGTGTCCGTACTGTCCCATGCACTGTACAACCAGTTTATAAGGTGATGGCCAGTCCCATGTGCCTCTGTATTGCTTATGTCAGAGAGAAATCAGGGTTTAAAAGTCTGCAGAAAAAAAACTCCAGTTGGACTTCTTTTTTACACATCTGTACTTAAGCTATAATTGTGAGCACATCTGTCTTAGGAAATTAGAATTTCTTTTCATCTGTCTTGTATTTCACATCAGAAAACTGAGTCTCAGGTGGTGGAGATAGAAGGTCTTACTGAAACAAGAGTTTGTCAAAAGTAGCCTTGTCACACGTGTGGATGGTCCTCCTTGCTATGAAAATCAGCCATAGTTTGGTGTTTACAGAATCTTTTTACCTCTAATGCAAATGAAAGGTGTACAATTCACCACTTGGTTCCGTTTTTCCATCTTTAACACAGTTTTACAAATGTTCCCACCCCCAGACCCTTGGTGCCCTCTTCCCAGAATCAGGGCTGACCATTTGTCTGCTCAGTGGAACTTCTGGCCAGATCACTCCATCACTAACTTCATTTCTGCTTTGTATAAATACATGGTTCTTCCTCATACTAGATCTGGCTTCCTGCTTTTTGATTTCATGAAAATGTAAAAGTAAACTAATGTCCCAATAGCATGATGCCCTTCGAGTACTTGTGTAGAATAAGACCACACTTAGGAGGAGTTGGAGAACTCTTCTTCACTCTTTGAGGTCAGGGTTGCAGAGCAGCAATCTTCAAAGTCTTAACATGCACATGAATAACCTGAGGAATCTTGTTAAAATGCTTATTCTGATCCTGCAGGTATGAGGTAGGACCCAGGGTTCTGCATCTAATCAGCTCCCAATTGATGCTGGTGTTGCTGATCTGTGGGTCACACTTAGTTCCAGGCCTTGCTCTGCCCCTCAACCATCCACTGCTAACTCTGCCTGAGGTGTTTTGTTGTGGTGGTGGTGGTTTTTTGTCATACTGGGGATTAAACCCAGGGCCTTACACATGCTAAGCAAGTGCTCTATCATTGAAATACACCTCCAGCCCTTTTTAAATTTTTATTTTGAGACAGGGCTCACCAAGTTGCTTAGACTGACCTTGAACTTGTGATCCTCCTGCCTCAGCCTCCTGAGTAACTCGGATTATAGGCGTACACCATTGCATGTTTAAAAAACATTTCCCACAGTGTTTTTTTAAAACCTAAGGAGGCTGAAAGAGGCAGATCTTAAAGTGTGAGGCTCTTAGTGAGGCTCTCTGGGAGGACCGTCCGTAGTACAATTATCAGCTGTTTACATTCAATTGTAATGAGACATGATTTTTCTGTAATACAATTATACATCTTCCACTTGTTCCCTTGAAGCCCTTCCCCAGAGACAGTCCCCATTCAGAGGAGGCTCCACCCATCTCTTTGAGGCTAGTGACCCTCACCTAGGGAAGAGTTAAGTCTCAGTCACTGCCTGAGTGTGACATGTCCAACTGGCTTCAGTCATGGGCTGGGGAGGGTGTTAGAATGAGTCATTTTAGGGGGTGAACAGAAAGCAAACCCCAATTAGAGTAGTCTCTCTCTTTTTTCTTTCCATCCCTGGGCTCAGCAGTGCTAACCACTTTCCCCTTTGGGTAGATGATCTCCCTAGGACACAAACCTGTCACTGACTCTTGCCTTTTCTCTTCTCTGGATCCACAGGCTGCTCTGGAAATGCTGCTGCTGCAGAAGCCAGTCAGGTTAAAATGTCATCCTTTAGCAAATTACCACTATGCCGGTAGGTTGCCAGGAGCTCTGTGCCCCGTTGATTCCTGAAAGCAGGCTGCTTGCATGTTTGGCTGGGTCACTTTTTAATAACTTTTAATAACACATAACACTGGTTCTGCCCTAATCACCATTTGTGATCTCAAGGCCTCCTGGGGCACAACTGATGGGTATGTTTGTGTCATTGGCCCAGCACTGTGAGGCTTTGTCTGGATAAGCACTCCTGCTTCTCATGGGTGTGCCAAGACCTGGGTGATAGTAGAAGGTGCTTGCACAAGTGGAAGTAAGGCCCATGCACTTGTGAGGATAGAGCCATAGAGGGTGACCCTCAGCAGCCCCCATGACTTTGGAATCAGTAAAGGTAGGTTCAGATCTTGGCCACACCCCTTGACCAAGTCCCTTAGCCTTCTGCAGCCTTATTTTTTTTTTTTAATTTTTTGCAGCGCTGAGGATTGAACCCAAGGCCTTGCATGTGCTAGGCAAGCACTCTACCACTAACCTTAAATTTTTTTTTTCACTCTATAATGGGATTCATGTTCCATCCCTTGTAGAATTGTTGGAAAGGTAAGAGGTAGTATTTGTAGCCCCAACCTGGCACATTCTATTAGCGATTGTTATTCATTTATTCATCTGTTACTTATTGAAAATTAACTGTGTACAAAGGACTATGCTAAGCCCTAAGACACAACAGTGGCTGTGACGGACATTGACAAAGTCCTGCCTTGTGCAGCTTAGAGGAAGCAGTTCTTAAACAATGGGCCACTTTAATGGCAGGAGAAAGACTTCATACCTACGGGGTCTGGGGAGTGTGTGTATTAATGGTAGCATTACCATTAAGAAGGAAGAAGATGCCTTGGAGATTTGAATGGAGTGTGAAGCATACACAGACAATGAAACTAGTTGGGGATTCTGAGAGATGATGAAGGAAGCTGAGGTCAACATTTTCATTTCCATTAATTCTGTAAGCCTTTCCATTCTGAGGTCTCCACAATCCTGCTTTCGTTCTCTTTATTTCAGAGGGGCTGAATCTCTAGTGCCCCTTGATTTTCAGTCATTTGAGGTTATCCTTGGTGCCTTGGGCAGACCTGCCCAGATAGATGCTGAACTTGTCAGCATATAAACCTAGTAATACTCCTTCCAGTCATTGATCCTGGTGACCAGATGTGGCCTAAGGTGAGGGCTTCTTTTAATTTTTTTGGTACCAGGGATTGAACCCCAAGGTGCTTAACCCCTGAGCCACATCCCCAGCCCTATTTTGTATTTTATTTAGAGACAGGGTCTCACTGGGTTACTTAGCGCCTTGCTAAGTTTCTGGGACTGACCGAACTCACCATCTTTCTGCCTCAGCCTCCCGAACCACTGGGATAACAGGTGTGTGCCCGGCAGGTGATGGCTTCTTTACAGATACTAAAGTGTCCACCATTTGCCTCACTCATGAGTTGGCTTTTCTGCCTGTCATCACCAGGTAGAAAGGCTTGAAGCCACTCAATAATCACAGCAATCCCAGGCCAGGCTTTTTCATTGAAACCAGGTGTGGTGTCACACACCTGTAGTCCCAGCTACTGGGGAGGCTAAGGCAGGAGGAGGGCAAATTCAGGTCCAGCGTGGGCAGCTTATCAAGGAGCTGTCTCAAAATGAAATAAAAAGGTCTAGGGTTGTAACTTAGGGTGAGCACCCCTGGGTTCAATTGCCAGTACCACCAAAAAAAATGATCTATCATTGAACCAGTGTCCTGAGTATTCAGTTTCTTTATATTATCTCCATCATTTCCTGCTTGGTGTCTGCCCCAAGAGTAGGTAGAAAGATGTGGGAGTTCTCTTTAATCTGCCATGAAAACAGTTCCATCTTCTCTTAATTTCCAGCATCATCTGCTGCCCATTAAGCCCTGATGGGCTGTCCATCCTCCTGGTGCCTGTCCCAAGCTTCTCTGCATAGTGGACTGGCTCAAAGGGGCTTCCCAACTGTGGGCTGTGAGATGCCACCTCTCTCTGCCTCAGCGTGGCTGGGGTGGCCGGAGCCTCAGGGTTGGTCATGTCCAGCTGTAAACAACTTCATTTGACACAGTTCCCCTCCAGTCCTTCCCAGTGTGCCAAATAAGTATTATTTTTATGTGTGTCATGACATGGAAAAGACTGGAAAACTGTGGACTTAGAAGCCCCATGTACTCCCAAGCAAAACAAACCCAAAGCACAAAACATGACCAAGAACTGTGAAACCAGGAGGTCCAAAACTCTACTAAAATAAATTGATCCTTTGGGGCTGGGGGTTCATAACTAATCCTTTTCCCATCTGCCCTCCCCTTCCTCCCCAGGCAGACAGGGAAAGACTCTTGCTTTCTGGACTCATTTCAGACCTTGGAGACTGGAAGTGAAGCTGAGGTGTGAAGGGTTAGCATCTCCACGAAAAAGGATGCTCACCTACATCTGCTAGGCACTTGCCTTCTCCAAGAAGTGACTGCAGACCAGGCCTTAGAGAATCTTCTAGAATCATGAGCAGAAAGGGCAGAGGTCCCTGCTTTCTAAAGCCTGACCAAACTCCATGTCCTTAGCAGTTCTCTTCTGAGCTGTAGAGGAGGCGGCAGAGTCCCACCTCCTTCCCTCCACTCCTGACCCCCCTTATTTGGTTCCTGGGTGTTTGTGAACCCCATCACTCATGGCCCCATCCTGCCTTGGTTTTTCTGTTGAGGTCCATCACTTGCTCCCCAGTAGGACTATCAGCTTAAATCCAACTCACCCAAACACTATCTTCTGGAACTCCTTTAGCTTCCAGCTCTGTAGCTATGACCAGTATCACCCACCCCACCTCCTGGTCCTGGGATTGTACTTTGGGCTCCCAGTTATCTAGAGAAAGAGGTCAGCTCTCCCAGGCCTATCTGCACCCTGAAGGGGAGGTAGCAAGGCTGGGCTCAGGGAGGGAGGCTGTAAGTTTTGGAACAAAAGAGACACAGACCTGTGAACATCACTTCCTGGTTTGCTCATTATCTTCTCTTTCCCACTCTATCCCAAGGAATTCAGTAGGAAAAGGAAAAAGTGACCAGAAGAGACATGTTAGGGGGTGAGGACTGGTTGGGGTGGGCAAGTCACCCAGAGTCCTGTATAAGATTCTCAAAGGTGCTGCTGCAGTGTCTCACAGCAGGACACACGGTCCAGCCCACTCTCCCTCTCTCAGCACCTCCCCACCACTGTCCACCCATGTGTGGCTTCCAGTGATACCCAGTTAGCTTTGGGTGGGGAAGGTCTGAGTGTGGGGAAACCAGAGCAGGGAGGTGCCCACTTGTGATGAGTCAGCTTGCAGCCTTGGTTTCTCCACTGAACTGGTCATTCTGCAGATGGGCCCAGAGTGGAAGGGGTTTGAGAACTGGCCCTGGCTTCTTGGCCAAGGTCCACAGAGACTTATCAGCTTTCACCGAGACTTATCAGCTCGGACACGGACTGGGTCCTGAAACCCTCCCCTGAGCTCCAGAGATGAGGGAAACCTGGAGAAACACCCATTCCGTGGGGGAGGCCTGTTCTCTGCCTTGGAAGCTGACCCAGTTTGATGAGGAGACAGAATTACATTCTCAAGAGAATACTTTGTAAGAAACACAGCTGTGATTTCATTTTCCAGGCATGCCTAGCCCACGTCTCTAGCTGGATAGAGACATGGGCTCCTCAAGGGCAGGAACAGAATTAACACTTGTCCCCTCGCCTCCCCTGACACAGCACTTGTAAAGAAAATGTTTAGTGGACAAGTTCCAAAATACGGATTCAGTTCAAGGCCTCCCTCCCTTTTGTTCCCAGAGGGAACTTGGGTAGCAGCCTGCTTCACCCTGCACCCTAAAAAAATTATTCACCTTTCACCCTCTATGGAAACCCTAGAGGGCAAGGAAGTCAGCTATGAAACAATCCTTTTTCTGTGATGGACGTGCCTTTCTGGTGTAACTACAATAACAGCATCAAAAAAAAGTTTTTTAAATCCTGAAGGGAAGGCAGAAAGGCCCTCTGAAAGATACTGTGTTCAAACTTTCTCTCCCCCTCCGTGTCTCTCTTTAATTGCTTGGGTTCACTGTAGATGGCCCCAAAATTAGCCACAGTCCAGAGCCCGTTTCCCAGCAACCGAAGCTCAGAGCATTTTTTCTCTGGATACTGTTCCAGCACCAGTTTTATCCAGTTAATTAGGCTCTTTGTCATTAGCCTTAATCGTCTTGTTAGGGGCCCCTGCTGATAATAGCCCAATAGCCAGGAATCCCCAGGTGGAACAAATGAGTTTGGGGGGATGTCAGCCCACTAACCCCGGGTGCCTGCTGAGTGGGCAGCAGGGATCTTACAGAGAGAGGAAGGACAGAGGAGAGGGGAGGATTTGCGGCAGTCCTCTGTCTCGGTTTTGCATTTTATCCTGGACTTTGTCCAAGATGCAGAATCCCAGAAAGGTTGGTGTAGATTCTTGTCTAAGAATGAGGAGAGTGCTTGTGTGCTGATAGACTCCAGGACAGAGCGCCACCTGAGCCTTTCCAGAGGGATTTTGGAACCAAGGAGTAGACAACCAGGGAAATAACGGGCAGCAGGAGCCGCTGTGGGATTAAATACTCAGAGTAAGAGCACACACAGGAACAGGTGGTCTTCATGAGGGCCCCTGGGTGCACGTCAGAGGGGCAGTGTGTGTCCTGTGGCCCTGGGCTGATTTGGAATCTGCTCTCCGAGTGGCCAGTAGCTTCATGGATGTCCCTTTGGACACACACACAAAGCACTCTCATTTGCACTTAAGCACAGATCCTGGAATTATGCAGAGAAGCCATCTCTTCCTCTCTAGGCCGTGCTTCCTGCTCCAGCCCTTGTAGCCTCGGAGTGAGAATATGACACAGAAAGGAAAGGGGAGCAAGCAGCCCACTCCTCTCCAGGACAAGTTGTGCAGAATGCACTCGGAGGGATCCGGAAGAGGAAAGATCCTATCACAGAGCAGCAGCCCTGGAAACCATCGAGAGATCTCCTTCTCCCATGGGGCTTGGGGATCCCCCATAACAGATGGGCCAGCACGTTACTTTGCCTCCTGTCGGGTGGCAGCTGACAGGCCATTTAGAAACATGAAAGGACATGCTTCCCAGTGGTAGAATGACCTGGGAACAGGCTGCTGTTTGGACCAGAAGTTGGATAGTGAGCCTGGCATGGAATGGAAGAAAACGTATCTACTGAAGAGACAGGATGCTGGCCTTAGAAGGCTGATGGCCCTGTGAGTGCCTTGCTGGGGTCTTAATACTACACTAGCTCAAGAAACTTACAGTCTGGTTGAGGTTTGTTTGTTTTGTTTTTTTTTTTTTTGGAATTGGAATTGAACTTGGAATTGAACCCAGTGGCACTCTCCCACTGAACTACATCCCCATCCCTTTTTATTTTTTATTTTGAGGCAGGGTTTCACTAAGTTCCCCAGGCTGGCCTCAAACTTGTAGTTGACTCCCAGGTAGCTGGGATTACAGGGGTGCGTCTCCGCATCTGGTGTTTGACCTTTCTTTCTTTTATTTTTTTTTTTCCTTTTTTCTTTTTGGTATGAGTGATTGAACCCAGAGGCACTTAGCCACTTGCCCCCATTCCCAGCTCTTTTTACTTTTTATTTTGAGACAGAGTCTCCCCAAGTTGCTGAGACCTATCTCTGCTTTGTGATTTTCCTGCCTCAGCCTCCTCAGTAGCTGGGACTACAGGTGTGTGCTTCCACATCTGACTGACCTTCTTAGGAGCTGGTGTGACATGTCACTGTAGTGATCTTCTTCCATTGTTAGTCATTATTTTCATTCCTCTTTTCTGTTTGCTATTTTTATGGACACCTAAAAGGAACCATGACTATTCTGTGGTCAGTCAGCTAAATTTGTTGGTTGATCCTCTGTCTTCCTCTTTCTGCTCTGCTTCTGGAAGCAGTTGGGAGATGGGATTTTGGACAGAATCTGAGGAATGGTGATAGAACTGCTGCAGAGCCCCAAATCATGTCCATTCTATGAGGCATCTCCAAGCCCCCAGCCCCTCTTCTCCTTCCTGTTGCTGGGTTTGCACAGCCAAAGATATCCAGGCCTCCAGAGTCTGTGGAAGGTGCTTCCTGCTGCTGAGGATTCACTGCAAAGCTTCTTCCCTTCCAGCAGTGAAACCTAAAGAAATCAAGTAGTGCTTTGTAGAGGTTTGAAACAGCCCAGCTGTGGAGACCATATTCTGAGTCTGGAGCCAGAACTTTGGCTTGAAGACCTATCAAGGGGTCATACAGAAAGGGTGTTCATTTCAGAAATCTGAGTTTACATCACTGAGGCACTTATTCCCTCAAGAATCCTCGGGATTCCTGCCCACAGCCTAAGGAGGCACCTGCCTGCCAGAATGGTTTCACCTGATTTCATTGATTTTGCCTAAACCTTCTAAGAGAAGACGCAATGCAGGTTTCCTGTTCTCCAGCCCCATCAGTTGACCATAGCAAAATGAAAACCCTGGACCTGCCTTGAATGGGAGAAAAGACACTGTGGTTTGGGGAGCCAGAGCTTTGAGAAGTGGTGGAAGAATGTCAAAGGCCTGGCCGTGTACCATCCAAACAATCCAATATGTGGAGAATTTGGCAAGCCAGAAGAATGGGACTGAGTTTTCTGTGAATCAGGCACAGTAGCTGAACCTTCCTTAGTGTCCCCGAATAGGAGTCCTCTATCAGTTTTCTGTCGCTATAGTGAAACACCTGAGGCTGAGTACTTTTTATAAAAAAGTTTACTTAGCTCACAGTTTGGGGGAAGTTTAAAAGTCCAAGATTGAATGGAGCCATCAGTTTGGCCTCTGGCAAGGGCCCTTTTAGGTCCATCACAGCTTGTGGGATGGCATCATGATGTGAACAAATGTAGGAGGAAGAGCTCACATGGTGAGATGGGAAGCCAGGGAGTGACTGGGGAGGGGCTAGTAATGGCACCCCACCAGCCTGCACCTCTTAATGGTTCCACCAGCTCTTAACATCACCACACTCAGGACCATGCTTCTAACATATGAACCCTTGGAGGACACACTCAAACCATGTCCAAACCATAGCAAGCTCCTTTAGCTGGTGGCATAATTTTTTACTCCACACAATCCAGTACCATTCTGTACGTCATCAGCAAATCCTGCTTTCTCCTTGATGGAGGAAAAACATGAGTATCAAATTTCACCAGCAAAGGCACTGCAGCAGCCCACCTCCACAGACTCCCTCATCAGCACAGATCTGTTAGGAACTGGTCCCTCTCACCTGTCCAGCCTCCTCCACTTTCCTTCTGCTGGAACCCTGCTATTGAACCATACTAGACTACTGGTCATTTTTGGAAGATCTGTTCCCTTATCTGTAAAATGGGACAATGGCAATTCCATCTTACAAGATTGTTATTAGAACCTGATGAGTAACAACTATAAAACACTTAAAACCTGGTGTGTGTGTTAGCTCACTCTTACTGGCACATTGTTTGCTTGTAGTGGACATCTAGTAAATATCTCCAGGTGAATGAATGAGTGGATGGAATGAGCCTTTCTCTCTTGCCTCTGGCTTTGCCACCTGCTACTTCCTCTCCCCAGAATCCCTATCATCTCTTTGTTGCCCAACTTGCTTCTTTGTGTCCTTTAAACTCCACTCAGGTGTTTTCTCTACCTGGAAACTTTCCCTAAGGCCCTGACCCTGAGTGTGGTGTTCCTGTTTTGTGCCCCATGGGAACTCATCTTTACCTTCATAATTACAGTTACCACCTTGAACTCCACAGCCTGCTGGTTTCTCTCCCCCACTAGATCATGAGCATTGTGAGGTGGAAACAGTGAATCCATCCACACCTGAAGAATGCTCACTATGTGAATGCTAGCTCTCGTGAAAATAATAATTATGTAAAAGCTAAATAATAATTATGTAAAAGCTAAAACCCATTGAGTGCTCACTATTTCCCAGTTATTAAAGCGGGGTACTCTTGTGCATTATCTTGTGCATTACCTTTACAAAAATCTAAGAGGTGGAGACAGTTATAATTATTTTTATTTGTAGGTAGCAAAACTGAGTCAGGTTAAGTAACTTGCCAAGGTCAAGGCCATAACTGCAATTTGAACCCCAATGTCAGGATTGCTAACCATTACACTACACCAGCTTTTTGTTCTTAGACAAAATCACTCGCTAGGTTGTTGTACTGTATAATTTAAAAAAAAACAGTAATTGAACGTGGGGGGAACGTTGAGCTGTTTTCATGAAGTTTGTGTTTCCTTGTAGGTACAGACAAGTGGACCTCCTTAGAAAGAAAACTGTTTAATAAAGCACTAGCCACTTACAGCAAAGACTTTATTTTTGTACAGAAGATGGTAAGTATAATTTCCCCCATTGCTCACTTGAAATTAAATTTGAAAAACTATACACCCAAAGATACTCAGAAATTTTGGGGTGCAGGTTTAGCATCCTCACAAAAAGCCTGTCTTCCACACTCACTGGTGAAGAAAGATAGTTTTTAGGGTGGCCTAGCCGCAGTGTTGAGGTGGCGGGAAGAGGATGGAGGGAAAGAAGACAGACTATTTGGATGTCGCAGTATTGAGGGTCTATCTTAATAAAAATGTGTAATTCCTAATTCTGTCAGAAGGATGAGAACTGAGTTTTCTGGTTCACAATTCACCTAATTTATACCATAGGAATCTAACAAATCTATCATGTTTCTGACAGACTTTTCCTGGGGTATTGTGGAGGGGAGGACAGGTGCCTCCCCATACCCTGTAGCAGAGTTTCTGGAGTTAGACCCCTCATCGTGATGGCAGGAATAATACCTTCCACATACAACACTTTACAGCACAACTTTACTAAAGGAAAAAACACACTCCGAACAACAGATGATAAACTCAGTAGGCTTAAACTGAGAGGTGGGTTAGGCTAAAAAGTTAAAAAGATTCAGTGTTTCAACAAACTGATGAATGTTAGAGCCATATTGCATTATGAAGGATAATTAAGGATGTTCCAAGTATGCAGAGAGCAGGGTTACATGTGGCAGCTCCCACAGGCTCCTGGTTGGTCCTAGAGTCCTAGGGTAAAGTGTCTCCAGCTGTTAATCCAAGGCCTTACCTGCCACTACCTCCTTTGCTGTCCTGTGTGCTGAGTAGTTCCCATGCTCCCACCTTTCTTGAGCCACCTTTCCCCAGGACCAATCTGATATATTTGTCAGCTTTTCATTACTCTAACAAAATACTAGACGCTGGGAAACTTTATAAAGAAAAAAAAGGGTTTATGTAGCTCATAGTTCAGCCATGTTGGTTCAGCCTCTGGTATGAGCCAAATGGCAGATGGCATCATGGCAGGAGCATGTGCAAAAGTGGGAGATGTCCTGAGGCAGAAAGCCACAGCATTCTTATAACAGCTTGCTCTGGCTCTTTGAGAACTTCCTTCATCCCTTCCCAAAGTAGCATCCTCAGTGACCTAGGTCCTCCCACCAAGCCCCACCTTTTAAAGATTCCGCAGTCTCCTAACACCACCACCCTGGCTTCTGAACCTTTGGAGGACAAGCCACATCCAAACCTCAGCTCAGGCCTGCACCTCACTCCTTGAAAGACCTGTGCTACTTGCAACAGTGGATTCATGTGTCGTACTTGCCAGGTGATGCAGGTTTTTAAGCAAGGGCCCTCTAAGGACCGTGTCCTAGCTCCCTAGGAGATGCTAGCAGGAATCCTAGATGTCAGCTGCATGTTGAAAAAGACAGCCTAGAAGAGAATAGGGCTTTTCATCTCACTCTGGAGGTGGCTGTGCCCACTCAGGATAGGGCCACCCTTTATTCTGCCTCCAGAAAATCCACCTCATTGAGCCCCACCTGAGCGTGGAGATGTAAGAATTAAACAAAGGCATGTTTACACTTTTAAATATATATGCAGGTTGAGCAGCCCTAAGGATTTTGGAGCATTTTAGATTTTGGATTTTCAGATTAAGGATGCAGTAAAGTCTGTGCAAATATTCCAGAATTTACATCAAAATCCGGAAGTCAGGAGCACTTACAGTCCCACACCTCTTGAATAAGGGCCACCCTTTCCTTTTGAGGGACGAAGAGGGCAAGACTTGTTTCCTGCAGAAACCAAGCTCTGTCATCGTAACTCTTGCCTTATATTCCTATTCTGTTTTTAATGAACATTGTCTAAAAATCAAATTTAAAGGTGAACAAGTCAGAGAGCTGAGCACACCTAAGCATGTTAAATAACAAAGCAGCTGCTAACCCAAGTACTATGTATAACTTGTAAAGTGCTAATAAAATTAAAAAAAAAAATAAAGCAACTCCTTTTTCTGTTTTTGTTTTTTGTTTTTTGTTTTTTGTTTTTTAATGTGTAGTCTCTGAGCTGATCTCAGAAACTCTCCAAGCTTCATTGTGAAAACAATCGAGTTGCAAAAAAATAAACTCCAGTGTGCTAATACCTCTTGTCAGGACAAATGGTGGAGGGAGAAATGCAGATTTGCACTTGTTGGTCCCTGCATAAGGAAAATTCTAGAATTGTACCCAAGAAACTAGGAAGGGCTTCCAGGAGTGAGGAGTGAGACCAGGTGTGGGAAGGAGGCTTTTCATTGTATTGTTTATTGAATGTAGAAACCTGTTGGTGACCTAACGAAACCAAATATTTTAAAAAAGTTTGCCCGCTGCTGGAGTGCATCTCAAACACACTCTCCTGACAGGTGAAGTCCAAGACGGTGGCTCAGTGCGTGGAGTACTACTATACGTGGAAAAAGATAATGCGGTTAGGGCGGAAACACCGGACACGCCTGGCGGAAATCATCGACGACTGTGTGGTGAGTGAGGCAACCAAGTTGTTGGCCGCCTTGCTGGTCCCGCTCCCACCCCAACCCCAGGTCATTTAGTGTCTGGGGTTTGGTTTGACTTTGCCATGGAGATAGTCAGGCAGCTGCTATCAGGGAAGACAGAGTCCTGCTCCCTTGTGGGACTCAGCACTTGGCTTGCCGGTATGGGGGGAGGGAAGGCGTGTCCTCTAGCCAAGTGTTTGGTTACAAAGGGGACAGCTGACTTGTGTTTTGAGGCAGGTAGGAGCCAGGAGAGTGAAACCAGGATGGTCCCAGGCTCCACGCTATTGGTTTATAAGCAGGGGTGCTAGCCCCTGGAACATTCCTCCCTGGTCCTTCCATTTCTCAGATACATGAGAACATGACTCACCTCAGGAAGGTGGGAGCCCTGGGATTTTTCCAGTCTCTATAACTTGAACAAGAGGGACTGTGGCCTCTAGGCAGTCCCAGGACCTCTCGGCCATTTAGAAAGTAGGTAGCGGTGTGTGGATGATTTCAGTCTTTCCATCACCTTTTATCCCTGGCTCTGATTTCCTTCATTAGCAGATAATCTAAAATTTTCTGGGTGTTAAAATTAAGTACATACTAAACACCTAAATGGAAACAGTCTCTGAACCCCAAATGTGTGGCTTTAGTAATTACTATCACTTGAGATCCTTATAAACTAACTCCTCTCTGCATCCATACCCAAGGGAAATCTCCTTTTCCCACTTTGTGGAAGACATTATCTACCATGTATATGAATGTAAAATTATGTCTTGCCACAAATTACTAAACAATAGTCTCTATCACCATCCACAAAAGTGTTTGGATTCTCATGAACTATGAGAATATTTATAATCATATTCTCAGTCCCATTTGTGCCCCAGTAGTCTTATTAGTACATGTATGGTTTTGTTTTTTTTTCTTTAACAGCCATTTAAACAAGAGCTTAAGTGAGTTGGCCATGCTCACACAGCTGGTGAGAGCGTTGTCTGAGCCTGATTCCCTGGTGGAATACTTAGGAGCAGCCAAATGCAAATTCTCTTAGAGAAGTATAAAAACACTTGGACTCAATGCAGCAAAACCCAAGCTGCTAGCTAAGAATTTGTCCTAGGTATGGAATATACACATATATACATTTATAGGTGGGCCCAGATGCCAGAGAAAATAAGAGAACTACATATTGGAATGGTATTGCCATTTTTAAAATCAGAGGTGGCAGTATTCCTCTTCAGAATTTCCTGTGACCAGGGCTTTTGTTCAGTTTAAGTCATGAAGTCATAACAGAATAGCCTTTTGCTCATTGCAGCCTAACATTTAAAAAAATAGGATGGCCTTTTCTAGTTCAGTCAGCTAAAAGCTATTGAGTCCCCACAAGGTAAATAGTAACATGTATGGATGTAAACAGCAAAGTTGATAAAAGGCATCTACCTTCTCTCCACCCACCTCCCAGAGTATATATTCTGGTTGGGACATGTGACATATACAAGTGGAAACTTTACCATGACCCCCAAGTGTGTTTAAAAGCAGTATGGGATGAGAACCAGAATGTCTTAGATACAGATGCTCATCCAGAGTTCCAGAAAGGAAGGACTTGCCTGAGACCACACAGCTTTGCTTTCTCAATGAGTAGAGTAGACAGCAAACTGGTCGCACCAAGAGTCTTGGCCTCGGAGGCCTAGGACCTAACTTAGAGGCTTGCTGACCTGTAAAAGAGGCAGACAATTTCAGTGATTTGGAAAGCCCCTTCCAGTTCTGGAATGTTCTGGGCTCTGTCTGTGTCATGTTTTGGGAAAGGGCAAAGTCAGAAGACATACTTTCTTACCGTATATTGGTGTCTCTTAGACTTGGTTGTTACCAAATGCCTAGGACAGTGTGTGGTTCGGTACTGCAGAGGCACTCAATAAGCAGCTATTCAGTGAGTGGACATTTTTCTGAGGTAGTAGTCACTCTGGTTCACAGCACCATTCCCTCTATGAACTCCCCGTGGGGAGGTGGAACCAACAGTGGGATGTGGAGCAGAGCAGCACCACTAGGAAGATGTTACCATACAAGACAGAGGCCTCATCTTGGTTGTTGTTGCTTTAAAGATGGGTAGAAAGGCCCAGGCCAGTGTGTAGCCTCAAATAAGGAGTGGGGGTTAAGACGGTGCCCAGGGGGCCACACCTTCTCGGGCTTGTTTCCCAGGAGCCAGTATCAGGCTGGGTCAGGAGCATCCACACCCTCCTCATTGGTGAGCTTAGGGAAAGCAAAAAGCTTATGTGCAGAGATGACTCAGGCCCAAAGAAACAAGAAAATCTTGATTTAAGGCCAGCAGGGTGCTCCCAGTTTTTCCGCGGGCACCATGGGCACAGTCAGCCTTCTAAGCACAGTTTGCCAAGTAGAGGTGAAGAATGGGAGGGCCAGGGAGGGTGCAGAAGGCACAGTCCTGGGACATGGTCCTGCTCGTTGTCCCTGGGCCTGTCTGGGATAGCTGAGACAGCTCTCCTGATCATGTAACCTCAATGTTTTATTAAAGAATAGGTGAGCATTTCCCCCCAGGTGGAATGCACGGGAACACACTCTGGAGCACAGGGATTATTGAGGACTTAAAGGGTTTGTAAGGAAGATTGCTCTTCAGGCAGCCAGGAGGTCGACATAACAAGGTCAGCCAAGGTAGTTTGACTTCCACCCTGAGCCCGTGCAGGCCCTTCCTCCCTTGGAGGCAAACAGGGGCATGGGGGGTTTCTGTTAAGGAGGTTGGAAGAAAGTGTGCTGCCCACGCCATCCTGCCCCCTGCACATGCTCACATTCCCCACTCAGGGCAAGCCTGGGACTGACTGTGACCAGAACTCAGCACAATCCAAGGAACCAGCCCAGGCGATTAACTGCCTTTGGGCTCCAGGGCAAAGGCGGATCTCCCCCTGGTGTGGGCAGCAGTGTGCCTTGGGTGGGCCAGGGGCAGCTAGCTTCAATGGCTGGGGAGTTTACGATCTCTAGGCTAGTTACAGATGGACCAGTCTCCCCCCTGGACATTCGTGGCAGGACCAAGGAGTGAAGAAGGCTGAGATTTTGGAATTAGACAGGCAAGGCTTTGAATCTCAGTTCAGCAGCCATGTGACCTTGGGAAAATTATTTCTCTGGCAAGTTTCCTCAGTTGTTTAAAAAAGGATTTTTTACACATACAGGGTTGTTGTAAGAACTAGAAGTGTGTGTGTGCGTGTGTGTTGCCTGATTGATACGTACATTCTATACATTATCATCATTATCAGCAGTGACCATAACACTCAGATTTGTTGCCGATTTGAGCAGATTTGGGTTGTTGAGGGTTTGCCTGCTGACATTTTTCATAGCGTGAATTTTCTTTGCATGCCTGAGAAGTAAAAATACCATCTTCCTTGTGAAACTTTTGTGGGCACTCAAGGCTTGGGCACCATGTTCAATATACAGCCTCCTCCCTGCCCTCTGTTTGCCCACTTTCCACTAACTTTGGATCATTACTAAATGTTTCATTTCGCAATACATCATAAAATGGCCAACTTGTTGATACAGAGTTCTACATGTTAGGAATTTTGTCCTTCTATCTATGTATCTCTTAGTCACTTCATTGAGCCATATGGCTTGATGATAAATCATTTTGTGAACTTGTATAGATTGCCAGTTGAAATAAAACCCATCTAAATTCCTGAGGCATACATAATCATAGTGCAGAATAATTTGGTCTATAATTTTGTGGCTATGTGGAGGGTTTCTTCTAAGAGTTTTTAAGCCAAAGAATGGCATTGTGAGAAAATTATAATTATAACAAGTACCATTAAACAAATGCCATTTTAATTAAAAGTAATTATGTCATTCATTTAAAATGCCAAAACTGTAGGCCATGGTCCACTTAATATCTGAGACCACAAAATTCAGTTCTGTAGAGAAATGGGGGAAGCCTTTTGAGTTGGATATAACATGATTTTGCCTGAAATTCTGCATTTGAAAAATGGTGGGTTCCTATAGGAATAAGACCACCTCAGTGAAATCTTCTTGCATGTTCTGTACTCAGTGTTCATTGACTTCTTCCAGCAAATATAATCCTTACTATCCTTAACAACCCTGCAGAAAACTGGGACCATTTCTTAAATACACCTTGTTAATATATCATCTCAAATATGCATATATGTGATATTACCTGTGGACGATACTGAAACAGGCAGAGGGTGCTAGATGCCTTGTATTGACTAGTATTGTCTTTCTTTCACACATACCCCAAAACCAGACTGGAGAGAGGAAGTTTGAGGTTACTGGATCCCAGAGAACTGCTACTCTTCAGAAATCTTGCTTCTTAGAAAATTCCTGTTCCCTGGGCCACAGCCCTTGCCCCACCCCACCCACAAGGACAAAGAGAGAAGAATTAGTAGTTAGTTGAGCAAGAGGTTGAATGAGGGGCTCCTAGATCCTTGTGTTCCATCCCAGCCAGCCAGGACACCCCCTCCCGGCTGCCCTGGGAAGTTGCTATTTTATTAACCTTGAGGCAGGGAGGGACCTTCTGTTTAATTCTCTGTGTGGTTGCTGTTCTGATGTAGGGCGAGGGAGCATAGTAGCCAAGAGGATACATTTTCACGGAAAATGTTTCTTTTTTTTATTATTATAAAAGCCTCTGGAAGGAGATATTAAGTAAACATCAAATACACCGCTTTCTGCAAGTCCACAGCCAGAGACAAAAGAAAAAGCACATGATAAATAAAAGGGAATCTCCCCTCCATTTTCTCCTTTTCTATTTTCTGATAAGAGCAGAGGAAGAGAACTCTACACCAGGCCTGCTTTCCATGCACCACAGGGCAAATTGGCATCTTTCTTGGAAGTGGGATATAAAGACTATAAACCAAACCATATGGGTCTCTGTAGTCTCTCTCCAGAGGGGACTGCAGGGTACTATCACTGCCTGAAAATCCTCCCACTACAGGGAGGAGAAAGAGATCCTCAGGAGCAGGGAGCCTACTTGAGTATTAGCCATTTGTAAGGTCTAATGATCCCAAGCAAGGATGAGAACCTGTCGATACAGAAGTCTCTCCTCTCTGCCACCGTATAACTTTGTATAAGGGATGAGGGGACCCAAAGTGCAGCAGGGAAACTTCCTTGACCTCAAAACCCCAAGTGTCCAGAGACCAACCTTTCAGATATTCAGGCCGATGGACTCTGTCAGCCATTCCTGTGTGGAAAGAAAGTGACACAGCAGCAGGTGTGGTGGTGCACACCTGTAATCCCAGTGAGTCAGGAGGCTGAGGCAGGAGTTCAAGGTCAGCCTCAGCAACTTAGCAAGACCCTGTCTCAAAATAAAAAAATAACAAGGGCGGGGGATGTAGCTCAGTGGGAAAGTGCCCCTAGGTTCAGTCCCTAGTACCAAAGCCTCAGCCTCAGCACCATCACCTCTCTGATCTGCTGGCCTGTGATTTCTATTCATCACTAAAAATGTTATGTGGGATGTCCTCCTTGCTTTTATTAACACTAGACAAGTGAAGAAGAAGAAGAGTTAGAGGAAGAGGAGGAGGACCTGGAAGAAGATAGGAAATCCACAAAAGAAGAAGAGAGTGAACTGCCGAAGTCCCCGGAGCCCCCACCAGTCCCTGTCCTGGCTCCCACCGAGGGACCACCTCTGCAGGCCCTTGGCCAGCCCTCTGGCTCCTTCATCTGTGAAATGCCCAACTGTGGGGCTGTAAGTGTCTGTGTTGTCCAGGGATGTGGGACAAGTGAGGGCCGTGCTGCTGCCCCTACGTATGAGATGCGCATTTTCGAGGGATGTGGGACAAGTGAGGGCCGTGCTGCTGCCCCTACGTATGAGATGC
>JAJEJO010002722.1:0-36106 GCA_020662805.1 Glaucomys volans | reverse complement strand
CATTTTCAAAAGGCTACACTTTCAGCTCCATGGGGCCATAGTTTTCTTATTCATTCAGTCAAGATATTTATGGCGCGTGTTTGGTGTCACGCATGATGCTGCGTGTTAGAGGACAAGAAAGTCCCTAGCCTGGCTCAGCGGCCCACGCCTATAATCCCAGCAACTAGGTAAAGCTGAGGCAGGGGGGTCACAAGTTAGAGGCCAGCCTCAGCAACTTAGCGAGACCCTGTCTCAAAATAAAAAATGAAAAGGGCCCAGTGATAGAGCACTCTGGGTTCAGTCCCAGTACCACCCCCACCAACACACATACACCCAAAGTCCTACCCTCAGTCCTCAGGAAATGTGTGATTCAAAGCTCTGCAGCAGGGCTAGGGAAGTAGCTCAATGGCAGAGCGTTTGCCCAGAAGGTGCAAGGTTCTGGGTTCATTCTCCAGCAAAAAAAAAAAAAAAAAAGAAAAAAGAAAAAGAAAGAAAGAAGAAAACTAACCAGGCACAGTGGAGCATGCCTCTAATCCCAGCAGCTCAGGAGCCTGGGGCAGGAGGATCACAAGTTTGAGGCCAACCTCAGCAATTTAGCAAGATCCTGTCTCAAAGTAAAAAATATAAAGGGCTAGAGATGATAAAGTGCTCCTGGGTTCAATCCTCAGTAAATAAATGAAAATTTTTAAAACTTCAAAGCAAGCTCTGGCCTCCAGAAAGTCCACTCTTTCTTGATGCCTGTGCACCTCCTGGGCTGCATGTCCCCCAAGGTCGTGCCCTGCCGGCATGCATTTAAATAGACAAGGGAACCTCCAGACAGGATCATCTTTTTATAAATGCTATTACTTGCCCCACTGCCTATAGTGTTACCTGTCTGGAAGGTTTTGCATTTCATATTCCATTAAGTGGTAACTAATTCAAATGTCACTAATTTGAAAATTGAGAAGATTGCTATAAAGATTTAAAGTTTGTCTTTGTGCTCTGTGGGACTGAAAGAATGAGTGGGCAAACTAATTATGTAAACATCCTGAAAAGGAGTCTGCACAACCACCTAGCCTCATTCCCTGCACTGAAGGGGGGCCTTATGGAAGCTGGACCAGCCCCGTCAAAGGCTCCATGCATATTTTAAAGGATAATTTTAAAGGTCGTTTTGGACTCTCAGGTTTTCAACTGTCCCCCACTAGTCTGAACTGGGAAACTTTTCCCAAATCAGGTTTCTTAAAGTTGGGCACACCTGTACAGGCAAATTTTATCCCAAAATGAGGTTGCTATTCCTTCACAATGAAGACTCTTGTCCTCAAGTTAGTGCTCTTGTCTTATGCTTGTATAATATAGAGTGTATCAAATGCTACTTATGGAGTCTGTCATTTGGATGAAAAAGGCAACAGTCTTTAAAATATTCATATCCTAAAGCACAAATGTACTTGATTTACATTTAAAGAAAAAAAGGAAAAAGTTAAAAAAAAAAAAAAAAGGGCTGTATACATTTTGCATTAGCTGTGAGGAGAATGGAACCTCCCAGCTTCTTTCCATCTTGGATATTTAATGACCTGGCCTCTTCACTCTGTCACTGCCATTTTGCATGGAGTGCTTCAGTCCAGGGATGATTAAGATGTGACTTTAAATGACAATATCTCTTGGTGAATTTGTTCAGAAATTGGATGCTTCCTCAGTTCATAGTTACAGCGTACAGTAAATTTTTTACTGAGCAGAAAGTCATCTTTTATTTTGCCCTGTCAGAAATGCTCAGCAAGATAGATATTTTTTAATGACTTTTTTAAATCAAAGGGGGGAAAGCATGCTGGTTTTATTCCTTGCATAACAATAGAGGCTGTGGTTGTCACATCAGTGATAGATTTTGTTTTCCTCTGTAAGACAATAAACAGGGCTGTGAACTGAACACAGAGCAGCCCCTCTGCTGGGCAGCTGCTAAGCTGGAAGCCCAGGCTCCTGGGATTCAGGGCGGGGATTGCATCCCCTTGTTGCAGTGGTCCTGAACTGAGGACCCAAGAACATTCCGTTCCCCCAAGAACACTTGGCAGTGTCTGGAGCCATTTTCATCAGGACTCTGGAAGTGCTACTGGCACCTCGTGGGTAGGGGCTGGAAGTGCTGCTCAGTGGCCAGCAGCGTACAGGACAGTCCCCACAGGGAAGAATCATCCAGCCCAGGGATCCGTAGTGCTGAGGCTGGAACCCCCGCTTTGTGGAATCTTCAAAAAACCTGCAGGTTCTTCCCCTTTGTATTACTCTGTATGAAATGTTGGGGTCTTAAGCCCCGCCTAAACAGTGGGCTTCTCAGATGGGGGTGTGGGTCAGTGGCAGAGCACCCCTGTGTGAGGACCTGGGTTCAAGCTCCAGCCCTGGGGACGGAGGCGGGAGAGTTCAACAGTGGGCTCATGATTGAGGCTGTGCACAGGTAGAGAATGTGCCAGAGCACCTCAGCAGTGTCTTTCACACTGTTCCTTGGGGTGCTACGGCTTCCTGGACGGAGGTAGAGCTGAGTAAGTGGGCCAGATTCTGGTCTGCCCTCCATTTCAGCCAGAGCATCTCTGCTTTTAACCTGAGGTTTGGGTAAGACCAAATTCTTTAATGAAGAGGAAGAGGATTGGTTTTCAGTTGGGGAAAAAAAAAAAGTTTTGAAAACTGGTCCAACCCCCTCATTTTGCATATGGGGGGAATAATGAGTTACCCCAAAGGGAAATGGCCCAAGAACCCCCGTGAGTTATGACAGGCTGGATGTAGACTCCCAGTCTTCTGAAATTGAGACGGTGCCTTTGTCCTCTACGCATGTGCCACGTTGCCTCTCCTCTTCAGGTTATGATAATGATGAGGTTTTGGTTGGCATAGCATTTGTGGTTGTGGTATTTGAGCTTGGCTTTCTGTGGCATAGGCCTGGAGTTTGCTTAGATAAAATGCTTGTGCTGTCGTTAGACGCTGTTTCATGTATCACCTGTTTTACCAATGAGTAACTAATAACCCTAATTTCCTTTTCAGGACTGTAGATGTCATGTCACTCCCTTTCTTCCCCAGGTGTTCAGCTCTCGACAGGCACTGAATGGCCATGCCCGCATCCATGGTGGCACCAACCAGGTGACCAAGACTCGAGGTGCTGTCCCCTCTGGGAAGCAGAAGCCTGGCAGCACCCAGAGTGGGTACTGCTCGGTGAAGAGTTCACCTTCTCACAGCACCACCAGTGGTGAGACAGACCCCACCACCATCTTCCCCTGCAAGGAGTGTGGCAAGTAAGTGGACTTGAACTAGGGTCTGAACCAGAGTGGATGATGGCTTGTAGGGCCCAGGCCAAGATAGTCTGAGGTTTCATCAGCTAGAGTCTCACTCCTTCATGCCATCCTTAGGGTCTGTAAGGTAGACCTTCTCTCTGACTCAGAACATGGCCATTTTTGTGTCCTAGAAGAACAAACATCTTCAGAGCACAAACCTCTAGTGACAAACTTCACTCCTTTCCAGAAATGGTGTGTAGAACTCCAATTCCCACTTTGTCCCTACATACCCAAGCTGTATTCACTAAAATCACTATCTTTGCATCCCTGCTGAGTGCTTTGAGAATGGCTCCAGGACACCTAATCAGGAGCTCTATAGCAGAGGTGGCCCAAACATCACACTATTCCCAAGGCAGACATCACTAATCAAGCACCACACTTGTTGCTATCACATTAAGACAGGGTCTCAAATTCTTTTTATCATCATGCTTCAAGCTTGTACAACCAGTTGATTAGAGTTGATACATGGGGTAAAACCTATTTGTTGTCCCTGCTCTCTTAGGTAGAGTCTAAAACAACTAAGCGGGAAACTGATAGTAGGTAGTAATAAAAACAGCTAATGTTTACTGAGTACTTATTTCATGCACAGGAACTCAGTCCTCACAAGGAAACTCCAGGTGATATATTCACTGTCTTTATCCTTGTTTTACAAATAGGAATTTCAAGTTAGGTAAAGTGCCTTGCCCTGGGTCACACTGCCAGGGAAGAACAGAACCAAGATCTGAACCCAGCCTCGTCCAGATTCAGAGCCTGGGTTCTTCACTGTTGCTCTGTGCTTTTGGTTTGCTTTGTTTGCTTATCTTAGGAAGAAAATATCATTGATGGTAAGGTGCATGATTCCCTCTCATGGAATTCTAGGAGAGAATTCCAGTTTCCTTCCCAGTGAATGTCTGACTTGAGAGCATTGCTTGGTCATGCGGATCCTTCAGGAGCCTTACTGAGTTTCTCTTCCTATAACCTCCAGTGCCACTAACACAAAAAATATTACCTGGGGAGACACCAACCAGGAGGGTGCCGAAATTGCCAGGAGAGCATCCCTAGTTATGTAAGTGAGGCCAGTTAGGACCCCTCCCTCCACATCCTCATAGAATGCATCGGCAGCTTTATGGTGGCTGCTGTCCATCAGGTCTCACTTTCTGCCTAGCATTATTTTAAAGAATTTTTACATGTATTGACTCATTTACTCTTTTGAATACCTTATGAGGCAGGTGCTCTTAGTAACTTCATTATAAACAGAGACTAAGACACAGAAAGGTGAGGCCACGTGGGGGTGCAAAGCACACAGTCTGGACCAGCCTCGTTTTCTTAGCCTCTGTGTGAACCTAATTCAGTTCCGGGGCACCCACCACAGGGCGTTGGACCCAGCTTCTCCCTTCCCCCCTGTGGAGCCAGGGATGGGAGAGGGGGGTTTAGGTGCTGGTCTCCTCCTCTATGCTCTGCAGTCTTTTAGAGCATGGACATGACATTATCTTTGCATTACCACCTTCCACACATTGAGCAGTCCACAGACTGATCATTAGGCTTATTTTCTTGGAGGATTGGTGAAGCCGCCCTGAGCTCAGCTCTCTCCCACTCGTCCTGGAGTGGAAGTGTGGGGCTTGCCAGTTACCTCTGAAAGGAGCCCACACCTTCCATTTACCAGTTAAAATAGCGTATAACTCCTTATTCCACCAGGTGGAGACAAAGGACACTTTAGCAAATAAAATTCATACACCTTGAGCATACCTAGTCTGAAACTCTGAAATCCGAAATGCTCCAAAATCTGAAACTTTTTGCACACACCAACGTGATACCACAAGTGGAAAATTCCATACCATGAAACAGAGTTAACAGTTATTTTATTGTATAAAAATACCTTTGGGCCATTGTGTGTGAGGTGTTTATGAAACAAATGAATTTCATATTTAGACTTGGGTTCCACCCCCAAGATATCTCGAATATTCAAAAATCAAAAAAAATATTCAAAATCTGAAACCATTCTGGGCCCAAGTGTTTTTTGTTTGTTTGTTTGTTTTGTGGTGCTGGGGATTGAACCCCGGGCCTTGTGCATGCAAGGCAAGCACTCTGCCAACTGAGCTATATCCATATCCCCAGCCCCCAAGTCTCTTGATAAGGGATATTTAATCTCTTTTTCATGCCTTCTGACTGTTTCAGTGGAACGATTGAATACTGCTCTCATTTTTATGTTGCTTGGGTTCTTCTACCAAAAATCTGGTTAACATTTTATGGAAAGTAGAAGTGTTTTCTGTGGTTTTCCCTACTAGGAATGACATGAGGTAAATGTTCACAGATGCCTTCTGTACTTGCTGAAATGATGTCTATTACATTAAACAGTTTTCAGTATGTCTAAATGGAATTCATCAACACTGTTTGACTTGGGCCTTAGAAATCAGGTTTTTGGGTTTGTTTATCCTGTATGAGCTTGGAAGTGAATAATAATACTAATAAAGTATTTATGCCACCCCATCCATAAATATAGTCTCACATCTGGGCAAACTTTCTCTGAAAATGTTCCAGATAGTAAATATGTTAGTCCTTGCAGACCACACTGTCTTGCTGTCAGCTACTCAACCCTGCCCTTGTCACACAAGAGCTGCCATAGACAGAACAAACAAATCAACGTGGCTGCATTCTATTAAAACTTTATTTACAAAGAGCAGGCTAAAAATGATCCACGGACCATAGTTTGCAGGCCCCTGGTTAAAGAATAACTCCCAAAATATGATAGCTCTCCTTTTATCCCAGGGCTCTCAACCTCAGCACTCTTGACATCTACATCTGGTAATTCCTTGCTGGGGAAAAGACTGCCTTCTGCCAAGTAGAATGTTCAGTAGCACCCCTGGCCTCCATCCACTTGATGCCAGAAGAACACCTCCCAATTAAGGTGTGACGACCAAAAACGTCTCCAGACATTGCCCAGTGTTGCCTTGGAGGGCATAATCACCCCCAGCTGAGACTCACTTTTATCCTAAGGCCAACAGTAGAAAATTATAATGTGATGGCCAACAAGAGGGGTCTTCAATGAAGAGATGTGATAGATACAGCTCAGAAGTCAAGCACCAGGAAGATAGAAGTGAAGCCATTGGAATTGACTCCACAGGGTTCCTGTTGACCTTGAGAAGGGCAATCAGGTTGAAGTGGAGAGAACAAGAGGCTGATTGGAGAGGGTGGAGGAGAGAAGGGGGATGCACCGAGTTGTGCAGGCAGATGCTTCACCAATCCAACTGGACGAACAGGGACAGAGACAGGGCAGATGTTGGGTTGTTTTATGATGGGGACTCTCAGTGCTCCATAGTACGAACTGGGGATTCTCTGTTGGAGAGGGCATGGATAGTGATGGTGGAGGCAGGGAGGCTGAAGGAGCAGAAAGAGCACTTGTTTCAGACCCCAGAAGGATCCAAAGGCCTTTTCAAAGGCCTCTGCCATTGTCCTGGGAAGGAGGCCTGACATGCCAATAGTGTACTCCCATTCCCATCCCTCCTCTTACAACTTGGAGAGGAGGAAAGGGCGGTGATAGGCCACACCAAGAAAATGTCCAAGGACTCTGTCAAAGCCACCCCAAGCCAGATGTTCAACCTGCATTCACATTCCCCGTAGGACATTGGGATCTCCAAGAATTCAGATCTAAATTTTCCTTCTAAATTTTCCATGTTTTGTTTTCTGTATTTTTAGAGTCTTCTTCAAGATCAAAAGCCGAAATGCACACATGAAAACTCACAGGCAGCAGGAGGAACAGCAGAGGCAAAAGGCTCAGAAGGCAGCTTTTGCTGCGGAAATGGCAGCCACAATCGAGAGGACTACGGGGTCGGTAGGGACACCAGGGCTCCTGCCCCTGGACCAGCTGGGTCTGATCAAGCCCATCAAGGATGCAGACACCCTCGATGAGGACGTGGTCCAGCAGCTAGGAGGCGTCATGGAAGAGGCTGAGGTCGTGGACACCGATCTTCTCTTGGATGACCAAGATTCAGTTTTGCTTCAGGGTGACGCGGAACTCTAAAGCTCTGTTTGTTGCTTAGAGACAGTGAGAACCCACGACCTCCGTCTGTGTTAATCAGGAAACCTGGACTGCCTGCTTGTTTTTGTAACCCTTTTAAACTACCTGTTTAAAAAGTGGTCGTTTTATTCAGGTTTAGAAAAAAAATCCAGTTTCTTTTCCCTTTTTTTTAATTGTTGGGGGGGTTGGGGGAATAAATAATTGGCACAACTATCTTTAAGAGGTGTTTCATCTGGGCTACGTTCTCATGAAATCATTCCCAGCAGGGAATGGACCTGACGTCATGTTCCGTTGCTTTCAGATGTCAACCATCCTGGTTGCCTTCTATCCCAAAGCTTGCTGTGTATGTGTGTGTGTGTGTGTGTGTGTGTGTGTACGCGCGCTCACATGCGCGCGTGCATGTGAGTACATGTGTGAAACAGGCTATGCTCTTCATGCTGGGGTCTTGGGCCATGTTCCCCACCAAGAGTTATTTTTCTGTTCAGACCTGTCAAGAATTGTTCTTTTTCCTCCACCAAAAAACAGATCAGAAGAACCTATTCTTTTTGCAATGCTGTTCATGGTCAGTGGAGTTCTGAAATTACTCTGTACCACTTGAAAGATTGATGACACAACATTCACTGGGAATTTGCTGTCATTCATGTCTGCTGGACTGAAGTTTACCTAGACACCAGCTAAGAGGGTTTTGTAACAAATACAAAGGAAATAGCATCGAAGGCCAACAAAAATAGTTTCAGATACTTTTGCTTCAGTGTTTGCATTCAAACAATGAATGTGTTCATTACAAGTCACTTACCAAAGTACTTTGAGACGTCGCAAAGCTGCACGACTTTGCTCTGCCTCCTCCTGCCCCAGCAGGATTGCTGTTTGTACTTGAAGGCAATAAACTTTCTAATCCTTCAAAAATGTCACTATCCAGGCTTTTGAGCTGAGTCAGACTGACCCATTCCACTGTTAGTGCAAAAGTCAGACTGGGACTTAGCCCCTGCATGGAGGGGATCTGCTCCTTTTGGTCCCCTTTCAGTGTTAATGCCGCATGACCTCTGGAGCAGGTGTTCTCAGGCCTCTCCCCTCCCTAGGTAGCTACCCAGCTCCACCAAAGGGTGGCTGTCACTCTGGGCCACTGTGCTGACACGGTAATAGCTGGTCATCAGGCAGAATACCAGCAGAGGCATGAGGACAGGACCTGAGCATCCTTTAAATTTGACTCTGCAAATGCATTTAGCACACACTCATGAGGGGCCCAGTGTGACCTGTCACAGCCCCACACAGGCAGTGGTTTCTGAATCTCAGGAAAGCCACAGACGAGAAAAATACAAAGATTTTCTCATTTCCAACATTTTGTTTTCAGAGATGTCTTGGAGGTTTCCTTCCTCTTTAAAGAAAAGAAAAAACTGTTTTTGTTTGCTGCCATTTCAACAGGTTAATCTATCCTGTGTTTTATCTAAGAAGTTCTGAGTTAAGAACTTCCTGGGCATCAGGCACCAGCTTGGTGGCAGAGTTTTTACAGAACCATTGCCACTGTCACGTCATCTTCAGATCTTGAAGTGATCGCCCTCTGGTCTGAGGGTGAGCCTGGAATGATTCTGCCATTGGGTCTACAGATGCTTATCTGTCAAAAGCCCAAATGCCCAGAAAAATGTTTATAAAGCAAATGTATCCCTTCTATTTGCAGACTTGCTCAGCTGTTCCAGTTTTAAACATTAAAAATAAACTGAGTTGTCACAGCAAAAAGTAAAATGCAGAATTTAATTTTAACTTTCCATGCAGTATAGGGTAAGGATCTTTGACTTGAAATTACCAAAGAACTCCTCCTTAATGAGACAGTTCAAATACCTGAATTAGTATTTCTTGATTATCAAAGAATTGACTTCCTAGTATAATATTGCACTTACTTTTTTTTTCTGGAATGATCTGCCTGCATGGATGTATTGTGTTTTAGTGTCCCCCACCCACCCACCCCAAAGAACTTTTCTTCCTAATGGTTAATGTCTTCAACACGGTTACTGTTTACTATCAGATGGTTTTTCATTAGTGAATTTAGACCTCTTTGAGAAAGCTTGTATATAAAAAGTTAACAGATATATTTTATGGAAAAACCCATCTTATTTTCAAATATATTTAACTGCTGTTATATTTTATTAGAGGAAGGTTGTAAATATTTTCTAGGAGTTCTATTGTAAAGAAAAGTATTTTTGAAAAAAATTAATGTAATAAAAATGAAAACATTTTTAAATAGCGGCTGTGATTGCTTCCTGTTCTGGCTTCTTTATGTTCTGTTCTCAACAGATGACTTGCATGCCTTCCATATCGGGATGTAATTTATTCAGGTTTGCACTATTATCAGTTGACATCTTAATATTCAGTGTGCTTAACTGTATTTTCCTGGAATGCAGGTACCTTGGTCCATATCAAAGCACTATGTATAGCATATTCATAATTTTTCTTTTGTAATGTGTGTATTTTTAATAAGGATTTTATGTAACATTTTGGCAAAAAGAGGACAGTATTTTCTAGTGAATTTTATAATAACATTTTGCTAAAAATGTTTCTTCCTAGGTCAGTTTTTGTTAAGGTGAACCAAAAGTCTTATTTTACCAGGGGTTTAAAAAAGTTTGAAGCTTGAAAGCAAAGTTATATTTAAACATCATATGTAACAAATAAATAAAGATGTTTTATAGACTTGTCCTAAAAAGGTGCATTCCTTAAAAAAAAAAAAAAAATAACTGGGGCATTCTAGGTTGTTCCCCCTCCTGAGTGTTAAGCATTTTTTAAAATTATCACAATACTTTTTCAGGAAGAGAACCAGGAGAACTTTACTTCAGTTCCAGTCATTAACCTTAGAAATTTCTTACAGTTCCTAGAGATGGGCATTCATCAAAGAGAAATGTAACCAAATACACGCTGTCATATTTATTTGTGAAAACCTGATTCAATATTGCATCAGCTGCTCTGAAAATAAAATATTATCTTTCTGAGTTTCATTTGGCTTACATATTCCTTTTTTCTAGCCACTGAAATGACTCTTCAAAATGCTGAATAAGTGCTAGTTGGTTTATTTTGACACAGGTTTGAGAGGTCAGCTGGTCACACTTCATTCTCATTAAAGGAACCCTCTCCCTCCATCCCTCCTCCACAAACCAGGATGTACATTTTTGCTCCTCAAGCAGTGGATGGGCCCCTTGAAGATGTGACACACACTAACCAGTATCGTTCAAGCCCAGTATTACCTATAGGAATCTACAGTAAACCATCCACAGCATCCATGACTGCCCTGACTCATTTCCATTTGTTTGTGGATTTGCAAATGTTAATGTGTGTTTGCTTTTTAATGGCAATAGCAAACTTTGGGAGAAATTTGAAATTCTGAGTTTTATATAGAACTTGCCTTAGGTGGGGACATTTACTGTTCAAGACCTTGATCTTCTAGCTTCTCTGGTTTGTTTTTTACTCCCATTTTAGTCATCTATTTTAGACAGTCCCATATCAATTAAAATAGCTCCTTAAGAAGCAGTGTACATTTGGCCAGTGTTGTAAATTTAAAGTCAGCTTCCAGAGGCCAAGGTGTCCATCACCCCACATTTGTAGGTTTATAGCAGGTGCCCAGTAACTATTTGCTAATTACCTTTCTAGTCGTCCAGGTATGCTTTGTGAGTGTGAGTGTGTGTGTGTGTGTGTGTGTGTGTGTGTGTGTGTGAGAGAGAGAGAGAGAGAGAGACAGACAGACAGACAACCTCAAGTCAGTTCTGAGTTCCATGTCTTCCCAGTCAGCCTTCCTCGGTGACAGCCAGCCAGCTGAATTGTATGTATTCTAGAAATGTGGATGCATTTTAATGTTGACAAAAACTAAACATAATTAGACATTTGAAGAAATGGTAAAGCACTTGCCTGGCATGTGTGAGGCCCTGGGTTCAATACTCAGCACCACACATAGATAAATAAAATAAAAAATGCATTGACAACTAAAAATTTTTCTAAAAAAAGAAATTGGATAACATATTCCTAAGTGAGCTGATCCTGGTCTTGTTTTTGCAGTGCTAGGGACTGGGCTTTGTGAATGCTGGGCAAGCACTTACCCCTGAGCTACATCCCCAGCCCCATACGAGATCTCAGATTCCAAATATCCCTACATAAAGCGGCAATTAAAAGGTCGATTGTTTTTTGCTTTTTTTTTTTTTTTTTAGTAAGATAATCTTTTGAAATGGTTCCCTTCAAAAACAGAACTGGTGGAATCAAAATACAATTTTGTTGTGCATGATCTGTCTTCCTGCAAATAAAGCAAGATGCACCAGGGTCAACCACCTGGAGCCCTTGACCTGTTCATCTCTGTTAGGTCAGACATTAAAAAGTTTTAGGCTATAGGAAAGAGATCCATAACAGATAGGCCAAGCTTCAGAACACCGTCCATCCCCACACACTATGCCAAAGAGTCCTGGTCCCCCTCACATTTTGGTGGTATGAGGGTCAAACCCAGGGCCTTGCCCTTGCTAGGCAACTGCTCTTCCAGTGAAGTACATCCCCAGGCCTGGATTTTCCCTTTACAATGACTCCCCTTCCCTCCAGCTAACTGGACCGTGTTGCCATGGGACCCAAAGCCATTAGTCTGATAGACCATTCAGTGACACATGATCTGGCTTAGCAAAGAAAGATGAGGAGATGGAATCAAATTCCCACATCTGAGACAGTATGAATGAAGAAACTTGATTAGCTAGGGAGCAAGCAATGGTGATAAGCAGGAACTATTGGTAAGCAGAACAAATCCATCAACAGGAAGGCCATCAGAGAACCAGCAAGGACATCCAGTCCCTATGGCTGCCTGTAGCACACTCTTTGGGTCCCAGGAGAGTTGGGGCCACCGTGTCTTTAAAAATAAACTCCCTGGGGGTGCTGGGGTTGTGGCTCAGTGGTAGAGCATGTGTCTAGCATGTGTGAGGCACTGGGTTTGATTCTCAGCACCACATAAAAATAAATGAATAAAATAAAGGTCTATCAGCATCCAAAATCTTTTTTTTAAGTTATTAAAAAAATAAATAAATAAATAAACTCCTTGGGCTGGGGAAACAGCTCAGTTGGTAGGGTGCTTGCCTTACAAGCACAGGGCCCTGGGTTCAATTCCCAGCAATACAAAAAAAAAAAAAAAAATTCCTTTATATTTTGTAGTAGGGTGTGACAGAGAATGGAAATCTTTATTCCTTTCATCCAAAAGAGACTCAAATACAACTGGACCTCATCAGAGAATCAGAACCAGCCCACTGCTAGGGTAGGAAAGGCAATGAACTAGGATTTTGAAGATGGTTATTGGTTCAGTTGCTAACCAACTAGTCATATGACCTTGAGTGAGTTATTTCTGAGCCTGTAAAATTAGGATGAAATTCATGTCTGAGATTAAGTTAACATAAAAACAGAGAGAGAGATAACGCCATAATATTACCATCATTGTGGCTGCAGAACACTTTCTTTTTTTTTTTTGTGGTGCTGGGGATTGAACCCAGGGCCTTGTGCTTGCAAGGTAGGCACTCTACCAACTGAGCTATATCCCCAGCCCAGCAGAACTGAGAAACTGAGGCTATTCAAAGGGTCAGAGGCCAGCTGAGGAGCCATATTGAGAGACTGATGCAAATTTCAGAAGCAGCAACAGCTGGAGGTTGGAGCTGGGGTGGGGGCAGGGTGGGGGGGGTGCTACTGACAGGAAAACCCATTGGCTGAGACAGACCTCTTTGTACATCACAATTAAGAGAAAGCCTAATGTTGAGGAGGATACAGGGCAGTGGGCCAAAGTGGAGCACAGCTGAGTCCAGGAAGTGCATGTGGGCAAAGTCTGTGCTGTTCCATACTCAGCTGCAGGACCGAGCTGGGCATCTCTGCCACCATCCACAAGGCCGAGGGGCAGGAAAACTGGTTTCTGCTCCTAAATCTCTCATCGGTATATGGAATGTTGCACAAATCATTCCACCTTTTACTTGGCTCTCTTGCCCGCAAAATAGGGTAATACCTACCTGTGAGGAGAAACAGTAACTTTACATTTGCACAATGCTTTATTTAGATGCTTCAAGTGTTCTCATAACCTTGATCGTTTTAATCTTCTCAACAACTCTGTGAAGCAGAAGGTACAAGAAACTTTATGCTGCAAATGGCAGAGGGCATTTATAGTGTATGTGGCAGGCATATGTACTAATATCACACATCAGTATCTCATTTAATCCTCAAAGCAACTATTTGAAGTGAAACCTATTATCAACTCTATTTGACATATGAGAAAACAAGCTCGGAGTGGGAAAGAAACTTGCCCAAAGTCACTCAGCTAAGTGGTAAACCAGAGATTATTATAAACCAGATTTCCTAATCATAAATCTAGAGTTTTCTATTAAATTGTCTAAGTGAAAGCACTTTTGAAAAAATAAAGCTTAGAAATTTGCACAAATGGAAGAAATTTTTATTACAACAAATCCAATTCACCAAATTAAATTACTGTGGACATTAATAGCCGGACGCTACTTTGGGTTTATTGTACTAGGTGAAGGCAGTCATTGTAGAGTCTCAAATACTAGAGTAACATATGGGAAAGAATGATTTAGGAAGATCAGTAAGATGGAGATATAGAACATATCTTGGGCACAAGAATTCCAGTTGGTGTAGGAAAGGAAAGTAAGTTAAGGAACAAAACCAGAAAGTTGCTGCAATAAGGGAAAGGGTTAGGATTCAGGCTCAGTAGTATTGTTTGTTTTCCAAGAATATGTTTCGCTATGTTGGTTTCCAACAAAACAGAACCCCATAGGACAAGCATGATTGGAAGGTGAGAATACTGATGGGACTTGGTTTTTACCTAGTTGTGGGCTGAAGCAAGTCTATGCAGAGCCGGTTGCAACCAGGAAGCTGATCCACCGGCTAAAAATAAAGCGGGGAATCTTGTCTCTATGGTTGTTCCTGTGACGGAACACGAGGATATACTCTCTCCTTTCGTCGAACTCTATGGTTTTAGGCGCCCCTTTGACCCCGGAAGCGATTCTGGAAGTTCGGGGCAGCAAGATGGCGGCGCGGGCAGCGCTTGGTGCTGTGTGCCGGCACCTCTGGCAGGTAAGGAGCGATCTGGGGAGACTGGGAGGGCCAACGAAGACAGTTGTTAATTCCCGCTGTCACCCATGGTTCAGCCCATCAGGAGTCTTTCTCGGTACCTGTAGTTTGCAGGCAGGTGATGAGAAAGGGGTTGGTTTTATTTCTAATTGTCTCGTGGGATTAAATGTAAATGAACGAGTGAGGGCAAAGACAGGAGCAAGAATTGTAGAACGTTAGAGCTGGAGAAATAGTGAACGTCATATGTTTCACAGGCCCTCCGTGTTCGAAAAAACAAAACCGGCTCAGAGAAGCCAGGAAGCTTGCCTTGCCAAAGTCCATGGGCGAGCCGGCAGTAGATCCCCGACCGTCCCCACAAACTAAATCGAGATATCCTCCTGACACCCGGGGATTCGTAGATTTAGATGAGAGCCTCTAAAGTCAGAAGAGTGGGTTAGATATCCTCCACACGTTTCTTTGGAAGAGAAATAAAAACTTAAGCAACGGTTCACAGGCTTTTTTGGCCAAAGGACCCCGTCCATTTTCGGAGATGGGGACTCTAAAGAGTTTTTTTTTTTGTTTTTTTTTTTTGCGCATTTTTACTACCTGCTTTTTTTTTTTTTTAAAAAAAAAAGCAGAATATTAAAAATACTTGTTTACAAAGTAGCACTAATAAGCCGGGCGCGATGGTGCACACCTGTAATCCCAGCGACTCAGGAGGCTGAGACAGGAGAATCACAAGTTCGAGGCCAGCCTGGGCAATTGGGCGAGCCCCTGTCTCAAAACAAAATATAAAAAGGTCTGTGGAGGTAGTTTAGTGGTAGAGCACCCCTGGGTTCAGTCCCCAGTAGGGGGAGAGAGGAGTAACACTAATAAATTCTTTACATGTTAACATAATGAACATTTTATGGAAATTGTGTTCTCCAAAAAAAAGCAAATCTGGTAAGGAGTGGCAGTGTTTTACACTTTTACAGAGATCTCTGTAAAAGGCTGATTTCAGTCTTTTGCTGTATCACACATCATTCAGCCTTTAGAAAATGCCACTGTACACTGGTGAAAGAATGAGAAAAGTTTTAAATAACATTTTAGTGTTATTATGAAAATAGTTTTGACTTCCCATATCTGAAAGTGTCTGAGACATCCCCCTGCCCCAGAGGTCTTCAGACCACACATTGAGGACCACTGTTTTCATTAGATGACATTAGTGGTTGAAATTTTTGAAGCACTAAAACAAACTTACCCAGACAAAACTCCCCCACTCACACCCTCAAAAAAATTTTTTTTCCCCCTGCTACTAGGGTTTAAACTCCAAGACACTTTACCACTGAGCTACATCCCAGCCTTATGTATGCACGTATTTAGACAGGATTTTTCTAAATTGCCCAGGCTGGCTTTGAACTTGGCAATCCTCTTGCCTCAGCCTCCTGAGTAGCTTGAGCATGTGCTACCACATTGGGCCCTCTCAAATTTTTTAAAAAGAGAGAGTGCAAAGAAAATTTAAGAACTTATGAGGTTAATTGGTGGATGTGACAGCACTTAAGGCAGCTGTTAAAGGCCAAGATTTATATACAACTGAGAAGTGGTATTCCTAAAATTTCTCCTTTTTCACAACTGGATTGTGTGGTCACTGGCATAAATACAGGGAGGAAGTTTTCTATGAGATTATACATGAAGAATGGCACATACTTCTTGCTACCTTGTATTTGCCTGATTTTTTTTTCTTATGAGCCAATGGAGAATATGAAAAGTTTTAATTTGTCTCCAACTTGAGTAAAGAGAGGAAAAACAATAAACTAAGAATAGGCTTTTAAAACATTTAAGTGACCATCAGTTGTTTTAATTAAGATTTGCTTGTGCCAGCTTATTTTCATCTCCATTTTATTTTGAGGATCCTGTGTGCTTCTGTTTTCTCAAGGTACACTTAAATATCAGGAAAGCTTAAAGGAAAAACAGATAACAAACTACATATTTATATAGAGTAGCATTTAAGAACAATAAAGTTTTGTTCCACCAGGGGGCGCTCAAAAGAAAGGATTTGGCTATGCTGAATTGTTGCAGCACATCCTCGCATAGCAGTTAGTGATGAGTCCAAGTTCCAGTGTGTACTGTATTTCAGTTACTTTATAAGCTAATTATCCTAACCAAGCCAAGAAATGCATATGCTTGAAAAGATGCATGAAGGCTTCAAAGAAGAGTACTTACTCCAGCTCTTAATAAATTAAATAGACATAATAAATTAAATTATAAAGAATCATTTTTATTGCTTAAAAACATTTAAGCAAAGGAAGTATTAAAATGCAATTAATTGGGCTGGAATTGTGGCTCATGGGCTGGGGTTGTGACTCAGTGGTAGAGTGCTTGCCTCACATGTGTGAGGCACTGGGTTCGATTCTCAGCATCACATAAAAAATAAAATAAAGGCATTGTGTTAATCTAGAACTAATAAAAATATTTTTTAAAAATGCAGTTAATCTGTTAAAAAATAGTGGGAAAGTGAAGTCACGTATGATGTTGTTTTTTGATGTCCACATGTTTAATTCATAGATGTTGTGTTCTTCCCTGTGGGAATTGAGATTCTAGTGTTTTGAGAGTGCTTTTTAATTTTCAACCATTGTCCTCTTTTTCATTCTTAATTTGTCCATTTTAGGTACCCAAACATCTTCATCTAAAATAATCAGATATCCCTTTATTTGAAGCATCATGTATCTTTTAATTTTTGGTGGAAACTGAATGATTTGGAAATTGACTTTAATTCTAACACATTCCCCTCACTCACTTTTTTTTTAAGGGCTGGAATTTGTCTGTAAACAGTTCTAAGAGCAGCACAGCAAATAATGGTGCCTTTCTCCTGTAAGTATACAATTGGATGTGCCTAATTGAACTGGAAAATGGGCATTTGGGCTGTTTTACTTGGGTTTCTCTTTTTTTCCCCCCACTCACAGCAGTACCAGCATGAAGTGGGTACAGTTCTCAAACCTTCATGTTGATGTTCCAAAGGATTTGACTAAACCTTCGGTATGTATTCCCTGTTTCTTGGCATAAGAAGCTACATTTTCAATAACTTTCCTTATAATTTCATTTGGGTTTGTTTTCCAAACACATTATGAATCAAAATAGTTTGTTCTGGAATACTGGCAAATGTACAATATGCATATTCTCCAGTGTCCCTCGGTATTCATGTGTTATCTTTCGGAGTATCAAAGTAAATTCTAAAAGGAATACATTATTTAACCCAAATAACTGTGGTAAATAACTGGGTGTGGTGGTGCATGTCTGTAATCCCAGCAGCTCAGGGGGCTGAGGCAGGAGAACCACGAGTTCAAAGCCAGCCTCAGCAAGGGCAAGGCGCTAAGCAACTCAGTGAGACCCGGTCTCTAAATAAAATACAAAATAGGGCTGGGGATGTGGCTCAGTGGCCGAGTGCCCCTGGGTTCAATCCCCGGCTCCAAAAAAAAGAGTAGTCTTATTTTTAGCTCAGCATAGTTGAGAAGTTGTAATGATTAATGATGTAGAATACTTGATGTTATGTCATGGAAAAATACTTTTCTTGTAACTTTCGGCTCTTTGTTTTCATTTTAAGTACGGAGTCTAGGCCTGGACAGTGCTTTATTTTTCACAGTGAGAAAGAACATTAGTACAAATTATGGAAATCCAGAAGGAGCTATGTAACCTTGTAGAAGCGCTGATTCCATCAACCCAGTTTTTTGTTATTTGTAATTTTTAAAAATCCTTACAAATTCTAAGTCTTTTCATTTCTACCTGTCAAAAATACAGTTTTATGTGAATCCTTCTAGACACCTGACCATACATAAAATCATTTTATCTGTGCATGTGTGCACCAAAATAAAATTGTGTTACATACAGTGTACCACTATTTTTCTCTTTTGTTAAATAGATACTGAATACATCTCCATGAAAGTACATTTAAACACTGGTCTCCAACTCAGGTGACTGCAGGGGCCAGGCTTATAAGATGAGGTGGCAGTGTGGGCATTATGGCATGCTGTCCTTCCACTGCTTATTCTAGCAACAGTGACCATGTGGGAAATCAGACTTAGTGATACCAAGTGGCAGATCTTCCAAGCTAAACTAGTGTCCAGGTTTTTTGTGAAATCTTCTGATTTTTAACATTCATAACAAATTTAAAGTATTTTTAAAACCCTACAAGGGGGATAGCTTGGTGGTAGAACTCTTGTCTGCACAAGGCCCTGTGTTTTATCCCCAGCACTACAAAAACTTAAAATTTAAAAATAAAACCCTGTAGGAATCAATCAGAACACATCTTTGGGCTATATTCCCTACTTCCTTGTCCCCCAACTTTTGATGTAGGATATCAGTATGTTCTGTTTTTTCAACAACTCTATTTAGAGTAATTGAGAGTAAATGTCTAGCTTCCTGGTTAGTAAGTAGATCTTTTTAGAGGTGAAGTAATTTAACCCTGAATCATAGGATTAGTAATATAATTTACTGGTTCAACAGGTGAATGAAGTACAGATAATTCACCTCTTGGAAGACAGTCAGAAATGTCAAACCCATTATTTCTAAGGTCTTTGGGTATTAGAGTAGAAGAGATAGAAGTTATAGGCACAGTCAGTGTCATAACATTTTAATTAGACATGAGTAATATATATATTAAAGCAGGCAAAGCATACATGAATAAAATCTAATAAAAAAAGATGAATAGAAATAGCTTGACTTTGTATAACAATGTTTAACAATTTATAAGTGCTTTAATTTGTGTTTTCTTAGGTTTTTCCTTACAGAAATGCTATGAGCTATAGCAAGGTATTATTACCTTGTTTTATATATGGGAAAACTAAGGCTTTTTTTTTGGTACTGGGGATTGAACTCAGAGGCACTCGGCCACTGAGCCACCTCGGCCACTGAGCCACATCCCCAGCCCTATTTTGTATTTTATTTAAAGACGTCTCACTGAGTTGCTTAGGGCCTCACTAAGTTGCTGAGGCTGGCTTTGAACTCGCGATCCTCTTGCCTCAGCCTCCCAAGTGCTGGGATTACAGGCGTGCACCACCATGTCCGGCAATAGATTTTTTTTTTTTTTTTTTGCAGTGCTGGGGATTGAACCCAGGGCCTTGTGCTTGCAAGGCAAGCACTCTACCAACTGAGCTATATCCCCAGCCCAAAACTAAGGGGCAGTGAGATATGATTTGCCCATTGTCCTTCAGCTACAAATGGAGATCCTTGAACAAGGTTACTTTTGTTAACCGACCTTGGGATTATTTCTTATTGTATATAACACAGTTCCATTTTGGTGTGCATGTACATGGACAAAATGACTACATATGGGACAAATGTCTAGAAGGGCTCGTAACTGTTAATGTGAGTATAGGACTCAGTAATTATTAAGTTGGAAGGTCCTGCTAATGATTTTGTAGGTTGCCTTGAAAGTCCTTTTGATTCAAACTGTATGTTAACAACTTCTGAGGGTCACTGTGCAAATGTAAATGTGATAATATGTAAATAGTTAGGTAACAGCATTAAGATGTTCCTCAGCATTTTTCTTTCCATTTATTAGTAAACTAAAGTTGTTCTGTCAAGGATAAGATGTTAAGCTTGGTAGTTATAAATATGAGAGGAACCACAACTGAAACTTTTCTTTTTTAATTTAGATAACCATTTCTGATGAACCAGACACATTATATAAGCGTCTGTCAATTTTAGTAAAAGGCCATGATAAGGCTGTGTTGGACAGTTATGAGTATTTTGCTGTGCTTGCTGCCAAAGAACTTGGTATCTCTATTAAAGTGTAAGTATAACTTTTCCTAATCTGACCTGGTAGCTGCCGTAATATGATAACTAGGAAACTGGTGCTGATCCCAGGTAGGTCTGAGCTCATAAAATGGGATACAAGTTATGATGGTTAGTTTAGGTTTGTCATGTTATCCAAAACAGGATCATCCCTTTCTGTCTACTGGAACTTTTAAATACTGGAATTAATGGACTAGAAAATGAAAGAAATCTCACTGACATTAGGAGACCCAAGAAGCCCACATGTCTGGGATCTCCATGAAGCACGAAGGTAGAGTTGGTGAGCAAACACGTCTTTCAGACCCTTTGGATGTGATGATCTTTTTGTCTGATGCATCCATTGTTTCCACTCTACCCTAAGGAACACCACTCACTCAGGAATACATGTGTGAGCAGGGAGCTTCATGTGACTTTGGAGTCACTCCAAAGTAAAGAACTGCCTCTTTTTTTTGTTTGTTTGTTTTTTGCGGTGCTGGGGATTGAACCCAGGGCCTTGTGCTTGCCAGGCAAGCACTCTACCAACTGAGTTATATCCCCAGCCTCCTCCTGATTTTGACCGGGACCCACTTGGGGCTTTCCTAGTCTGACCTTCTAACAAAAACAGAAGGCCACACTTTTTCCCAGAACAGAATACAGTTTGTGTTTATCAACATAATCCATTTTCCTAAAACAACACACATACAGCAGACATATCTCTGTGCCCACCACACTGTTGTGTTCTTCACAGGTCATGCATTTGGTCAATAAGGGACTCAACAGGCATAAAAACAAACTATGAGTACATGTATGTTTCACAACTTGTTTGCCAATACCCATTTCTGGAGTCTGTGGGAAAAGGTTCCCATCTGTGGTGTTTATTTTGGCCTGAGGTTTATAACAGTAGTTGTTACAGATGACTGTCTAATTTACTAATGGAAGTTAGTAAATGCCTATAATTGAGTTTGAGCCTGACCTACAAAATTGTGGAATCATGTTTTGACATCAGTGACGCAGGTGTTAACATTGTGAGCTTAAGTTTATTGTTTTGTCCATTAATTTCAGACATGAACCTCCAAGGAAAATAGAACGATTTACTCTTCTCAAATCAGTGCATATTTTCAAGAAGCACAGAGTTCAGTATGAAATGAGAACGCTTTACAGATGTTTAGAGGTGAGTTTATTTCAGCCATTCAGGCATTTTTTTAAATACCCAAACTTAAAATAGCACATATCATTAACTTTCCTTTAATAGTGACTCAGTGGTCTTCCTTTAGCCAATTTCCACCTTTTAATTGTAGAAGGCAAATGTCTTATAGAAAAACCAAACTCAAAGCCATCCTTTGGAGTAGTAAATACTCTAATAAATAAATGCAGATTATGCTAATTTTTTCTCTTCAGTGTTTTTTCTTTTTGTGCCAGCTAATTTTTATATAAAATAGCAGATAGCATTGGAATAATTTTGTTTCATGCTTCAAAAGTCTTGTTTTTATACAACTCATAATTATTTCCACCTGCCGGTGGGATTTTCCATGATGATGATACACAGCATTAGGTTTTTCTTTCAACTAATATCATTCATGCTAGTATAGTCTTATAATTAAAGGAAGCCATGAGTTCTGGAGTCAGACTTACAGTGTTAAAAAGTTCAAGTTCTGGTGCTTCCTAGCTTTGTGACATGTACATCATCTATAAAATGAAAATAATGGTGGAACCCAGCTCATAAAGTTAGTGTGAGGCTTCAGTGACATATTTGGGTAAAGCACTTAGAATATATCCATCACATAGTGAATGACTGATAAAAAGAAGCATGTGTGTTTTACATGAAAGCACTGTATATGCATGCCAGTGCTTTAAATGTAGGCATTTAAGGTACAAGTACATTAGCTAGGCAAGGTGATCCAGCTGTTTGGGAGGCTGAGGAATGAGCATCTTAAGTTCAAAGCCAGCTCTGGCAACTTAATGAGACTCTGTCTCAAAAAACACAAAAAGGGCTGAGGATGCAGCTTCATGTTAGAGTGCTTGAGTGCTTGCCTAGCAAGTGTGAGCCTCTGGGTTCAATCCTCAGTACAGCAACAAAAAAGAGAGGGTGGTGCACAAATATGTTAAAAAGTGGTTCCTACTCTTAAAGGGAGATCTCAATAATCCTTTTTTTTTTTCCCCCTTTTGTGATGTTGGGGGTCAAACCTAGGGCCTCATGCATGCTGAGCAAACCTTCTAGCACTGAGCTATACCCCCCAGCCCTTAAGGATAAAGAAAAACTCAATTTTATCTTTGTCTCACAGAATCATCTTGCTGTAGAACATAACAAAAATCATAAACTAACTTTATGTGATGATCTAGTCTTTTCTTTTTGGTTTGAGTTGTTTATTGCTGTGTTTGTGGAACACTGGCTTTCAGGGTGACGTCTAGTAAGAAGCAGGCTTCAGGGCCATGTTCCCCATTTCTTTTTCTTTTCTTTTTTTTTTGTTTGAGTCTTTAAAATTCTTAGGGGGAAACCAGGCTTCACTTTTACAAACAAACAAACAAAAAACCTTAACAAAGATTTCTGCTTTAATAACAGCATGAACCATTTTCATGTTTGATATTTTAGTTAGAGCATCTAACTGGATGCACAGCAGATGTCTACTTGGAATATATTCAGCGAAACTTACCTGAAGGAGTTGCCATGGAAATAACAAAGGTAGGACCTGGAGTTCTACCTCTTTGGGAGATACCTGACTTGTTCTGTAAATGTAGGCATTTAAGAGTACAAATATGTTAGCAAGGCAAAGTGGTAATCCAGCTGTTTGGTGAGGCTGAGGAAGGAGGATCTTAAGTTCAAAGCCAGCCCTGGCAATTTAGTGAGTCCCTGACTCAAAATAAAAAACAAAAAAAAAGGGCTAGTCTTGGCTCCTGCAGTGGAGGGGAGGACTTGTGGCACTGGGAGTCGTGTGTCCACAGTGGCTGGGGGTTCCCCCGTCCCTGTTCAATCTCAGAATCCCCCCATGTCCTCACTGAGCCACCTCTGAAGTCTCCCTCCCTAATAGTTACCTGGACTTGGGGACCACATCGGGTGGCCATCCCTGGAAAACCACTGAGGATCAAATAAGTTATACAGAGATATAATTTATTATATATATGTGTGTGTGTTTTTGTGTGTATATATATATATATACACATACATACATACATACATACATACATATATATTACAAGTGCCTTGTATACTAAATTGCCTTCTCTCCATTTCAGAGTTCTACAGAAAGGCAAGGGAGATTAAGGGGAAAAAAAAAAAGTCAAGAGGATTTGACAAGTTAACAAGTTCAAAAGTCCTTTAAATTCATATTATATTATCGTTTTGTTTCTGTTTTTAGACACGGTTAGAACAATTACCAGATCACATCAAGGAGCCAATCTGGGAGACAGTACCAGAGAAAAAAGAAGAAAGCAAGTCATAAAGCCTCAGGGAGCCACTCGTGCCTACATTTGAAAGAAGAGTGAGCAGGATGTGTATGTTTGAATGGAGAGTGCTTGCAGCTGAGACAGTTTGGAATCCTCTCATTGCTTTGTTGAGTCCTCTTGCCTAGTTCAGTTCATTTGAGAACAGGGAGTGGAGGAACCTTAATGACAGACTGAAATGGAGTGAAAGACCATTTTATCTGTTCTTTTTTTTATCCATGTCATTGCTTCTGTTCCAATTTTAAAAAGTTGAGCAGCCAGATATGGTGATGCACATCTGTAATCCCAGCTGCTTGTGAGGCTGAAGCAGGAGGATTGCAAGTTCAAAGCCAGCCTCAACAACTTACTGAAAATAAGAAAAGGGTTGGAAATGTGATTTGGTGGTAGAATTCCCCTGGGTTCAAAACCCATTAAAAATAAAAAATACAAGTGAACCATTTGGATACTCTGGGCCAAGAGTCAAATTTTATATTTTGTTCTGCTATTGTTTAATTATTAGCTTGTACTGATTTTAATTTATATTATTTCATATATTGGAATATGAGTGTTTAAGTATTTTTCACACCCTTTTTTTTAATTGTAAAGTTCCTTGAAGGAACCTTTGGTTAACTTTGAGCAGTTAAATGTTTTGATCTTTACCTTGGTGCAGGCTGGCATATACTGCCTTGGGGATAATGACCAACAGATTGACCTTATTTAAACATTATGTTTTTGAAGTGGATATACTTTGCAGCAGATGAAGCACATTTACGACAGGCACTGAACTCTTGTAACCCAAACCCTTACAGGACTGCTTCCAAGGTTCACTACGGTGGAATTTATGCTCTCAAGAAATTACTATGTGTCATTTCATTCATCCTGTGATTCATTCATTCAGTAAACTTTTATTTGGTAAACTTTGCACTCACTACTATAGTAAATACCAATAATTGAATAGAATTAATGTCTCTTAAACATTGGGAGGCCCAGATAAATATTTTTCCTTAAGTCCGCCACAATAAGAAGGGCTCTTCAAGCCAGGGCGCAGTGGCGCACGCCTGTAATCCAAGTGACTTGGGAGGCTGAGTCAGGAGGATCGAGAGTTCAAAGCCAGCCTCAGCAACTCAGTGAGACCCTGTCTCAAAATAAAATACAAAATAGGGCTGGGGATGTGGCTCAGTGGCCAAGTGTCCCTGAGTTCAATCCCTGGTTCCAAAAAAAAAAAAGAAGGGCTCTTCTTTTGGTAGATGTTTTTTGCTTTATTTGGAAATGTCTACTTTTCCATGAAATTAAAGCCCTGAAAGACATAAGACTACAATGGGCTGAAGGGTTGGTATGGCAACCTCAGGAGGGTGCTTTGTTTCTTTTTATAGCAGAATCAGGTCTGTGTCTGTGGTTTCTTTCACATCTTTGGGGTAGTTATGACTTCTCAGTTTTTTTCCCTTTAAACTGATCTACTATCAGGTATCAGTGTTTTGAATACATACTACTTATGTGTCAGACTTACTTTACTGTCATTAACATGAAAAGAACTATAGCCTGTGCCCCATGACCTCCTTCAACTCAGTTGTTGACTGTCATTCACAAATGCTTGAAGCATACTATACTCATCCCAGGTAGAAGCCTCAAAATTAAGAACTAGTCAGTCAAACAGAAACAATATAATGATAACTGCATCTCTCAAAGCAGAAATTCATGACACCTTTATTTTAAAAGACAGGTCTTTAAAAATAAGTATAAATTCACATGGAAGCTTTTTGGGGCTTTTTTTTCCTTAGTGTAAATCATTGTTATAATTGGGTGATGTGTGTGTGCTCACCTCTAGTGACTCCATGTGAGCTCCTTCAAAGGCTATGTCTATTTCTAACTGTCTTCAGACTAATTAGCCTGTAAATCAGGTTGCTTAGCCTAGCACTTCAACTTATATGTTAAAACCTTATTTTAAGATAAATAGGCAATTAAACTACACATACAGCAAATTAGCAATATTTTTTTTGCAAGAACAGTATTTGGCGTGTTCAAAGCCTACTTGGTATAAACAAGGTAATTTATCCTGATAGGCTGAGAAGGGTTGGGGGGGTTTTTGTTTGTTTTAAATTTGATCCTGAATAAAATTCATATTCTGAAAATTGGAAGCAATACCCAGGCCTCACTTTCCATGGTGCGGTGAGAGAGAAGAGGATCTGATGATAGAATGAACCAGAGGCAGGTAGAAAGTAAGATCCACTTTTCATTAAGCCCTAAGTTCATTATTGCTTTCTCCCCTGTAAAGCACACCTTCTTTGTATCAAATATAATTATTTGCTGGTCTGTTTAAAGTTACAGATAAAACTGCAGATCTCTGGTAAGACAAACTAGTTCAGTACCAAGTTTCAGTTCTTTCAAAGAGAATGATACAGACCCATAACAGTAAATATATAAAGCAATAATTTTAAGACCACTAGTTCCCTAACATTTACACTTGCCAACCACCATTCCTTTCCTATGTTATGTTAAATTAAATTTATTTCACCATTAGTGAGTAGCAGAGTACAGAAAATGTAAACTTTGGAGTCAAACAGACCTATCAGTTAAGAGTTCAGATTCACAAACTGCTGTAAGCTCAGACAAGGTACTTAACCCTGTCAGAGCCTCAATTTACTAATTAGTAAAATGTGGAAACTAGTACCTACTTACAAAGATTGGAGAATTAAATTAGATAACTGGTAATACACATTGCACAGTGCTGGGCAGATAATAGGTATTGGATGACTAATCACTGTTACTAGATGGCAGCACCACTTTGATGATGCTTTAGATACTCGTGTGCTGCATTGTTCAAGAACCAGCTGTCACTCAGGAAGGGATAGTACTTACCTCAGAGTATGGCGCTTGAAGTTCAGATGGAAAACATGTCACATGCTTATTATAGACACCATATATCATGGCTAAACTTTACATGGGCAGTCATTTCCAGCTACTCTCTGATTTACTCCTTATTAGCAACCCAATAAAGTCATTCCTATTATTATCTGCCTTTACAGAAGAAAAAAAAAAGCCTTGGAGAGTTCTGACTTGCCCATTCAGTTGCCTTTTCAGTGGGAGGATAAAACTGAGGCCAAAAAATAGGTGAAACTAATTTTAAGTTCAGTTTAGTGACAGGTACAACCATAGAGTCTATTTAAAGGGACTTTGAGAAACTCAAGTGTCCACATATTAAATGCAGAATTGGAGGGGGGTGGGGTACTGGGGATTAAACCCACGGGTGATTAACCTCTGAGCCACATCCCCAGCTTAGTTGCTGAGGCTGGCTTTGAACTTGCTATCCTCCTGCCTCAGCTTCTCAAGCTGCTATGAATGCAGAATATTAAAACCTAGGGCTAGGGTTGTGGCTCAGTGATAGAGCACTTGACTAGCATCTGTGAGGCGCTGTGTTTGATCCTCAGCACCATGTAAAAATAAATGAATAAAATAAAGGTGTGGTGTCCATCTACAAATGAAAAAATATTTTTAAAAAACACCCAGGTTTGTCACCCGTTTCACATTAGTGAAATATACTCATTTCCTCTAATGCTTGGAAGTGAAGAGACTGACTGACTAGTGGCAAGAACTAAGGAATAAAAAAAAGTTCAGTGTGCAAAATGGCAAGAAGCAGAGTACAGTCTTGTCGTGGCGGTCCTCCTGCTGGCACAGGGCCCCGGTGTGAAGGAGCAACATGAGAGTTTGGGCTTCAGCAAGGCAGGTCCTACTGGGTCCCGGGGACAGTGGCTTGGAGATGGCTGACCTTAGAGCTTAGGGGCAGGCCTGGCTAGGGCTTAGCAGACCCTGGTCTGTATTTCTCCAGCACATCTTTGCTCCTGGAGCCAGGCTATGGCCGGCTGCCTGCCATCCCCAGGGTTCTTTGCAAATCCCCTGCTCAATTCCTAACCCTGCCCTCCTTAAATCCTTACTATTGTTACTCTCTGCAAGCGATCAGTTCTCTTTGTGGATTCTTAATCCTCTTGAAAAGGATATCTTTATACCTCAGTAGCTCAGCGGTATTTTAGGGTAGGTCATGGGCAACTGACCCACATGAAAAGCCAATCAAAATTTAAATTCCTCAGCCAGAGATGTAATCAAGTTGTAGTTCATTCACAAAAATTTTTTTAGCTCTCAGATGTTTTATTATAGTAGCAAAACAGACCAAGGCATCAAAATATAAGAAATAATCAATATAATCATGAACAATATTGTTTTAGTCAGCTTTTCAGTCCTGTGACTGGTACAGTCTTTTAATTTCTCCTCAGTGTGGCTTAAATGTCAGTAAATACCAAGAGACGGACAGGGCTAAAACCACCCCCACAGGCAGCCAGTTGAGATGCTGGCCATAGAAAGCTATTGCTGCCAGTGGCTGTAGTTGATCGTAGTTGTGTTGAGACGGAGAAAGTTTTGAAAACAACTGGGCTAGACAACTGTAAAGATCTCTTCCAGTTCTAAAATCCCATTATCTTTTTTGTTTCAATGAATTACCTGATTACAGGGCTTGCCTTTTTTTTTTTTTTTTTTAAACTGGGAATTGAAGCAAAGGACATTTAATCACTCATCTCTAGTCCTGTTTTTATTTTGAGACTGGGTCTCAATAGGTTACTTACAGCCTTGCTAACTTGCTAATGCTGGCCTTGAACTCGCCATTCTGCTGCCTCAGTCTCCCAAATTGCTCGGATTACAGGTGTGTGCCCCTAATCTGGGCTTTCAGAGGAGCCCAGGAGGAGCTGAGCTGTGGCAGCTCCCATGAATTCAGCACTAATGGTGCCACTTTGCTCAGTTACTCAACAGGGACTCAAGTTCTTATGTGTCAAGCACTCTTCTAAACACGAGGGTTCAGTAGTGTCCATGGTGACGTCCCTTTCCTCAGATTGTAAACTGTAGTGGGGAAGATGGAGAGTAAATCAGAAGGAAGGTAAAATTTCAGAAGCAGTTAAGTACTGTGAAGAAAATAAAATAGGGTAATGTCAGGATTCCTTGCGTGGCCCCTTGTGGGAGGAGTGAGTTATCTGAGGAGAGGAGAACCCTGGGGAGGAGGCGGCCCTGTGAAGATGGGAGCAAAGAGCGGTTCAAGCAGGAGGAATATTAAATGCTGAGACTGATCCTAGAATGAGCTTGGTGTGTTTGCAGAGTTGGGGAGCCAGGAAGATGGAAGTAGATGGATCCGTCATGTAAGGAATGCATCACAGGCGTTGGAAGGAGTGTGGAATTTCTTCTCAGTGTAAATGGGGAGCTATAGGAGAGGTTAGAGCAAGAGCAGTAGGATCTGATTTATGTTTTAGAACATGCTGCTCTTGCTGCTGGGTGAAAGACAAGAGCAGAGTGACCAAAGGGGTCTGGGAGGCTCACTGGGGTTCTGTGGCAGTGGACCAGGCATGTGGGCCGGACTAGAGCTGCAGCAGCAGCACCAATGGGCAATGCTTGGACTCAGTATATAGAATCTGCAGGTAGAACTGATGGAAAGACCTGCTAACAGTGAAATGAGCTCTGAGGGACAGAGATGAGTCCTAGTTGAGCCTAAGCAACTAGATAAATGGTCGCCCTCACTGAGGAAGAGTTGAGGGACTTGAACAAAACCGACAGTCTGATTTGCTACGGTTGCCGTCTGGACATGGGTGTCTAGTGTGCCTTTGGATGTGAGCATCTGGAATTCTGGGGGAAGGTTCAGTCTGGAGAGAAAAATTTGGAAGCTTTCAGCCTGTAACTGGTATGTACTGTGATGGGAGTGAATGAGATCCCAGGGAGAGAGCGGGAAGGCGGGCACACCGAGCACATGTCTGGCAACCCTGGGGGATTCAGGGGCCGGTGAAAGAGGAGGAGGGACTGGTAGAGGAAATGAAGGGTTGGTGAAGCCAGAGGAGTCTACATAGGGCCTCGAGACCCAGAGCATTTGAAGAAAGAATGTGGTTTGGTGAACTAGGATGAATGTGGCAGTTTGAGTAAGAGAATAGGTCACTGGGGACCTTTAAAAACCTTTTCCGGGGACTGACGGGTGACATTCAGCTGGAGCAAGCTGAGGAGAGAATAAGGGATGAAGAAGAAGTTGCAGGATCGGACCCGGCTGAGGAACAAAAGTGCCGGAGGTAGTGCCATGGAGTCTTGGTTGGCAAGGGGGGCATTGCAACAGGGAGATACACGTATAAAACCCATCCGCCAAAGCCAGGTGTGGTGGCGCACACCTGTAATCCCAGCGGCGCCCAGCGGCTCTGGAGGCTGAGGCAGGAGGATTGTGAATTCAAAACCAGCCTCAGCAAAAGTGAGGCACGAAGCAACTCAGTGAGACCCTGTCTCTAAATAAAATATTTAAAAGGGCTGGGAATGTGTCTCAGTGGTGGAGTGCCCTTGGGTTTAATTCCCAGAACAAAAAAATAAAAACAAAAACAAACAACCCCATCCACCAGGTCATTAACATCTGTCTCATTACAACAGGTAATTATGCACCTGGTTATTGACTGCTGTGAGTGACGGATTGAACACTCTCACCGTCTTTTATGTTGGCAACACAGTCGAATTCTCTTGTTGAGGGAGAACAGTTGTCCACATTTGTGTTTGCCAGATTGATTTATTGTTAACACTCTGAAAGATGGAAGGAGAGTAGTTATTTTGATGGATTTTGAAGTTTTGAAATCAGCTGAAACAGTTGGATTGAAGGTTGACAATCCAGTGCCCTCTCATGAAGGACATGGGCAGCAGCAAGGAGTTCCTTCTCTCACCTGGGTTGTCAATCTACCATCCAGCAAGCCTCAGCAACAGAATGGGAGCTCGGGAGTGGTTTCCACAGTATCTAAGGCTTATGGTGTCTCAAAAACACTTGGAAAACCCAGAGGGACCAGCCTATCATATAGTTCGGCGTGGGGTGGGGGGGCGGTATACAGTCCAAAGTGGTCCCCATTGCCAGCCTCACCCCTTACCAGTCATGTTACCAATAGAAGCCAGACCTGTACTTGGAGCAATTCTTGAGGACAAGAGAAACTTTTCTCTATAGAACTAGTTGATGAAGAGGTGAAATCATAGCTACTGCTTCCATTGAGCAAGTGGACAAGTTCTTGCACTTATTGAAGTTAACAGGGTGTATTATTTCTCAAAAGGCACCCTGAAGATCACCAACAAACAATTCCCAGCTGTAAAAAATGACTATGAGATGACTTTCAATAGTGAGATTTCTGTCATGCCCTGTGAAGAGGGTCTTCGTTTACCCACAGTTCAGTTTGATTTCACGGGGATTGGTGACCTAGAGAACAAGTTCACCTGTAGACCTAATGGGGATCTCAGTAGCTATGAGGCTGCCTCTAAAATCACAACAGAGTCAACAAGAGAGAAGTGGTTAAAAGCAGCAGCTATTTGGTGGACATGTGGGAGCAAGCAGTGACTGCTACTCTGGCAGGAGGAAGATGCTGACAAGTTTTATGGTTCTAGACAGCCTGTGATGGCCACTGAAGGAGCCAGAGTCTGTGATTTTGGTGGGTGGAGCTTGTCCGTGCTGTCTTCAGGCACCGTCATTGTGAATCCTGACATCCAGAGGCCTGTAAGCTTTGTGGAGATTTCGACTCACAAGGATAAGCCTTGTATGGTGTCTAAAGAGTGCAGGAGGAGAAGGGAGCAGCTTCAACTGGAAAACCTTACGGGAGGTTAAATCAGAGAACCTGGGCCCAGATGACAGGCAGACTAGTTTAGCTCTGTGGCAGCGGGAGTGTATCTTCACAGAGAACCGTGTGGGCCAGGTGGCCCAACCTAGGACTGTAATAAGGAAGTGATCGACCCACAGAGTGGATCATACCACTGTGAAAAGTGCCACAGCAGATTTGCCAATGTGATCTTGTCAGCAAATATCACAGATTTTCAAGTGTATCAGTGAGTGATGTGATTTGGGGCATGTGCTGTAGCTATCCCGGGACAACACTGCTTATCTCGAGGAACTGAAAGAGGAGAGTGAGCAGGCATGTGAAGAAGTTTTCCAGAATGCCAACTTTCGAACTTTCAATTAAGAACCAGGGTCAAACTGCAGACCTACAATGGTGAGTTCCGAATTAAGGCCACTGTGGTGGACACGAAGCCCGTGGACTATAGAGACTATGGCAGACGGCTGATCATGAACATCAGGAGAAGCACAGTGGTGTAGGCGAGCTGTGCCGATTGAGCAGAAGTGAGAAAACAGCTAAAATGAAGTCGGTTTCTTCCCAGTTGCAGTGTCGACCCCGCATCACCTGTGTAGTCAGAGCAGCTCTTGATGGTCTGTGAGCTCTTGATGGGACCCAGGCAGAGGACAAAGCGCTCAGGGACTCTGGTGCAAACTGTCAGACCCCGGGGTCAGCTGCAGTAACACAGCCCAGGTCCCTCCCTGACTTCAGGCTTTTGTTCATTTTGTTAAGATCTTGTTATCTTCAAGCAGCAATTATGTCACAAGTAATTGACCCTAAGTCTTGCAAACAGTGAAATGTGTCACTGGGGAAAGGGGGGGGGGTGCAGAGCAGGTTTGTGAATGTTCAAGTCATCCATTGCTACCTTAGGAAAAAACCTAGCACTAGTGGCATGAAACAGTGACAATGCTTAACTTTGCACACAGATCTGTGGTTTGGTCAGGGCCTTTGGGGACAGTGTGTACCTCATTTGGTGTCAGTAAAGGTGACTCAAAGGCATAAAGGTGTGAACTGGGGCCATCAGGAGACACTCAATCACCCACACATCTGGTGGCTGAGGCTGGTGTCAGCTAGGTCCCCTCCATGTGTTCTGGGTTTCTTTACAACATCAAGACTAGTCCTGAGACAGGCAGAGACCTATCGATTCTGTTGACTTAGCCCTGAAAGTCACATGGCATCACTTCTGTGTATTCTCCTTAAGGAGGCAGCCACGAAGGCACATCCAGGTGGATGAGAGGGATAAGTATGCTGCTCCCCTTGACGAGAGAAATGTGAAATCAGGAATATTATAGTGCTATTCTTGGAAAATACATCTTCCCTAAGGGATTTTGTTCTAAGAGAGCAAAATTTAGGACGTTGGCTGAAGGGGAAATGGGCAGAGCCAACTTATCCTGTAGGCACAGTGCCAAGAGCCCAGGATGTTTTAAATTTCTTTTTATTTTGGGGGATACTGAGGAATGAATCAGGGGCATTCCACCAGTGAGCCACATCCCCAGCCCTATGTTGTATTTTATTTAGAGACAGGGTCTCACCGAGTTTCTTAGTGCCTTGCTTTTGCTGAGGCTGGCTTTGAACTCATGATCCTCCTGCCTCAGCCTCCCGAGCTGCTGGGATTACAGGCATCCACCACCGCACTAGATTAAATTTCTTTAAAAATCAGAATGAAAAGTGAGCCAGATGCAGTGGCCCATATCTGTAATCACAATGACTCAGGAGGCTGAGGCATGAAGATCATAAGTTCCAGGCTAGCCTCAGCAACTTAACAAGACACTGTCTCAAAATAAAATTTAAAAAGGGCAGGTGGTGTAGCCTGGCACCTAGTAGTAGTGTGCCTGCCTAGCATGCGAAGGCTCTGACTTCAATCCCCAGTACTACAAAGACAAAATGAGCACAATCCAGCTAGGTCATTTTTATATTGAGTGATGAAATATAATTTTAATATTTGATATTGACTTATTCAATTTTTACATTATGACCCATGAAGACAAAAGTATGGAGGGCCCACTATAGTCATGATGGGGTCCTAGATGTGTGATCAAGGGCAGACTGTTTTGTTTTCATTCAGGTGATACTAAAGCTCATCTGAATGCCGACAGGAGTGATCTGTTAGAAATTGAGGCTGCAGAAGAGAAAGGGATGACTTGTGGGAACCAAGTGCAGTGTGAAGAGAGACATCATCTGGGAAGCAAGTGTCAGGGCAGACAGGGAAGTGGGAAGGGGACACAGCTTCTGCTGCAGCAGAAGAGGGCAGAGGACGTGGGCATAGTGGCGCAGAAGCTGGTAAACACTGGTGGGAAGGGGTGCTGTTTGGCCCCTCTGTCTTTCTATGAAGGTTGCCACCTGGTCACCACTGCCCATGGGAGTGAGTGGAAGTTGTGGAGGCAGGAAGTCTTTTCTAGAGGAAGAGTGACAGTTTTCCACCAGTATTTGAAGTGTGTACAGCCAGCATGGCTTTATGATCATCTCTGGCAGTGCTCAGCCTCCCGGGTGTGGGTGAGACGTTAGTAACTAGTAGGCGGACCTGGTTTTGCCAAGGGACTTGAACCTTCCCATTTAGCTGGTGAGGGGTGGGGGGCTGAGGATTTCCATGTCTAACAGGCTCCAGATGCTGCAGCTGCAGGCCCTGGACCACAAGGGCATCAGGGTTGGGGAGAAGAAAAAGTCTTGGCAACTCAGAAGACTAGGTGGGTCAGTTTTCCACCTGGATGTTGAAGTCACTGAAATATCTGCTTTGAGACAGGCAGTGACGTCACCAGCAAATGATGGCAACAGGATGAGTGGGGGTGTAGTCAGACATGGCTCCCCGTGGGGCGGCATTTTTGAGACAGAAAAGAAAAAGCCATCTGGAAGCAACAGTAAGCAGCAAGGAGGACACTAGCCCTACCCTAGCCCTTGGAGAATGTGGGAGAAGCACCCCCAGTGCTTGAAGGGCTGACAGGGAAGTGGGGTTCCTACTTTGGGAATGACATGAAGGTTCAAAGAACTCTGAGGAATGGGGGATGTTCTGGAATAGGAGCAGGGAGGTGAGGCCAGGCTGGGGCTGCACAGAGTCATTTGGAGGTGTGTATGCAGGGGCGATGGCAATGCTACCCCCTTGATTAAAGGCAGAGGCACTGGAGCTACTGCTCCTAAAATCTAGAAAAATTGGTGCTGTGGGTTTTCTGATTTCTTGGAGGTATCATTTTTATATTACACTAAAATAAGCATGCACATATAATGGATCCAAAAGCAAATTTGCATGACCTTTACTATAAAAGTGAGAGCCTTAAAAGGTATTTGAGTCCATGCTCCAAGGTCCTTCTCCTGTGTTAGAACTTTGGAGGGAATGTGAGAAAGGATTGGGTGAAGGCGGGGAGGTAGTCTTTGGTACTTAGAAATAGAAAATGAAAAACTTCCAAGACTCAGGTGTGATCTGTAAGGGAACTGCCCATACTGTGCTGGGGACAGCTGCTCCCCTGGAACCCTTCCCATCACAGATCCCATGGAAGGGTGAGGCCCAGATCACTAGACAGTTCTATTCTATGGGCTAGAAGTTGGTCTTGCTTCTTCTTTGGATTGTAGAGTCTCCTATACCTCCAAGATGGGCTTCTCTGAGTTTTGCTGTGCCCAATTAAAAAGGAAGGGAGGGTGTGTGAGATGAGAGGGTCCCAGCCTGTCATCTTCTCCCCCACTTCCCTCTGCCTGTTTCCCTTCTTCCATTTCTGGGTCCTCTTGTATCAGTCTGGGTGCTTGGTTGGCAGGGCTAACAGGAGGGGTGGGGCTGGGGGAGCTTAGGAGACTGGAGGTCAGACCTTCCTGAAGAATCTTTTAATGGTCTTAGGGCAGCTTAGCTGGTCTGTCCATCATGTTCAGTTGCCCAGGAGACCATTCATAGGCTGATCAAGCAAAGGAGAGGGAGGAAGAGGGCCCTGCCTAAGGAATCATTCAGCAGGGGCCTAAGAGGAGACACAGCCTGGCCTCCTGACATTCCGCAGGGCAAGATGGGGCAGCAGTTCAGCTGGGAGGAGGTGGAGACGTCTGGGGAGATGGACGTGGCAGAGCTCCAGGAGTGGTACAAGAAGTTCGTGGTGGAGTGCCCCAGCGGCACCCTCTTCATGCACGAGTTTAAACGCTTCTTTAAGGTCCCTGACAACGAGGAGGCCGCCCTGTATGTAGAGGGCATGTTCCGAGCCTTCGACAAGAATGGGGTAAGAACCTGAAGGGGAGGACCTGTGGCCCATCCACCTGGCACCCTCTGCATCCTTGGACCAAAGATACATCCTCAGGGAGCACCCCCAGACCCCCAAGCCTCTTGCTCTTCCTCAGTCTCAATCTCCTCAAATTCTTCTCTTCCCATTTTTCTACCCCTTTCCCTCTCGTCTTCCCTTCCTCTCTCTCAGCATTCAACCTGTGCTGTCTGCATCCTGCTTCTGAGACCTGAAGGTGTCTGACCATCCAGGTCTTCTCCATGTGTTTTTGGTTGAGGTTCTGTAGCCCAAGGACCTGGTTTTTCACGCCCCCCAGAGCCCCTAGCTCTCTAAACCCAAGGAGCTAAGGAGAAGATGTCTTAGCACAGACCATGAGCTGCCTCTTGCAGGGGTCCTTTGAACTGAGGTGGGCCAGGTCTTCCCTGTTGTGGATGCTAGAGGCTGCAGTTGCCTGGAAGAGTAGCTGGATCCTTGGGAAAAGTCCTTTTCAACTCTTCAGGTCATGGAGGATTTCATGAAATTATCCAAACCCAGGGCTTCCTAAGCTCTTCACTGGCACTGGCAGCTAAGAAGATAGCTAAATGTTATAAATGCACATGTGGGAATTTAATTTTTAAATTCAATTTGATCCCCAGATGCAGTGGCACACACCTGTAATCCCAGCAATGTGGGAGGCTAAGGCAGGAGGGATTGCAAGATCCAGACCAACCTGGATAACCTAGCAAGACCCCATCTCAAAATAAAAAAAAATAGAGAACTGGGAATATAGCTCAGTGATAGAGCACCCCTGGGTTCAATCCCCAATACTGC
>JAJEJO010002721.1:105163-117023 GCA_020662805.1 Glaucomys volans | reverse complement strand
GGGCCTGAGGTGAGGCAGAACAGCATGGTAGAAGAGTGTGGCAGAAGGAAGCAGCTCACTCATCAGGAAGCAGAGAGAGACTCCACTCACCAGATACGAATATATACACTTCAAAGCCATTCCCCAATTCCCACTTCATCCTGCAGCACCTTACCTGCCTCCAGTTATCACTCAGTTAATCCCATCAGGGACTAATTCACTGGTTAGGTTAAATTTCTCAAAACCTTCTTACTTTGAACTTTTGGGGGATACCTCATATCCAAACCCTAATAACTTGTATACATTATAAATACTTGCGTGCACATATCCCATACCTTTATGGGATACACTTTCAGTTTTTTCACATGCAATTGCTGGATCATATAGCACATGTATATTTAATATTTTACAACACTTCAATACTCTTCCAAAATGTGTCATATGAACTTACTTTCCCACCTGCAACAAATGTGAGTTGCAGCTCCTCTATATCTTTTCTACCTTTGATATGTCCATTCCCTTTTATTTTAGCCATCGTGATAAGTTTGGAATGACTCATTATGGTTTTAATTTGCATCTCTCATAAAAGAGGATGCTGAGCATTTTTCCATGTACTTGTTATCCATGTGTTTTCATTGGTGAAATGAAAAAAACACAAAATGATTTTTCCCATTTTTTAGTTTTTGTATTCTTATTTTGAATTCAAAATTTTTAAAAACTATTCAGAATTAAAATTTTTTTAATCAAAAACAAGATTTGCCTTTTTTCCCCTGGACCCACCTCTTGACCCAGTTATCCCACCCCTTGGTTTATACTCAAAGGAGTCAAAATTAGCATACTACAATAATGCAGCCCATCAATGTTTACAGCAGCTCAATTCACAATAGCTAGATTGTAGAACCAACCTAGATGCCCTTCAACAGTTGAATGGATAAAGAAACTGTGGTATATATACACAATGGAATATTACTCAGCCATAAAGAAGAATAAGATCATGGCACTTGCAGATAATTGGATGGAATTGGAGAATATCAAGGTAAGTAAAATAAGCCAATTCCAAAAAATCAAAGGCTGAATGTTTTCCCTGATAAATGAATGATGATATATAATTGGATTGGAGAGGTGGGGGGTGAGAGAAGTATGGAGGAACTTTAGATTATGTAGAGGGAAATGGGAGGGAGGAGGGGGCGGGGATATGAAAAATGGTGGAATAAGACAGATGTCATTACCCTATGTATGATTATGTGACTGGTATGAATCTACATCATGCACAAACATAGAAACGAAAAGTTGTACTCCATTTGTGAACAGTGAATCAAAATGCAGTATGTAAAAATAAAAAAAATAAAAACAAGATTTGCAAATATATTCTTTTAGTCTCTATCTTGCGTTTTATTCTCTCAACACTGGGTGTCAGAGTACAAAGTTCTTAATTTTTATGAAGTCCAATACATTAATTTTTTATAGCTCATGGACTTCGTATTGTATCTAAGAAAAGGCACAAAGATTTTCTCCTAAGTTTTCTTCAAGAAATTCTATTATTTTGGGTTTTATTTTTAAGTTGGAAGAAAATCTATTTTAAACTATTATTATTTTAGTTGTGCATTTTTAGAATGCAGTGTGATAATTTGACAGAGGTATATAATGTGTATTGATCAAATTAAGATAGTTAATGTTTTCATCTCCATGGACGTTTTTTGAAAAATTATTAGTTAATAATTATTGTACCTCTTAATGAGGTACAGTGTGATATTTCAATATATGTATACAATGTATACTGATCAAATAAGGGTAGTTAATATTTACCCCTCTTTATCATTACTTTGTGTTTGAATTCTACATGATCCTTTCTTCTAGTTGTTCATGAAATATAAATTGTTGTAAACTATAGTCCTCCTCCTGTCCTGTGGAACACCAGAACTTATTACTTGTATCAAATTGTGTTTTGGTACCCATTATCCTACCTCCTTCTTTCCCACCTCCCACCCTTCCCAGCTTCAAGTAATCCCTGGTCTACATCAGATACTTTTCTGTCTTTTATTAGCATCTACATATGAAGGAACATGGAGTTTTTTGTCTTTCTGCATCTGACTTATTTCACTTAAACATGTCCTCCAGTTCCATCCATTTTGCTGTGAATGATAGAATATCATTCCTTTGTATCACTGTACATATAACATTTTTCCTTATCCATTATCAGTGGATGGGCATCTTGGTGGCGTCCAAAACTTAACCCTTGTGAATAGTACATCAACAAACATGGTGGTGGACGGGTATCTCTTTGATATGTTTATATCATTTCCTCACAGAAGTGAGATAGCTGCATTATATGGTAGATCTATTTTAGGTTTTATATGGTGTGAAGTATAATAGAAGTTCTTTCTATTCAATTGTTTTAGTAATTGTTGATGAGAATCTTCTATCCTCCTAAGTTGCATTTACACAATTGTTGAAGACTAATCATGAAAGTAGGGATCAGTTTCGGAAGTTTCTTTTCTACCTCACTGGCAGTACACTTATTTATATTTGTTCCAATACCCAGTACCATACTGTCAAGATTACCTTAGCTTTATAGGAAGTCTGCAAGCTACATAGCTCCCCAACTTTTTCTTTTTCTTTATATGGGCTTTTCTATGTCTTCTGCATTTTCATATATATTTTGGAAGTAGATTGTCAATTTTTTCAACAATCTTCCTAGACTTTTACTAGAATTTTATTGCATTAAATCTATAGATCACCTTGGAGGGAAATTTCATCTTAATAACCCTGAGAGTCTTGCAATTCATAAATATACTACCTCTACTTATTTTGGTTTTCTATTTTTGCCAGTATTATTTTGTAGGTAAAGTGTGGGAGTCATTCAAATACTTGTCCAATTGTATTGCTAAGTATTTACTAATTTTTATTCTATTTTAAATGGTCTATTTTTAAAATTTCAACTTGAAGTTATTCATTCTTACAGTATAGGAACATAATTAGCTATTGTATGTTGAATTCGTGTATTGTCGTTTTGCCAAAATTCCTTATGAGTTCTAGTAGAATTTGTGTAGATTCCATGAACTTTTCTATTTGGATGATATCATCTGAATAAAAACAGTTTTAACTCACCCTTTCCCTATGGCTGCCATTTATTTCTTTTTCTTGTTTTACTTCCACAACTAGAGATTCCAGTACAAAGTTAAGTAGAAATGGTGAGAGCTGACATCTGTGACTTCTTCCTGATCTTAAGAGGGCGTCATTTAGCTTTTCACCACTAAGTGTGATATTATCCGTAGGTCTTCTCATATTGAGGACATGTGATCATTTTGAAGACATTCTATTTATTCCCCGTTTCGTAGTTGTTTTTTTTTTTTTTTTTTTTAACAGAAAACAGATATTCAATTTAGTCAAGTTATTTTTGTGCACAAATTGAATATGCTGACTGGATCAGTCAGGGTACAATCAGAGATGTTAATTACTATGTAGTCTTATGAAGAATTTGACCTTATCAGATTTGGGGATCTGGTTACTCAGTCTTTGTGAGTCTTCATGTCTAATGATGAAACTTAAAGTATGTAAGGGAAACAGTTTAAAAGAAAAGGTGGATTTCAAGCAGAGTTGGGTGGAGCAAGGGTAATCCACAAGTATGAACTGGAAGCCATGAGGACAGACTAAACCCATGTCAGTTGTCTTTTTCTTTAGCCTGTGTTTTAGTTAGCTTTTTCATTGCTATGACCAAAAGATCTGATAAAAATAACTTAGAGGAGGCAAATCTGGTTACAGCTTTCATAATCTAATCAATTCACCTCTGAACATTGTTGCATGATCTCACATGTGAGCTTTGAGAGACACCTCATATCTCAACCATATTGACCTTCAAGCATGCTTTTCCTATTAGAGAAATTGCCATTATTCATCTTGGAATTAAGCATACATCTGGCCCAACACTAAAAGAAGTCAAAAGAAAGTGCCGGGTAAGTGGAGTGATTGATCTCATAGCTGCTGTCACATACAAGGTTGTTGAGTCTGCAGACAAGCAATGATGTATTTGAACTGTAAGGTACTTCTCTTTCAATTATCTGCCCTCTAATTCTTACACGAGTCCTCCTTACTGCCACTCTACCCCAAAGCATACAAAGATAGGACTTTGGGTAATATATATATTTCTTCTTAGACAAGTTGACAAGTTGCAAAGCCTCCGAAGCAGTTTGCATTGGTTGCTTTACAAGTGTTACATCAACTTTGAGGACAGAATCTATTTGTTCATATTGTTTTCATGATATAACATATTGTTTGATTTCACTTGCTAAAAGGTTTTTCAAGAATTTTTTAAAAAAATTGATCTGCAGTTATTGTATTATCTTTTTCTGATTTTGGGAGTAAAGTAATACTGATCTCATAGAATGAATCGATAAGTAGTCTGTCCTCCTTAACATTTGGCATTATTTCTTCCTTAAAGAAAAATTCAGTTTGAATCAGTCTGGACCTGGAGTTGCCTATGTGAAAGAAGTTTTGACTGTAGATTCACATCTTTTAAGAGATAGGGCTTGTATTCATCCATTTTTATTTCTATTTCTGTAACAAAATATTTGAAGTAAGATAATTTTTGAAGAAAAGAGGTTTATTCAGCTCACCATTCTGGTGATCCAAGACATGGTGCTGGCTTCTGCTCAACTTCAAAGAGAGATTTATGGCAGCATCAAAATAGTGGGATCCCATGTAAAAGTAGAGATCCAGTGGCAAGACAGGAAGCCAGAGAATGGGAAGGGGCCAGGCTTATTCTTTTGTAACTCACTGTCGTGAGAATTAATTCACTTCATGAGGCCAGCATTAAACCTGTCCACACAATGACCTTAATGACTCACCACTTTCCACTTGGACCCACCTTTTATAGTTTCCACAACTTCTATGCACCACACTGGGGGACTCAACTTTTAGCACAGGAACACTTAGGATAAAAATCAAATCATATTCAAATCATAGCAGGGCTACTCAGGTTATTTATTTTTTTTCTTTAGTTAGCTTTGTAGTTTGTGTCTTTCAAGGAATTTTTTCATTTGAAGAATTCAATGAAAATTTATTAGAATAATGTTACTTGTAATATTCTCTTATCCTCTTATTACCTATAAGTTACAATGTCATCTCTCTCATTTCTGACACTGGCAAATTGGTATCTTCCCAGTTATATTTTTCCCCTGCTCCAGCTAGCTAGATAGTTATCAAATTTATTGCTTTCTCAAAGAGCCACATTTTGATTTCATTGATTTTTCTCAGTTGCTGATTTTTTTTAATGTGTTCTTCATTCTGACCTCTATTATTCCTTTTGAAGTCTCTTTGATTTTAATTTGATGTTTTTCTAGTTACATTAAAATGGAAGCTAAGGTAATTTTACTGAGACCTTTTTAACTAATATAAAAATTTAATGCTATAAATTTCTAAGTACTATTTAGGCTACATCTCTCAAATTTTGATATGCTGTCTTTTCATTTTTATTCAATTTGCAATAACTTCTAGCTATCTTTTAATTTAAAGTGTGACATCTAATTAGTTGTTGAGAAGTTTTTTGTTCAGTTTCCAAATATTTAGATTTTCCAGATGCTTCTGTTATTGATTTCTAATTAATTTCTGCTGTGTTCAGAGAACATAATTTGTATGATAAGAATACATTAAAATTTAGTGAATTTAGTTCTATCATATGGCATATCTTGGTAAGTGTTCCATGGACACTTGAAAAGTAGGTGTATTTTGCTGTCATTGGGTGGAGTCTTTTAATAAGTACCTATTAGGTTAAGGTATTTAAGATGTCAAAATCTTCTGTATACTTATTTAATGCTTTTTAGTGACTTTGCCAATAATAGAAATATGTGTATTGAAATCTACAACTATAATTATTGATTTTTAAATTTATTTTTTGGTTTTATCAGTTTCTTGTTTTATAAGTTTAGAAGTTCTGATGCTAACTGCATAAGTACTTAGAATTGCTTCGTCTTCTTGAAGAAATTTTCATATTAACATTGTGAAATTAATCTCTGTCTCTGATATTATTCTTGCTAGATTCTTCTTTCTTATAAATCATCATTTTTTGGTTAATACTCATATGTTATAACTTTTCCCATTTCCTTTTATAACCTGTGTCATCAAAGTTAGTCTCTAATTCACAAATTTGTTAAGTCTTGATTTTTTTTATACAATGTAACATTTTTTGGCATTTAATTGGGTTGTTAAGGTCATCTCCAGGTGATTCTCTGTAGATAGGGCAGTTATATTTTATAGAGTCACCACAGTCACTGAATTTGTGAATACATAAAGCATTGTTCCTTTAGGGAAATACAGTGTTAGGTTCCTGGAGTCCATAGATGACTGCAAAAAAAACAACAAATATTGATTTGGGGGTTGCATGTCCATTTTAATGAGTAGATGAATTTGTAGATGTAGAATGTACAAGTAACGAGGATTGAATATCTTTTTAATGTGATAATTGATATGATTGGTTTAAATTTGCTTTTTTGCTGTTTCTTTTCTATTTTCTTCCTTCTTTTGTATTATCCTATTTTTCTTATTTCATGTATCTTCTTAGCTTATTAGGTGTAACTCATTTTTTTTCTCATTGGTAGTTTAGAATTTTTAGTATACATCTTTAATATAGAACTGTCAATGACTTGATATAATACCATTTAGCATGTAAATGTATACTTTCCTCCCTGTTACTTTATCTTTACCAAAATCAAAAGTTCTCATTAATGTTTTATTTGTATTGATTTTATGGCTTTGTTTGCATTTAATTTTTAATTTTATTTTTAATTATATAATACCTATGAGCATAAGAAATGTATCACTGCTTTTATATTTCTAATAAAACTAATATCATAACTAAAGCTACTCACGGACTCTAGTTCACTGTTGCTATTCCCATTAATTACTGGATTACCTAGACCACACTTCCATGAGAAAACAAATCATATGTATATATTTTTTCTTGCTGCATTCCTATGACCTAGCACATGAGAATAATGAACACAACACAAATGAAAGAGGAGTTACTATTTAAAACGTGAGCTAACTGAATTGTCATGTGATTTTGAAGGGAAGCTGAGAGAGTCGTTCCTTGCTGTTAGATATTAAAAGAGACTCAAGTTGGGCAGTCCACAGTGGAATACACATTTAGCACATTTGGACCCCAAAAGAGATGGGTTTAAACAGAGGAAAGGACCATTTTTCATTTTCTATATATGTAGACGCCTTTGTTCAGCTCAACACTTGTTCCTACTTAATTTCCCTCTATGTGCTCTGTCATCCTGTCCATTCCTTGAAATACATTGAACTTAAATCCTGCCCTTTAAAGAACTAGTTATGCTCCTTATTGATTGAAAAAGTGACCTTGAATAAGACACTTAAATTTTTGATGCCTTTGGAAGGCCACTCCTATTTTCCTTACTAGGACGGTGTGATTATTATTAATATTTGAAATGCTTTTTCTGGTATTTGGTCTGACCAAGAAACTAAGATGACTTTGATAGTTGATTAAATTTCAATGGCAGTCACAGTGGGAAAAAGGAAAGGAGAATGCAAATACTGCAGTGGTAGAATTTCAGTAAAGAAAAGGACAAGTCAAAAAGTTATGTTAAACTCTAAAGAATGTGATAAAAAGAGTGGGGAGAACTCCACTAACTCTACCATCATTTATTCATTAATTCATTTGACATACATGCGTGCCTAGTATGATCTAGAGACTTTTCAAGAAAAATTACCATATCCATGAACAAATGATTCCTACTCTCATTGTTCATATATTCTTTCACTTATGGGAGCAAATAGAAAGGAAGATGGAAAATGAAAAAGTAGGTATAATGAATAAATAAATAAATTATATACTATATTATAAGGTGATACATGCTTTGAGAAGAGGAAAAAATAGTAGAATAGGGTAAAGGAGTACAAGGGTGGGTAAATGCAGGACCTTCTAACTGCAGTTTTAAATAGGTGAGATTTAATAAAAGCTTGAAGGAACTAAGGAATTTAGACATGCACATGTCTGTGGGAAGGCTTTCCAGCCTGAAATAATAGATAAAACAGAAACCCAAGACTGAAATGCCACTGGTATGGTGATGTTAATGTTGAGGCTTGAGCAGAATGGTCAACAGGAACCAGAGTTGAAGACAGAGTCAGAAAACAAGGGGCCTGCTTACATCTTGGGCCATTGCATTGGTTCTGGTTTTTGCTCTTAGTAAAATAGGAGGTGCTATATGGTTTTGAGCAAAGGAGTAAGCTGACCTGATTTTGACTTTTGAATGTTGACTTTACTGTGTTGAGAGTAGACCACATGGTAGTCGGGGCATCTCTTAAGAGCAGGGATATCTCTTAAAAAGCTTTTACAGTAATTCGTGTGAGAGATGATGGGTTGGTCCAGCATAGGAGGAATGCAGATGGCAAACGATTAGATTCTACATCTAGCTTAAAGGTAGACAAAGCAGGATATGTAAAGAGATATGGGTTAAAAGTATGAAAGGAGTGAGAAATGCCTCCAAGGCTTGTTCTATGTGAGTATCCAGGCGGATGATATTTCCATTAACCAAGAACAGAAACTCTGCTGTTACTGAAGGACTGGATTATTGTTACTACCTAACTAATTTGTACACCTCTATACTTACCTCCCTTTTGCCTTCAGCCTGTTTGAAATGCAAATCTGACTACACCCTTAGCCAGTTAAAAAATTCTTTTTCAGATTCACCATCTCTTTCAAGATAAAGTCTTACATTTTCATTACCTGATTTTATGTATTTATTTTGCATATTTCTTCTCTCCCTGTTTTTTTTCTTCCATGCTCAACACACCCATCATCATATAGACTATTAGAGAGACATACTGTTTTTCTCTCTAAAATATGCAGCTTCCATTTCTTACTGACTTTCCAGGTATTCATTTTAGATTTTATTCTTCAAGAAAAAATATTATCATTCATCCCTAACATTCACCCCCAACATACCTGTACATTAATATATTTCTGTTATTAGAACAATACCCATATTATATCATAATTGCTTATTCAATTTTCATCACCATTCACTACAAGCTTCAGAAGAAGGTGAATCTTGTTGATTTCTCATTATTCCAGTAAGCTATTGCTGTGTAACAAACCATCCCCAAACAGTCTTAACACAATGACAATCACTTATTTTGCTCACAATCTACCATAGAGGGAATCTTGGTGGGTAAAGGTTATTTTTGCTCCATGTGGTATTAGCTGAGATGGCTTGAGATCCTCTTTAAGGTGATTCATGCTCATATCTGTCAAGTTGGGGCTAGCTCTCATTTCCTCTCCATGTGGTGCTCTCCAGGCCTCACCTGATTATTAAGAGCAGGCTTTCTAAGAAATTCAGGCAGAAGTTACACCCTCTTTTATGACTGAATCTCACAAGTTACATAGTTTCATTCTTGTCATAGTCAAAACATAGATACTACCTCTCTGTGAGGAAAGTTGCAGTCATATTTTAAGAAGAATATGTAGAATAGGAGCTATTGTTGTTACCATTTGGGGGCTATGCAACCTCCATCCTCACTATTATTTCTAACATATAGTAAATTTTCTGGCATGTATTAAATGCTCAATAGATATCTTTAGAATAATTAAAATTTCTTTCTCAATAGCTTCTTTCTCCATCCACAATAAGAAACTAACTTTACGATAGAAAATTCAGTAGCAGAGTTACCAACAGAAATGTGTGTCTGGGCTTTGCTTTAATAAGTGAGGAGCACACTAGAAAGAGCAGGTTCATGTAACTAACTCTTTGTTTCACTTGGGTAGAACTTTTATTCCTCCATTGGAGTCATTTAATCTATAAAATATTTATTTTCAGAGGACAAGAGTTCCCACTATATCTTAGTTATTGCTCATTAGGATATTACCACATTTCTTTAAAAAACAGTACATGAAACAGAGGCCATTATAATGCGAGGCAGTATAGTTTTTCATTTGGAAACAAACCGACTACTTCTTTGCATTTGGCCTTCCAATAAAACTCTGGACTAGACATTAATGTTTAGCTATTACAGTAACAGAGCCAATACACATATTGATTTGTGAAGCACCTTTCTTCTGCAAAGTCCAGTATTTACTAAAAATATATACTTTTAAAGTAATAAATTGAGAACCTTCTTTGCTAGTCCTAGAATGGTAGCCTTTATATGTAATTAAACAGAAGTTCTCTTACTGTAAGTTCTATAAAGTATTATTTCAAATTTGTGATCAATTATCCCTCTATCTACATCTACATGTATAGGTTATTAATATATCATAATAGGATAAAGATACCATAACTCCAATTCCTGAATACTTTGGAAGATGGGTAATACCTTTTCCTGAACTCAGTGGAACTCTGTACTATTTAATTTATAGATGCACAAACCTGAGTCTCAGAGAGGATATAACTTTCTCAATGTTTATTTGATGCTATAGGCTGTGCTTTTTCCACAATAGAAATTACTTTCCCCCAAGCCTTACTTGATAGTTCTTAACAATTCTACTCCTAGTTGCTAATTGTGAGAGAAGGACTGGATATATTTTCCGTTTTGCTTATAATCTATTATGCAACTTTCAATACAAGACTTCAATATTTACCAGGAGTATTTTCTTAATTGTCTTAGCTGAAGATGATCCTTTCCTTTTCAAAATTCACATAATGCCTGGAGGCAATTTTTTTACTATTACAGTATCATTTTATACAATAATATTTTTCAAATATGTCATCCAAATCAACCCAAAAGCTCCAAAACAAAACACTTCATTTTCTTCATATTTCTATCCTGGTAAAATCCCAGGCACATAATTTTTTTTTTTTTTTGATACTGGAGATTGAACACAGGGGCACTTGACCACTGAGCTGCACCTCCTTTTTTTTTTTAATTTTAAGACAAGGTCTTGCTAAGTTTCTTAGGGCTTCACTAAGTTGCTGAGGCTGACTTGGAACTTGGAATCCTCCTGCCTCAGTCTCTTTAGTCATTGGGATTACAGGTGTGCACCACCATGCCCAGCCAGTGTTTTCATACCTCAGTTCAAGTAGCAGACTTATTTTCTTAGAGTTCTAGAATTCAGACCTTGATTCTCCATTTATTAGCTCAAATCCCTCTTGTACTAAAGTTTGTCCAATCTTTGGAAAGGAGTCCTACCTACGAAGTAGACTCTCTGATTACATTACCATCCTTGTAGTCAGAAATTCTAGTGGGTCTTCTGAATGCAGTCATCTTCTTTCACCCCTTTCTCAGCCACTGTCTCTACCACGTGTGTAAGGATGCACCTCCTCCTACTGTCTATTCTTTAAAACTTCCCAAATGATGGCCCACCCTGCAAGTCCACCTGGTTTCTCTATCCTTGCCATTTTTGATAAGGTTCATTCTGACTCTCTTCCAGCTACTTTTTATGAGAATCACGAGACTGTAACATTGTCCATTATGGCAGAAAAAGATACGAAATTCAAAATTCATAAGACTAAAACCTTCACGTACAGAACAATACTTTCACATAAGTTACCCAATAAGTACATTGAATTTTTCAAGTTTAAAAAATGTTTCATAGCATTTATTTTAAAGAATTCTAAAGAAGAGATTTAAAAGTTGGAAATATGCTGGGCGTGGTGGCGCATGCCTGTAATCCCAGCACTTGGGAGGCTGAGGAGGATCTTGAGTTCAAAGCCAGCCTCAGCAACTTAGCGAGGCCCTAAGCAACTCAGTGAGACCCTATCTCTAAATAAAATACAAAATAGGGCTGGGGATGTGGCTCAGTGGTGGAGTGGCCCTGGGTTCCATCCCCAGTACCAAATAAATAAATAAATAAATAAATAAATAAATAAAAATAAATAAATAAAAGTTGGAAATACAAAATGCAAATAATGTACAGTTGCCATTCCTA
>JAJEJO010002721.1:91127-105063 GCA_020662805.1 Glaucomys volans | reverse complement strand
ACCGAACCTCTGTTCAGGTAGAGCTGAATATTTCTGATTGCTTTGCCTCAGCCTCTTTGTGTTCCTGATGTGCAGACCATCTTCTCTAGAACAAATGTGAACAACCAGCTCTAGCATGACAAAACCCTGCATACAAACCACAGACATTAGAGTTGGTAGTTGGAGCAGTCCTGAAAGATGTCTTTTTGTTTTTCCCTGGCACCAGGTGCCCTAAGGCATTTGTAGTTTCCTTAAGACTAATGCCAAATTGCACAGATCTGTTAAAGGTAATAAACGTGAGCAAGGAAAAGGCTGGCCAGCCTTGGGCATTGGAAGAGCCTGTTCCAATAGCCTGAGAGGGTTGCACTGTGGAGGACTGAGGAGGCAAGAGGGACATGCAGAATGCCAAAGAGAGAGAATAGTGTGGCAATCAGGAGCCATTCCAATGAGCAAGAATTTGACTACCAGAAAATGTCAGATTCCTATACTCTAAACTTTTTTTGGAAGACTCTGTCCACATACAATACTTTATTATTTTTCCTATCCAAAACCTCTCGCACAGCATGAGTTGACCTCTCTGTCTAACTTCCTTATTCCTTGGTCACTTCTCTCTAGCTTCAGTGGCCTCCTATAGGGTCTTTGGATAAACCAAGTATGTTCCTTACACCATGTTCCTGGACCTGTCCATATACTCTGACTTCCTTCAGGGCTCAATTCAAACATCTCCAGCAAAGTCAACTTGGCTTCTGATTTAAATAACCCTAACTCCCCTTTCACCTAGCTTTATTTTTCTCTCTATATATTTTGATATACAAGATATACATATATTTGTTTATCATCTCTCCCTCCCCACCTTCTTTAAGTTCAGAAGAGCAAGGATTTTAAAATTTCATTTCATTCTATAGCTCCAACACATGAAACAGTGTCTGGGACAGAACAGGTACCCATTACATACTTGTTGAATTAATAAATTTTAAATCTACTGCCTGACTGTAGGGTACATTTCACTTTGTATTTCCAAATTTCCACTGACATCTACTAACCAAGAAAATACATTATAAGCATGTTTTGGAGAACAAATCAAGGAAAGAGGTGAGTTCCCCTTTTAAACTGGCAAAGAGCAGAGAGAAATGAAAGGCTCCAGGGGTATGAGACATGAATCGGTTCAAGATTTCCATTGATATTTGAATTTTTAGCTAGAGATGACTATAAATATGTAAGTGCCTTTGCCAAATTCATAGAAATCTTTGAGAGGCCATTGTGTTCTCCACAGGATACAGGACAAGGAACTCAATCTAATTTTATTTAAATTCCAAAAGATAAGGTGACCTCAAGTGACATCTACTTTGTAATTAACAATGCTGGCTGTACCCTATCATTTATTATTTGCATTACGTTCTGTGGTTTGCTGGGGCTTGAGTGAGAGGTGATTAGTGAATAAAAAACTCTACTTAATCATCCATTCCCCTTCTTTTTTGATGGACTTGTCCATTTCATTCTTTTATCATACTTTAAAAAATAAACAAGAAAGTTTTGACTATGAAAGACCACTGCCTGCTAATTTCAGTGAGGCAGTACTCCTTCCTAAAAGACATTAGTCATTCCTGGGAAAAACTGGCTGATTCTACCTCTCCAGCTGTGATGTGACCTTCTTACAGATGCAGAACTCTGCAAAGGGCTGAACCCCTGCTAGAGGCACAGGGGTACTTTCTCTTGCTTCACTGACACATGTAATGCTTCTGACCCAAGAGCTTTAGGGATGAATTCTCATAATCAAGCCACTATTTCAGACAAGTTAAGCCTAACTCCAAAAATTTTATCTTAAGTTTCTGGTAATCATTTGTAACCAATTACCTAATCATCTGAGGCATCATTAAATCAAACTACTTGGGTTTCCTGTGCTTTTCTCTGGAAGGAGAAATTATTTTTGCAGTATTTCCTAAGTTAATACTCTCTAGTCTCTTAGATATTTTGTAAATCAATGAAAATAAGATCCCAACATGAGGATGAGTTTGAGAAGCAATAGTTCTATCTTGATCCCCTATTGAGCTTTAAAGTTCTTTAGTCATAGTATTCAAAAATTGTACTAAATGATTTAAAATATATGAATCAAACACTTTACAAGTCCAGGGAGTTATTCTAAATTGTTGGAGCATTAATATTGAGTTAGTAAAAAGTGAGAACTTGAGCTATTACAGGAAATATCATTTGTGAAAATAAGGTCATCTAGTCCTTTTGAATATGTAAAAAAAAAGTTTTATTATAAGCCTTTACTTAATAGTACTAAAAGCATAATCAGAAGACATTAATTATTTAAGTCCTGCAGCCCTCAATATTTATCAAAACAAAAGTAGGTAAATTCTCCAAAACTTTATATTAAATCAGCAGCAAGTATTTGTAATTCAAACTATAGGTATCTGTGGAACACTTTTTTTTTTTGCATTCAAAATTTAGAATCAGTTTAAGCAAGTAATAATTTCTGCTTTCTCAGAACCAGAATCCTAATTTAGAGGTAAATGCTTCACATGCCCTTTTATTCCAAAAGGGTATACAACTTCAATGTAAGTTAAACACAGAGAGGCAAATAGGAGATGGCAGGCTCTCACTGCCTGTTTTCATGGATAAGTACTCTAATCTTTACCAAGAACTCAGTCATTATCCTGAATATGCCTCATGTAGAAAATGTTACTTCCTGATTTCTCTCTCAAGTAGGTGGCAAATTATAGGTTAGCACTTTGTTTCTTTGAGACACACCTTTTTCACACAGGCAGAAGCTTCATGCCTGTGTGAACTGGAAAAGTTAGCCTCAAGGCATTCTAGATGGGACACCAGGCAGGAGTGGGGAGAGATCTAGGGGACACCTCTATTATGGCATCAGGATAGGAAAAGAATGAACATTAACTCAAGATTCCCATTATGTCTCTCTGACTCCAGATTGAGCAAGATCAACAAGCAATACCCTGCTCAATTGCTCATATTTCTTTCTCTCTCCCAGACTATCTTATCCTCCTCATCCAAAAGTCTTTCAATAATACACAATAAACCCTCAGTGACAAAACTTCGATGCCCTTAGTGGCTGGAATGAATTATAAATCATCAACTCATTTAGAACTGGTTTTCTTAAAGGGAAAGTGGAAATTTGTTAAAGAACAAACTATTCCATTTCTAGATTTTTCAGTGTGTTAATTTTCTGTATATTGCTCCTTGATATCAATTTTCCTTCATTCTTATTGGTTCTGAAGGAAAACCGAACAGAAATGGGGAAAGAAGATCAATAGAAAGAAGCATTGAGACCTTTAGATCATTTACATGAAAATGCAAATTGTTGCATGGTACACAAATATAAGGGATTATTATTAAGCATATTCAGTTTTTCTTTTTATCCTCTTTTATATATACTACTATTATTTAATGAAGGAGTCTTAAGATAGTAGTGCTCTCTCCTTATCCGTCAAAGGTCTAACTATTGAACCAGCTATCATTGCTATCTAGGCTCAGGTATTGGTGGTCAACATTGTTAAAGGACACATCTTCATTTTGAATCATTTTAGACAAATGAAATTGGCAGGGTGAATTTAGGAAGAGGGAAAAAAAAGTACAACACAAAACAGAGATGCGCTTGCATTGAAATCCCTCAAGATTTCATCCTGCAGTTATTTATGTCAGACAAATTGCTTTGGTAAAGCAAAGACAGAATCTGAAACACAGAGCTGGTTGGTGTCCCTTTTGAGGACCCTCCCTGTGCAGTCTATGGGTACTCTGAGAGTGAAGGCCCGTTTACCAGGAATTGATGTCTCTTTAGTTCTAGCTGTTCAGATGGCTTCCAGCTTGGGGACCTGCCTGGATACTGATTTATCCCTTTGAAGTTTTCCCAAGTTTATTTTTTTATTTTTTGTTTCTCAATCTGGTAGGATTTTAGCAGGTAATTCCCATGTCTCTTCCACAGTGCACTTAACAGTAGACTTTTAAGACAGACGAGTTCTCTTTTTTTATGGCTGGGTAGAATATACTTCCCAACTGTGTGCTTAATTTCAGAGTTTACTGAGAGGTTTAAGGGTTTAGCTGCCCCACTAAATAATACCTCTCTGTACTCAGAGGAGATTAAACAGTACAGTGAGCCCTGTTTCCACCCTCTTCCCCACCTTGGGGATTAAATTGTTTCCCTGCTTATGTGAGAAGAAATAATTTTATTCTAATTATGCCCCTTATTTCGGAGTGCTTCTTTTAATTCCCAAAGGCAAAAGCTATGAAATTCTAAGGGAGAAAATGGTTATTATATATTTATTCTTAAATTCCTCTAAGATTTTACTATCTTATCACACAAAATAAATACTCTCCAAACACTGCTATAAAAATGAGAACATTTGTGAGCACTTTCACTACATTTTTCCAAGAGAGAGACATTAAAAGTTTCTTTCACTGTGTACAATGTGGTGTTATAAAAAAATGAGATATGAACATTAGCAGGTTCTAGATGTCACACGTTTAGCATGTGTGATATCTCTGGCAAAAAAAATTCTCTCTAAGTTTTTCCTGGTTCATGCTCTGGAAGAATCTGGGCCCTAAATTTTTGGTATCAGTTGTTTCATGCTTATAATGTGAGAGAGTGGTAGTAGGTGCTGGAGAATCATCATGCTGGGGAATGGCAGCAGGATTATAGGGAAGGCCTCAAGGTGGAAGAGCATGATATTATAGGATCACCTATATTGCTATTAATTTTGTCAGTATTTACTAAACTCCTATGTGTGCCTAGTTTATGCTATAGTAGAGTGGTAAATATCAAAGATATGGTCTCCAGTTTCTACAATTGATAGTCTAGGGTGGAAGTCAATCAACAGCAAGAACACAAAATATTCACTATAAAAATTTGAATGCTATGAGAAAAATATATCAAATATCCACTCTAGAAGGATGATCTAGAAAGGGCCTTTTGTGGAGATTAACTTTAAATGAGAACTGAAAGATAAGAAGGACCTCACATGCAAAGCACAAAGAAGGTGGTTATGGACCAGAGAGGAGGTTTTGTTTATAAGGCAGAGCCTGGGGCCTGACTACAGGTCTCCTGAATCTGAATTTGCATTTTTAAAAGATCCTCAGGTGTGTAATATACACAGGAAATTTGAGAAATGATCAATTAGGCCACATGGAGGTCATTGGTTAGATGGGGACAGGCTATTGGTTAAGTAAGGTGGAGACCAGGCTGGAATGAGCTGAGTGACCAGATGTAAGGAATGAATAAGACAGGATACTCGCTCATTACAGAAGTCTGATGTGGGATAGTAGCTGGAAAGGAATGTGTGGTCAAGAGAGAAGTTATTTAAGATAAAAGGTATGCATTTGTATGCATGAAGATGACATCTAAAGGAGAGGGAGAATGATGATAAGAATATAGAGAGAACGTCTAAGGGTCAGAGTCCTTGAGATTGCAGGACACAATCTCAGCCTGTGATGGGAGAAGTGACAGTTCCTTCACTGGAACAAGAGGGAGGGTGGAAACCATGCATGTCCTGTGCATTCACTGAGAGAAATATGAGCATCTTCTGGCACACTAATTGTCTCTTATCAGTGGAGCATATGTCACGCACATCAGTTGTAAACAAAGAGGAACTAAGGGTGGGGATTGCAAAAAGTGAGAAATTATGAGTTCATCTCTCCAGAAAATAGAAAAACAGGTTGATCTAAAATGCTGGTAGAATTTCTAGATAGTGTTTAGTGCCTATTTAAATTCAGTCATCTAAATTTATAGTGAAATCTGCCTAGTTAACATGATTTTATTTTTCTGGCTGTGCTGAAGTTTGTGGGTACAGGTACAAAGGAAGCAGATGTTTGGGATTGTGTCAGGTTGGGGTTAATTATCAGAAGCCATCCTTTAACACTGCAACATGTCTGAATCAAGTTCTTAGCAACTCTTTCTGTCTGTGCAAGTAGAGGTTGAATGCAGACATTTAGCTCAAATTACAATAACCTGACACTGATTGTTACAAACCCTTCTCTATGCCCAGCTATTCTATGCATTTTCTGGAAGCCTCATAACAATGCTGTGGTTTGGTATTATCCATCCCATTTTACTAATGAAAACTGAATATAAAAAAAGGGCTCACTAAACCATAAGTAAACTATAATTCAGAGTCAAATTAAGTTCCATTTAAGAAGATCTGCTTAACGCCTGCCGCCAGTCACTTCATTATAATGATGAAAGGGATTTTAAAAAGGAAAAACAATTTTTTTTTTTTTGCTTGTGGATTTCACTCTATATTTCTTTTCTGCAGAAAAAGCCAAAGCTGCTGATTTTCACTAGACCTTTTCTTTCCCCTCTGGTGGCATTGTGAAATTGAGTGAAACATGACATGTGTTTTCTCTTTTCAGCTTTATACACAAATACATATGCAATTCTCTTACATTTCCTTATTCTTGTGTGAAAAATCTGAAAGGAAGGTTCAAGTCAGGTATCAAAGGAGATCATGCATGTGTGTGTGTGTGTGTGTGTGTGTGTGTGTGTGTGTGTGTTTGATATGCTGGGGATACAAAGCAGAGTCTCCTGTTGCTAGGCAGGTGGTTCACCACTGAACTAGACTCCCAAATCCTTATTGGGTTTTGGGAAAGTCTACTATGGATTAATCCATGGCATGACACTTCTTTCCTGGGAAAATATGGGGGATATGTCACTTACTGGGACTAGTGTAAATTACAAAAGAGTTGAACAATACAATTTCAAAATAAGTATCAGATATAGAAATTGGACAACAAAGTCAAATGCCTACAGGAAGCTGGGAATGAAAGTTCAAGGAGCAAAGACGACCAGGCAGAGCCAGTGGGGGAAGCATGTGGCTGAGCAAACTGGGGTGCCACATTTATTTGAGCCAGTTGATGCCATGCAGGCTCAGTGTTGCCAGATCCTCCCATGATTCAAGAAGAAAGATAACCTAAAAGGCTATGAAATTTAGACACATTCTATTGCAAAATCAAACAACCACGTGGTTTATGTCCATGAACCTCCGGTTTACCACTCCTGATAGACATACATTTAAATCTACCACAGGGATCTTAAGCACCAATGTTAAAAAGACAACCCATAAAACCTCCTTTAAATGGCTTATTTGAACAATTTGATCTACAGATAGTTCCTGATTTATGATAGTTCAACTTAGGATTCTTCAACTTTATGATGGTACAAAAGTGATAGATATTTAGAAGTATCCATGCTTCAGATTTTCAATTTTTATCTTCTCCCAGACTAATATATGGTATAATACTGGGCAGTGTCAGTGAGCCACATCTCCTGGTCATGCACATGATCAGAGGAGTCAACAACCAACACTCTATTGTGGACTGTGTTGTTGAGCATTAACATCTGTCAAGTGAGGTAGATCAAGTGCATCTTTGACTCATGATATTGTAAACTCAGGATGAATTTCCTGAGACCTAACCTAATGATAAGTTGAGGAGTCATCTGTACTTGATATAATTTAGGTAGACAACCTTTAATTTATTTTTCAATTTAGAGAACTTATCTGAGGGAAAGAACTACCTTCATACCTGATGTAAAAGGAAATAAGAAAAGCAGTTTTTTTTTTCTTACAAGTCATGGTTTTTTCTCTTTTTTTTTATTTACTTATTGATTCATTGAACACAAATGGAGTACAGCTATTGTTTCACTGGTTGTACACAAAGTAGAGTCACACCATCTGTGCATTCATGCATGTACACAGGGCAATGGTATCTGTCACACATTCTGTTATTAATTTTACCCCCCACCCACCCTCACCCCTCCCTTCCCTCTATGCTAGCTATCTTTCCTCCATTCTTGCCATCTTTCCCCCCCACATTATGCATCATCATTCATTTATCAGAGAGACCATTCGGCTTTTGGATTTTTGGGATTGGCTGATCTCACTTAGCATAACAGTTTCCAACATCATCCATTTACCTACAAATGTCATAATTTTATTCTTCTTTATGGCTGAGTAATATTCCATTGTGTATATATACCACAGTTTCTTTATCCATTCATCTACTGAAGGGCATCTAGGTTGATTCCACAATCTAGCTATTGTGAATTGAGCAGCTATGAACATTGATGTGGCTGCATCACTGAGGCAATCTGATTTTAAGTCCTTTGGGTATAAGCCAAGGAGTGGGATAGCAGGGTCAAATGGTGGATCCATTCCAAGTTTTCTAAGGAATCTCCACACTGCTTTCCAGAGTGGCTGCACCAACTTGCACTCCCACCAGCAGTGTATGAGTGTACCCTTTTCCCCACATCCTCGCCAACACCTGTTGTTGCCTGTGTTCTTGATAAAAGACATTCTAATTGGGGTAAGATGAAATCTTAAGGTGGTTTTGATTTGCATTTCTCTTATAACGAGTGATGTTGAACATTTTTTCATAAATCTGTTGATTGCTTGTAGATCTTCCTCTGTAAAGTGTCTGTTCATTTCCTTGGCCCATTTATTGATTGGGTTATTGGTGTTCGTGGTGTAAAGACTTTTGAGTACTTGGTAGATTCTGGAGATTAGTGCTCTGTCCGAAGTGTGTGTGGCAAAGATTTTCTCCCATTCTGAAGACTCTCTCTTCACATTGCTGATTGTTTCCTTTGCTGAGAAGAAGCTTTTTAGTTTCACTCTATCCCAATCATTGATTCGTGCTTTTATTTCTTGCGCTTTGGGAGTCATGTTAAGGAAATCTGGTCCTAGGCCAACATGATGAAGATTTGGACCTATTTTCTTTCTATTAGGTGCAGAGTCTCTGGTCTGATTTCTAGGTCCTTGATCCACTTTGAGTTGAGTTTTGTACAGGGTGAGAGATATGGGTTTAGTTTCATTTTGCTGCATATGGATTTCCAGTTTTCCCAGCACCATTTGTTGAAGAGGCTGTCTTTTCTCCATTGCATGTTTTTGCCTTCTTTGTCAAGTATGAGATACCTGTACTTATTTGGGTTTGTCTCTGTGTCCTCTATTCTGTACCATTGATCTACCTGCCCTATTTTGGTACCAATACCATGCTGTTTTTGTCACTATTGCTCTGTAGTATAGTTGGAGGTCTGGTATTGTGAAACCCCCTGCTTCGCTCTTCTTGCTAAGGATCGCTTTAGCAATTCTGGGTCTCTTATTCCTCCATATGAATTTCATGATTGCTTGCTCTATTTCTATGAGGTCCATTATTGGGATTTTGATTGGAATTGCATTGAATTTGTATAGCATTTTTGGAAGTATGGCCATTTTGACAATATTAATTCTGCCTATCCAAGAACATGGAAGATCTTTCCATCTTCTCAGATGCTCTTTAACTTCTTTCTTTAGTGTTCTGTAGTTCTCAGTGTAGAGGTCTTTCACATCTTTTGTTAGATTGATTCCCAAGTATTTTATTTTTTTTGAGGTTAGTGTGAATGGGGTAGTTTTCCTAATTTCTCTCTCAGAGGATGCATCACTTACAAATAAAAATGCATTAGATTTATGAGCATTAATTTTATATCCTGCCACTTTGCTGAATTCATTAATGAGTTCCAGTAGTTTTCTGGTGGAATTCTTAGGATCTTCTAGATAGAGAATCATGTCATCAGCAAATAGGGATAGTTTGATCTCTTCTTTTCCTATTCGTATTCCTCTAATTTCTTTGGTCTGTCTAATTGCTCTGGCTAGAGTTTCAAGAACAATGTTGAATAGTAGTGGCGAAAGAGGGCATCCCTGCCTTGTTCCAGTTCTCAGGGGGAATGCTTTCAATTTTTCTCCATTTAGAATGATGTTAGCTGTGGGCTTGGCATAAATGGCCTTTACAATGTTAAGGAATGTCCCCACTATCCCTATTTTTTCTAGTGTTTTGAGCATGAAGGGGTGCTGTATTTTATCAAATGCTTTCTCTGCATCTATTGAAATAATCATGTGGTTCTTGACCTTAAGTCTGTTGATGTGGTGAATTACATTGATTGATTTCCAGATGTTGAACCAACCTTGCATCCCTGGGATGAAACCCACTTGATCATGGTTCACTATCTTGTTAATATGCTTTGGTATGCGATTCGCTAAAATTTTGTTAAGAATTTTATGGTTTTTTCTTTAATGAGAGGGTTACCAGTGCACAGGCAAAAGTGCTTCCTTAGGAAAGAAAGTATCTTTACTCAGCAATGATTGTCATTTCTGTACCAAAGAGTTCACGAAGTTAATCAGTTTACCGTAATGAACCACCAGGGGTAGTGCACAAGAGCATTACAAGCACAGCAGGTAAATTTTCCAACAATAATGATATTATGCTTCTTTTTGCATAAGGAATAATTTTAGAACTTTAGGTTTCAAATAAATTAAGTCCATAAATATACAAAAGCCACAGTGACAAATATTGCTGCCTATTAGCCCAAATTCACATGTAATATTGTCTAATTTCATCTCAGAAGCACTAAAATTAAAAATAAGGCTCAAATCTATGTAAATTTCTTGCTGGTCTATAAATATGAGTCAAACTTTAGTGATTGTACATTTGGTCTTGAACCTCTTTCCCCCAACCAGGTGCCATATTCCTATCAAAATTCTATTTGCCTTCCAACCCCAGCCTCAAAATAGTTTTCTCTTCAAGGATCCTAGTGAGTGAAGCCCTGTGCTGGATAGTTATTCACTGAAAATTCAGATATGCTAGGGCAGGATGAGGCAGGCATAGGATGTGGATTGCAGACTTTTTTGGGTGTAATGGAAGAAGCCTAGAGGAGAGAGCCTGACTAAATACATTGCTTTGGTGGCTACTATAGAGCTCAAACTTCTAAGCAATTTGAATCAATGACCATTCTTTGCTCTTTCATGTTGTTTCCCTAATAGTAACAGGCGGGACCACAAAGATCAACCACTTAGCTAGGTGTAGAGGGGCACACCTGTAATCCCAGCCACTTAAGGGGTTAAGGCAGGAGGATCTTGAGTTCAGAGCCAACCTCAGCAAGAGTGAGGTGCTAAGCAACTCAATAAGACCCTGTCTCTAAATAAAATACAAAATAGGCCTGGGGATGTGACTTAGTGATCGAGTACCCTTGAGTTCAATCCCTGGTATTCCCCGCTCCAAAAAACAAAGAGATCAACCACCCTACAGAGCAAGGGGAAGACAGAGACAGAAGACAGTGGTGTGGAGCCCTAAAATCATCCATCAATGTCTAGACTAATGGGAAACTTCCTAAGAGTCGAGTCATCATAAAAAGAACTAAATACTTAGAAGAATCTTTGTTTGATAAGAAAATGAATGTGGTCATATAAGGAAATCTATGGTATTAAAACAGAATTATTAATTTCTATGAATGTGACCTTTTCAAATAGCTATATCACATTTAATTTCATTAAATTTGTAGTTAAGTAGCACTCCCATGGTCATCCTGATCATGACCCTCCCAAATATATCTGTATCCTAATCCCAAGAAACTGTGAATGTTACCTTACATGAAAAAGGGACTTTACAGATGTGATTGAGTTAAACATGTTAAAATGGGGAGATTATCCTGAATTATAGGGTTGAGCCCAATGTAATCTTAATAGTCCTTATAATAGGAAAGGGGAAAAATCAGAGTCAGGGAAGGAAATGTGAAGGTGAAACTAGAGATCAGAGTGGTATGGGGCCATGAAAATAGTAATAAGGAAACTCTAGAAGCTGCAAAAGGCAAGGAAACAGATTCCAACTCCAGAATCTTCAAAAGGAACATAGCCCTATGGTCTCATTTTAGATTCCATAAAGGTAAGAAGTAAATTTGGGTTGTTTAAAGCTACTAGATTTGTGATCATTTGTGGTGGGAATGACGTAAAATCCATACAAGCTACATGGTTTTGTGGCATAAGTTGTTATTAATGTTTTTCATACCTTTCTCTCTTGTCATTGCATTTTAAAAAATAAAGACACAATTTCACATTTATCCCAATCCAGTTTCATTTTACGTATTCTGGCTTATGCACATTATAACATCCATTGTTGTCTTCTTTTACTGTGTCCAGAAGTAGAACTGAAGATAAGAACTTGAACATAAATAGATTATTTGGGGGAAAATTTTGGAAAACACTGGTGATAGGCAAGACAGGGAAGAGAAGGAAACTAATAAAACATCGCTAGCATTGTGGGCCACTGGATCTTCATCTGCTGGGGAACCTGCAGTAACCATGCTGAAGGTATATCTCATAGTTTTCCCCTTAGAGTAAGGCATTTGAGATATTCATTTACCAGCTGTCACCAGTTCTTTGCTTGACATCTGCTCTCTGAGAGCAAGGGGAGGTGATAATTCCCCAGAACTTCTGGCTTGGTCTATTCCTAGGCAGAACTTCTTATCTCTTATCCACTGATAAGAGAAAGCCCCAAGGCAAGGGATCAGTATTGCTAATGGAATTGGACCCACAGTGCATGGGGCCTTTGGAGGAGAGAAGTGTTGGGCATCGACAGGTCTGATTCACAGTGACTTTTTGAGACAGCTTTTCAGTTTTCTCTCTTTATCATGTTCCACTATGTCAAGATTTTGGGATATTTATAATGCCAAGCTTCCTCCTGTTACATTTATTGTTTATGTAAATTACTTTTTCCATTTTTTTAAATGATCCTTTATATTCATTTTTATGCAGCCCTGTGGGAGAATGGGTTCCCATGAACTTGCTTTTCTAACTAAACAGAACCATGAACATATTTTCTGAATTATTTTTCCATTGCTTTATACTTTTTTAAGCTGCCTCCAACCACACCAGCCTATGATTTCTAAATTATAGTTCATTTTCAGACCCAAGTTACAATGTCATGAGCCCCTAAAGCCATATTTCCAAGTTTGTGCTCCTCTTCCAATGTGTCTTCCCATTGTCTCTAAGCATTTCTCAGAAATCTCTTCCTAATATGCTCTAGGACAAATCCCCTGTCCTTTCCTTTCCGGTCTCCTTCTCTTGCTGACCTGCTGCTGTGATAGGATGGTCTGAAAAACCCAGTTATCTATTTGAGGTTCTCACACTATTACTCCCACTGAAAACTCAGCACAAGGACAGGAGTCTTCTCTGCCTTCCATCTCTGCTTCTGAAGCCTAGGGTAGGCCTGACTATCCACAGAATGACAGGTGTCCCTACCTTCATGCTTACCTTTGTACACTCTGTTCTCCACACAGCAGCTCTGGTGTTCTTTGACAATGTACGTTCAGATCTTGACACCCCTGTTTGAACCTCCCAACGGCATTCCTTCACATAGAATGGATTTCAGTCCACCTTGGCCACTGGGGCCCTGTGTAATGAGGTCTCTCAGCTGCCTCTCCAGCCCTTTCCCTACTCCTCTCCTTTGTTCCTGGACCCTAACACCTGGACTTCCTTGCTTTTTTATGAGCATGTCACGCATGTACCTTCTTTAGCACCTTCTAAGATGCTGTTGCATTTGCATGGAATACTTTTCCCTTTGCCATCCATGCAGCTCATTTACTTTCTTCAGGTTTCCTCAAACCAGCAGCGCCACCTCCCTGAAATAATACAGCTCATGTTATGCTCCAAATTTACTCTTCTTCATAGCGCTATAGCACTTATTGCTCTCAGTTATCACATTGTTTATTAATTAATTTATATTATTACTTCTTTATTATTTCTTCCTGTCTTCCCCTCTAAGAAAGGCAAAAACTTTGTTTTCATAGCTGTGACTCTTGCCCTTCAAACAACACCTGCTCTCAGTAATATTTACAATAAAAAAAACCATAGATAGCTTTGTCTTTTAAATGGGTTTGAATGTATGACACTAAAAATCAGCTTTGATTTGTAACACAAGTTTCTTTTATTAGAGTAGCCAGGCCTAAAAACCCCTTCCTGAACCTACTCTCTGCCATCTTCACATGGTAGGGTCAATGCTTTACTGCCCCTGCGATTAATCCAGTATCACCACAGATGGGAACTAAGGTTGAACTGAACCTTAATATCATAAAAAAGAAAGCAAAAATTCCATTTACAAGTCCAAGGCCTACCTCATTCTCTGCCTCTGGATTGATCCCCTT
>JAJEJO010002721.1:56802-90727 GCA_020662805.1 Glaucomys volans | reverse complement strand
GCCTTTACAATGTTAAGGAATGTCCCCACTATCCCTATTTTTTCTAGTGTTTTGAGCATGAAGGGGTGCTGTATTTTATCAAATGCTTTCTCTGCATCTATTGAAATAATCATGTGGTTCTTGACCTTAAGTCTGTTGATGTGGTGAATTACATTGATTGATTTCCAGATGTTGAACCAACCTTGCATCCCTGGGATGAAACCCACTTGATCATGGTTCACTATCTTGTTAATATGCTTTGGTATGCGATTCGCTAAAATTTTGTTAAGAATTTTATGGTTTTTTCTTTAATGAGAGGGTTACCAGTGCACAGGCAAAAGTGCTTCCTTAGGAAAGAAAGTATCTTTACTCAGCAATGATTGTCATTTCTGTACCAAAGAGTTCACGAAGTTAATCAGTTTACCGTAATGAACCACCAGGGGTAGTGCACAAGAGCATTACAAGCACAGCAGGTAAATTTTCCAACAATAATGATATTATGCTTCTTTTTGCATAAGGAATAATTTTAGAACTTTAGGTTTCAAATAAATTAAGTCCATAAATATACAAAAGCCACAGTGACAAATATTGCTGCCTATTAGCCCAAATTCACATGTAATATTGTCTAATTTCATCTCAGAAGCACTAAAATTAAAAATAAGGCTCAAATCTATGTAAATTTCTTGCTGGTCTATAAATATGAGTCAAACTTTAGTGACTGTACATTTGGTCTTGAACCTCTTTCCCCTAACCAGGTGCCATATTCCTATCAAAATTCTATTTGCCTTCCAACCCCAGCCTCAAAATAGTTTTCTCTTCAAGGATCCTAGTGAGTGAAGCCCTGTGCTGGATAGTTATTCACTGAAAATTCAGATATGCTAGGGCAGGATGAGGCAGGCATAGGATGTGGATTGCAGACTTTTTTGGGTGTAATGGAAGAAGCCTAGAGGAGAGAGCCTGACTAAATACATTGCTTTGGTGGCTACTATAGAGCTCAAACTTCTAAGCAATTTGAATCAATGACCATTCTTTGCTCTTTCATGTTGTTTCCCTAATAGTAACAGGCGGGACCACAAAGATCAACCACTTAGCTAGGTGTAGAGGGGCACACCTGTAATCCCAGCCACTTAAGGGGTTAAGGCAGGAGGATCTTGAGTTCAGAGCCAGCCTCAGCAAGAGTGAGGTGCTAAGCAACTCAATGAGACCCTGTCTCTAAATAAAATACAAAATAGGCCTGGGGATGTGACTTAGTGATCGAGTACCCTTGAGTTCAATCCCTGGTATTCCCCGCTCCAAAAAACAAAGAGATCAACCACCCTACAGAGCAAGGGGAAGACAGAGACAGAAGACAGTGGTGTGGAGCCCTAAAATCATCCATCAATGTCTAGACTAATGGGAAACTTCCTAAGAGTCGAGTCATCATAAAAAGAACTAAATACTTAGAAGAATCTTTGTTTGATAAGAAAATGAATGTGGTCATATAAGGAAATCTATGGTATTAAAACAGAATTATTAATTTCTATGAATGTGACCTTTTCAAATAGCTATATCACATTTAATTTCATTAAATTTGTAGTTAAGTAGCACTCCCATGGTCATCCTGATCATGACCCTCCCAAATATATCTGTATCCTAATCCCAAGAAACTGTGAATGTTACCTTACATGAAAAAGGGACTTTACAGATGTGATTGAGTTAAACATGTTAAAATGGGGAGATTATCCTGAATTATAGGGTTGAGCCCAATGTAATCTTAATAGTCCTTATAATAGGAAAGGGGAAAAATAAGAGTCAGGGAAGGAAATGTGAAGGTGAAACTAGAGATCAGAGTGGTATGGGGCCATGAAAATAGTAATAAGGAAACTCTAGAAGCTGCAAAAGGCAAGGAAACAGATTCCAACTCCAGAATCTTCAAAAGGAACATAGCCCTATGGTCTCATTTTAGATTCCATAAAGGTAAGAAGTAAATTTGGGTTGTTTAAAGCTACTAGATTTGTGATCATTTGTGGTGGGAATGACGTAAAATCCATACAAACTACATGGTTTTGTGGCATAAGTTGTTATTAATGTTTTTCATACCTTTCTCTCTTGTCATTGCATTTTAAAAAATAAAGACACAATTTCACATTTATCCCAATCCAGTTTCATTTTACGTATTCTGGCTTATGCACATTATAACATCCATTGTTGTCTTCTTTTACTGTGTCCAGAAGTAGAACTGAAGATAAGAACTTGAACATAAATAGATTATTTGGGGGAAAATTTTGGAAAACACTGGTGATAGGCAAGACAGGGAAGAGAAGGAAACTAATAAAACATCGCTAGCATTGTGGGCCACTGGATCTTCATCTGCTGGGGAACCTGCAGTAACCATGCTGAAGGTATATCTCATAGTTTTCCCCTTAGAGTAAGGCATTTGAGATATTCATTTACCAGCTGTCACCAGTTCTTTGCTTGACATCTGTTCTCTGAGAGCAAGCGGAGGTGATAATTCCCCAGAACTTCTGGCTTGGCCTATTCCTAGGCAGAACTTCTTATCTCTTATCCACTGATAAGAGAAAGCCCCAAGGCAAGGGATCAGTATTGCTAATGGAATTGGACCCACAGTGCATGGGGCCTTTGGAGGAGAGAAGTGTTGGGCATCGACAGGTCTGATTCACAGTGACTTTTTGAGACAGCTTTTCAGTTTTCTCTCTTTATCATGTTCCACTATGTCAAGATTTTGGGATATTTATAATGCCAAGCTTCCTCCTGTTACATTTATTGTTTATGTAAATTACTTTTTCCATTTTTTTAAATGATCCTTTATATTCATTTTTATGCAGCCCTGTGGGAGAATGGGTTCCCATGAACTTGCTTTTCTAACTAAACAGAACCATGAACATATTTTCTGAATTATTTTTCCATTGCTTTATACTTTTTTAAGCTGCCTCCAACCACACCAGCCTATGATTTCTAAATTATAGTTCATTTTCAGACCCAAGTTACAATGTCATGAGCCCCTAAAGCCATATTTCCAAGTTTGTGCTCCTCTTCCAATGTGTCTTCCCATTGTCTCTAAGCATTTCTCAGAAATCTCTTCCTAATATGCTCTAGGACAAATCCCCTGTCCTTTCCTTTCCGGTCTCCTTCTCTTGCTGACCTGCTGCTGTGATAGGATGGTCTGAAAAACCCAGTTATCTATTTGAGGTTCTCACACTATTACTCCCACTGAAAACTCAGCACAAGGACAGGAGTCTTCTCTGCCTTCCATCTCTGCTTCTGAAGCCTAGGGTAGGCCTGACTATCCACAGAATGACAGGTGTCCCTACCTTCATGCTTACCTTTGTACACTCTGTTCTCCACACAGCAGCTCTGGTGTTCTTTGACAATGTACGTTCAGATCTTGACACCCCTGTTTGAACCTCCCAACGGCATTCCTTCACATAGAATGGATTTCAGTCCACCTTGGCCACTGGGGCCCTGTGTAATGAGGTCTCTCAGCTGCCTCTCCAGCCCTTTCCCTACTCCTCTCCTTTGTTCCTGGACCCTAACACCTGGACTTCCTTGCTTTTTTATGAGCATGTCACGCATGTACCTTCTTTAGCACCTTCTAAGATGCTGTTGCATTTGCATGGAATACTTTTCCCTTTGCCATCCATGCAGCTCATTTACTTTCTTCAGGTTTCCTCAAACCAGCAGTGCCACCTCCCTGAAATAATACAGCTCATGTTATGCTCCAAATTTACTCTTCTTCATAGCGCTATAGCACTTATTGCTCTCAGTTATCACATTGTTTATTAATTAATTTATATTATTACTTCTTTATTATTTCTTCCTGTCTTCCCCTCTAAGAAAGGCAAAAACTTTGTTTTCATAGCTGTGACTCTTGCTCTTCAAACAACACCTGCTCTCAGTAATATTTACAATAAAAAAAACCATAGATAGCTTTGTCTTTTAAATGGGTTTGAATGTATGACACTAAAAATCAGCTTTGATTTGTAACACAAGTTTCTTTTATTAGAGTAGCCAGGCCTAAAAACCCCTTCCTGAACCTACTCTCTGCCATCTTCACATGGTAGGGTCAATGCTTTACTGCCCCTGCGATTAATCCAGTATCACCACAGATGGGAACTAAGGTTGAACTGAACCTTAATATCATAAAAAAGAAAGCAAAAATTCCATTCACAAGTCCAAGGCCTACCTCATTCTCTGCCTCTGGATTGATCCCCTTCAAAGACAACTGCCAATGCATCATCTCCTCCCTTCTAAGAATGCAAGGTACTCTGGCTTCTTATATTAGAATATGTATATATCAAAGAGAATGTCTCCTGAGTCTGGATTACATGACTTTCCAATTCTGATTATGCTACATCAAGACTTTCCTTTTTTATAAACATTCTTCAAGAATAAATGGAAGAAAAGACAAGACTGTCATACTCCTCTTTCACTACTTCTTTGGTCTTCTCTATCTTCTTTGAGCACATGCTTCAACAAGAAAACATTTCCTGAGATACTGTTTCAGTTAGCTTTTTTGTCCCTGTGACCAAAACACCCAACAGAACAACTTAGTGGAGGAAAGTTTATTTGGGGCTCACAGTTGCAGAGCTCTCAGCCCATAGATGGCCGATTCCATTACTCTGGATCCAAGGTGAGGCAATACATCATGGGAGATGGGCCCAGCCAATGGAAACTGTTCAATTCATGGCAGAGTCAGGAAACAGAGAGAGGGAGGAAAGAGCTGCAGGGAGAACAACCCTTCCAGGCCCCCAGTGATTCGTCACCTCCACCTATGCCCCATCTGCCTGTAGTTAACACCCAGTCCAGTGAACCTATGATGGAATGATTAGGTCACAGCTCTCACAATGCAATCATTTTACCTCTGAACATTCCTGCATTAACAGGAGCTTTGGCGGGTGGGGGGGACACCAATCCATAGCAAATAATAAACCATAGCAAATAACCATTCTGGTAAAGAAACATCTAAGTTTACAGTTAAAAGTATATATGTGGATATGTTGAAATATAGATACACCCTGATTAACAGGACAGTGAAACATCTCCTAATTGGAACTATTTAATTTTGTTTTCTTCACTATACTTAGGACTTCTCCAAAAACACCAAGTAGGTTTTTGCCTCCTGTACACAAAATGATAGGGAACCATCAAAAAACTCTTCCCCCAAACAAAAGAACAATCTTCAATAAAAGAGCATTATGCCTTCATCTTTGGTCATAAATTAATTTTAATGTTCATAATAAAAAACTTCTAAACTTTATACAAATATTTTGAGATCCAGGGTCAACTTTGGTAATAATTTTTATTTACTTTCAGTCTTAGGCAAAAAGTCATCATATTTTTTTAACTTTATGCAAGCTACATTTCTATATCTAGTAAATATAGAAATGCTATTTGCTATTTGGAACTCAAAACCAGCAGCAAGACATCTTTCCACCCAGTTATCACTTACAAGTTTGTTCTAAATCCAGGGAAGTGCTTTGGAACCCATGTATTCGTGATCTCCTCTTCTCAGTAAATGATGGGCAATAATTGAAAGGATCCTGGGTGTTAACCTCTTGCATTTCTTCAAGTCTTTTCTCAAGTCTCATCTCCCAACCAGATCTCCTCTGACCACCCCATATAATACCTCACACTGCTTCCTCCTCCCCAGTAACCCTCTGGACCTGGTAATCCCAGTCCTTATTCTGACTGGGATAGTCAAAGAAGTGTTCACACACTCTTTAATACTTCAATTCTCAAGTGAGGGAGTTGGGAGTTGCATACCCTTTTTTGAGTGTGGCTCAACTTAGTGACTCAGTAAATAAAATGTGGCTGAGGTAATGGGATGTCACTTCTAAGATTAGGTTATTAAAGAACTATGGTCTCTCTGTCTCTCTCTGTCTCTGTCTCTCTATCTCTCTCTCTCCCTTTCCCTCTCTCTCTCTCTCTCTCTGCCTTGTGTTATGCAAGTTGCTATTGGAGTCCTCTCCATAGGATTGTTGTGAGCAGTCAAATGCAGAGGCTTGTTTTGTGAGATAAAAAAACCTCCTGCCAACTGCCAAGTAAGCTTCAAATGACAACTCTGACTGACCACAACACTTCATCCTCATGGACATCAGACTCATGGACCGTGAGCCAGCACCACTCAGGAAAGAACTCCCAGATTTGTGATCATCTGAAACTTACGAGATGACAAATGCATACTATTTCCAACTGCAAAATTTTGAGATAATTTATTATACAACCACAAAAAAGCAATATGCTGAAATAGTTTTTTTTAAAGAAAATATTCCATAGGCAACCTTTAACAAATTAGTTCTACTCTGTCCAGTGTGATTATGGAACTGAATTTTTAGTTTTAATTAATTTAAATTACCACACGTGACCAGTGACTACAGTGTTTAATTATGCTTTGTTAGATCATTGACTTACTTTTTGTTATTTATTGTTTGTTTTCCCCAACTAAAATAGAGGAGTTTGCTCTGCATTTTTGAATGCAGAGATTTTTGTGTTTCTTTTTTTTGTGTGTGTGTGTTTCTTTATAAATGTAATCAAGTGCCTAGAATAATGTCTGGCACCTAGAAGATGTTCTATTAATATTCAAAGAATGTCTCAGTTTGGGTAGCAGTAATAATAAGGCTATAGACAGACATTTATTTCTCGCAGTTCTGAAGGCTTGGGAAGTCCATAATCAAGTGCCTGACTGATTAAGTTTTTGGTAAAGACTCTTCCTGGTTGCAGAAAAACAGCTTCTTAATGTGTTCTCAAATGGTGGACAGACCATCTCACTTATTTCTCTCTCTTTCTGTCTTTGTTTAGTGCTAGCAATGGAAACCTGGATCTTGTGCTTTTGGCAATCACGCTACTGCTCAGCCATGCCCCCAGCTGCTCACATGTCTCTTTTTAAGGGGGTGCCAATACCATCAAGAAGACTTCACACTGATGACCTAATTATCTCTAAAAGGTGCCATTGCTAAATACAATTACTTTGAGGATTAGGTTTCAACATATTTATCTTAGTTTATATGATGTTGTTATAACACAATACCTGAGAGTGGGTAACTTATGAAGGGAGGATGTTTATTTTGATGCATGGTACTAGAGGCTGAGAAGTCCAAATGAATGGCACCCATAGCTGTCCAGCTTCTGGTGAGGTCCTCCTGCTGATCCAATTCATGGTGAAAGTAGAAGGGCAAGCAGGTATATGAGGAAGAGTAAAAGGGGTCAAACCCCAGAGAAAGGTGAACTGCTCCTGTGAGAAAGGAATTAAACCACCCATGAGGGCTCCACCCCATGACCCAAACTCCTCTACTAAGCCCCACTTCCATACCCTGCCTCCTTGAAGGATTAAGGGTCCAACACATGAACTCAGAGCATTGTTAAATTAACTCTGCAACAATCTCAGATCTCAGTTTTCCTTGATTTAAGTTTGGGTGGTTTTCCTAATTTCTCTTTTAGAGGATTCATCACTTATGAATAAAAATGCATTAGATTTTTGAGCATTAATTTTATATCCTGCTACTTTACTGAATTCATGTATAAGTTCCAGAAGTTTTCTGGTGGAATTTTTCAGTTCCTCTAAATATAGAATTATGTCATCTACAAAAAGGGATAGTTTGAGTTCTTCTTTTCCTATTCATATCCCTTTAATTTCTTTGGTCTGTCTAATTGCTCTGGCTAGAGTTTCAAGGATGATGTTGAATAGAAGCGGTGAAAGAGGGCATCCCTGCCTTGTTTCAGTTTTCAGGGGGAATGTTTTCAATTTTTCTCCATTTAGAATGATGTTGGCTGTGGGTTTAGCATAGATAGCCTTTACAATGTTAAGGAACGTTCCTACTATCCCTATTTTTCCTAGTGTTTTGAGCATGAAGGGTGCTGTATTTTATCAAATGCTTTCTCTGCATCTATTGAAATAATCATGTGGTTCTTAACTTTAAGTCTGTTGATGTGATGAATTACATTTATTGATTTCTGGATGCTCAATGGATGGAATTGGAGAAGAAAGATCATGTTAAGTGAAATAAGCCAATCCAAAAAACCCAAAGGCCGAATGATCTCTCTTATAAGTGGTTGATGACACATAGCAGGGGTGGGGAGTGGCACGGGAAGAATGGAGAAGGGATGGATTGTATAGAAGAAAACGAGGGGTGGAGAAGGAGTGGGGAAGGAAAGATAATAGAATGAGACAAACATTTATATCCTATGTATGTGTATAAATATGCAAATTGTATGATTCTACTTTGTGTACAACCAGAAAAATGGTGGTTGTACTCCATTTGTGTACAATGACCTAAAATTAAAAAAAAAATAAATTAATTTAAAAAAAAAAGTTTGGGTGGGGGATTGAATATAAGGTTCATGAATATCTTTCCTACACTTGAAACTACACAATTCTGTCTCCTCTGAAATGACATTTTTTAAGCAATGTTTAATCCCTGTTCTGTCTATTACTGAATGAAATATTCTAGATAATTGAAGTCCCCAACCACTCATAATTTCTGCTTCAGTTTTGCTGTCTTATTAGGCAAGGAACAAACCATCATCCCAGACTAACTTTGACTCAATGGTACTGACTGTTACTATACTGATGTCGTGTCTCTTCCACTCTCATCCACCTGCTCCCTATTTCACAGTGTATCCTGTTTTGTGAATTTCTATACGCGTGTCTCCTTAGCACATAATTCCATATCACACAATGCTGCTTTTAAGTTGATACATCTGCCCATTTTCCTAACCCACTCTTGTGTCCCATCACCTGATGATTTTTGTGGGACCTGGGTTATTACTTCTTTTTGTTAAAAATCATCATAAATAAAGACATCTGTCTGGTGTGGTGCTGCACAATTGTAATCCCAGTGGCTGGGGAGGCTAAGGGAGGAGGATTGCAAGTTCAAAGCCAGCCTTAGCAATCTAGCAATCTCAAAATAAAAAAGTACAAAAATGGGCCTGGGATTTGGCTCAGTGGTTAAGCACACTTTTGGACTAGAAAATAAACACAAAACTAAAAATTTTAAAAATAAAGACATACATATGAAGCTCTATTTCTTTTTCTTCTTTTCTTTTAAGGATTTTGGGTCACTACCCAAAATATCAATATTGATATTTTTCCATATTATTTATGTATATATGCATATTTTATTATTTATTTTTTTATTACAGAATTTTTGTTTCTTAGGAATTTTCCTTCTACATCTGCTTGTGTTTGGAGTCCCCTGGACAAATTTGAGATGCCGTTGGTGAAAATGTTGCTTTCTGTCATCATTTTATTATGATTGCCTTCTGCCAAAATCTCTTCCAAACTTACAGTCTTCATTTGGAAAGAAGAGCACAACCTCTCATATGCTGTTTCTTATCATGGACCAGTATCAATAGCGATACAGTTCACATGTATTTTATCTATGGTATGTAATTCTTCATCAAGTAGAAGAAGCAGAGAATGGTCAGGAGATTTGAGATTTAGTTATTTTTTCTTGTCTCTGAGCACATTGAAAGGCAGCAACTCAAACTTTCTAGGGTGAGGGATATAGAATACTTGTCCAGCTTGTGTGAGGCTCCATACCCAACACAAGGAAAACGAAAAACAAGTTCAATCGTGTCTTTCTGCTTTGTATACCTGTTAGTTTCCATGTGGTCCTCTCAGATTTATTAGAAAAGATTCACCATAGTTAACCATTTGTTTGCATCCATTTTATTACAATGTAAGATGTGGGATTGGAAGGTTTGGATTTGTATTAAGTGATAGAAAAGTTTCCTATTCTGCTAGTTTGGTTCTGTGTTTATTTTTCCCTTTTTCTTTTTATCACATTGTTTTACTTCTCAGATTTTTGATTCCAATTAATTTCCCTTCACTACCTTTGAATTTCTTTGTCTTTCTCACTTCCTTCCCAGATCTTATTTTTGTTTAGAATCTTTTCTATTGTTTCTGGAAAGACCAAGCTTAGAAGGGAATTCTAGCATTTATTTTCACTATTGAAAACATCAATTTGCATCAATAAAAACATAACCACTGACTTCTTCAATTAATAATTCAAACATATTACTTTCAGATTGTACATGAGGCTCCAGCAATTAAACCCATTGCATAATGACAATTCTAAAATATGCATTCTTAGGTGATTTTGTCCTTGTGTGAATTTTATAGAGTGTACTTAACAAAGACAACTCTAACATTAGTAAACAATTTCTCTCTCATGGGACTGCTGTTTCACATGCTATCATCTTTGACCAAAACATCCGTATGTCATGCATGGCAGTATAATTTTCCCTAACTTTCTTAGGAACCTGCTGTGGAACCCTTCCTGGTCATTCTCCACAATTTCTCAAGCAAGTCCCATTGTTATTGCATGTTATGTTAGTGATTCTCAAACTCCGAAGTGCAACAGAATCACCTAGAGGATTTGTTTGGACAGAATGAACCCCTGTATCTGAGGTGGGGCTCGACAATCTGCATTTTAACAACTTCCCAGGTGACACTTATACACTAGCTAAGGATCACATTTTGAGAGTCACTGCATTATGGAGTCAGGAACTCATTACTCCCCAGGCAACCCATGGTGCTGGCTCATCTTGGGCAGGAAGAGAAGTGGCAAACTTCTTACCTACAGATCACTTGGTAGGAATTTTGCTGCCATGGAAGTCTGCTTACTAGATGTCTTGGCATATTTTGAGGGAAGTTTCTATAACCACATTCTTAATCTTTCTGAAAGTTAACAATATCAACAGGTCAATTTAAAATTTCCTCCTCAGCTCAGGTGGTGATTCTTCAAGGAGTACAGAGGCATATACATCCCACTAAGGAGCATGTTCCACCCTTCTTGAGCCCCTCGGGGTGTTTGGAGCCCCCTTCAACTCTAGCTGACTTGTTTCAAGGTTAAGTGTCAAGTGTAAGGAATAATACAGCAGAATCATAATCTGACCGCTTATTTTCATTTCATCTCAAAACATCCCACTCACGCCCATCCCCTCAAAACTCTAGTAATAATTGGCAGCACTTATGCATATGTATGAGTTTGGCAACTTCAGTGATGTTTTCATCCTGGAAACTCAAGCATTTAATTCTGGAAAACATTACAGAGAATTCTTCTTTGGGCCTGAGCCAATCCGTAAAGACCCGGGACAGTATGTCCCAGACTCAGCTAGCAGTTTACCTGAGGGATCCAGCAGGATGAGCATCCAGCTATGTAGGTATATGTAATTTAGAGATTAGAAGAATTTTAAAAGCTTCAAAAACAATTTGCAAGCCATTCAAATAGCAGCATCAGCTTATGTAGTGCAAATAGTAAATCATAAATCGTTTCATAATTCTGTTTATTTTTATCTTGAATAAATGAAAGAAGCTTTTAAAAATTAGCAAATCAGTCCTGATCAGTAAAATTGCTACCATCATTTATTTTCTCTATTTTGCATTAACTGCCTTTTTTCTGTAATAGTGGTAATAAAAGTTACAAACAATACTGAACACTTAGTAAGTGAAGAAGATTTGGGGCTAAAAGTCTGCACGTACTATTAATTCATCTTACAGAAATCTTATGAGGTAGATTCTGTCCATATTTTGTAGGTGAGAAATTGGAGTCCTAGATGGAACGACTTGACTAAGGTCACAAACTACTGACAGCAGTGAAATAAGGATTTTTCTAACTCCCAACCCTGACCTTTGTTTATTTGCTGTAAGAATCATGATTGTGTCTCTGTCTACAGAGGTGATTTTCTGACTCTACTTCTAGGTTTTCCTAGGGTTCTTGTATGGAAAGAGCCAAAACATGTGAAGCAGATTTGAGTCCTCCCAGCATTGGAAGCCATAGGACAAAGCTGGTAATCGATGATTCTGGCTGAATTATGGAATGCAAGAGAATCAGTAGCAATTCCAAAAGAGAAAAACCTGAGTGTGTGGGTATCTTGTACACGAGCCTGTTTTCTAGATATCTTTGAGCATTTTGAAGTAGGTACTACTTATGATGGTGCTCTTAATCTTCCTATAATCTAACCATTTCAATAGATCAGCTAACATTTTCCTTCTTTTTTCCTGGCATTTCTCCTCCTCTTTATTTCTAAAACAGAGAGGAGAGTCAATTGAAATCCTTGGATAAGGCTTTAGACTTCTTCATCCATAAATATTTTTGCCTGCCTGAATTTCTATGATCTAATGTATTGTTATTTTGCCTCCATGATTTTTTCTCTGATTGAGGCCAGAATTATATGGGGAATCCTGAGACTATTTATATATAATTAGGAATGTTTTAGGAATACAGGATTCATAAAATCCTTATATGTAACAACTATTTTTAGTTTCCAACAAAAGGAGTGAAAGTGGTTATAGTCTTTAATTACAATAAACAGAGAGGGCTACAAAGCATGCAAAGTCGAGTATTCACATCTATAATCAAAACCAGAATGATACTTCTTTTTTGTATTAAAACACATAAAGGCCTGGAATCAAATTTTGTTTTTTTTTAACTTATAAAAGTAGTGTACTGGGCTGGGGTTGTGGCTCAGTGGTAGAGCGCTTGCCTAGCATGTGTGAGGCACTGGGTTCGATTCTCAGCACCACATATAAATCAATGAATAAAATAAAGGTCCATCAACATCTAAAAAAAAAATTAAAAAAAAAAAATAAAAGTAGAGTACTAATTCCATCACTGAGTGTGACTTGATTTTAACTATAAATAACCTACAAATATAATGAAACAATGTTTTAAAAATTATTCATTTAACAAAGTACCTTAACATATATTTCCTTATTTATTAACTATAAATTATTTTTTAATTTATAGTTAATTTTATAAAATTATTTATATTAATTTATATTAATTAATTTATAGTTAATTTTATAAATTATTTTATAATTTATAGTTAATTTCATAATTAACTATAAATTGTTTATTAACTATAAATAACCTACAAATATGATGAAATGTTTTAAAAATTATTCATTTAACAAAGTACCTTAACATTTATTTCCTTATTTGATCCTATTATATAATTGAGAATAGAGCTCTTTACAGAGAAACTGATGCTAAGAGAGGTTTAATGACTTACTTAAGATTATAGGACTAGTCCTTAAATACTTTGGTTTTCTTAGCCATTTCCATATACTTACTGCCTCCCTGTTTTATTCTCTAAAGAGAGCTCAAAGGATAAGACCTTTATTTAGCTTTATAAGTTCAATATCATATAAATGAATAAATATATTCAATAAGATATAAATATAGGGGGGCTGGGGATATAGCTTAATTGGTTGAGTCCTTGCCTAGCATGCACAAGGCCCTGAGTTCAATCCCCAGCACCACCAGAAAAAAAGATATAAATATAATATTATAATATGAATTCTGAATTTTAGAAAGATCATTTTTCATATGGATTGTAATCTTTATATCTTCAGTACTCCAGCTATAACTTTCTATTTACTTTAACAAATGGCTTAAACAATATTGACTTATTTTAGGTGGTAGACATTCTGGAACTCCTAGTGGGTGACTACAATAACCCTTTCCAAAGCTAACCGATTTACAATCAGAATCTAACAAGTCTGTAAACACAAGTTAGCACATATTGACTGTGGTACTTTTGAGTCAAATTTTAAATGACAAATTAGTTCTAGAACATTGATAATGTAAAAAAAAAAAAAGAAAAGAGATCATTCACATAGCATAAGATCCACACCTTTAAAACGTACACGTCAGTGATTATTCATGTATCTATACATTGCACAACTAGCACCACTATTTCTAGAAGATATTAACCATCACAAAAAGAGATCTTGTACTCATTAGCAATCACCAGCTATTTATCCCTCTTACCTCCCCCTGTGATTATTGATCTATTGTTCTATCTATGGATTTGCTTATTCTATACTTTTCTTATAAACAGAATATTCCACTATCTGGCTTTTTTCACTAAGCTACGATTTTCAAGATGTATCTGTATTGTTGCATGTGTCAGTACTTCATTTTTTTTATGGTGGACTAATATTCCACAGTATGTATAGACCACAGTTTGTTCATTCTTACACTGGTTGTTCAATATTCAGGTAATTTTTATATTTTGGCTACTGTGAACATATTTAGTGTGTACTTGAAAAGGTTGTGAATTCTGCCATTGTTAAATAGCATATTCATTATGGGTTTGTTAAGTCTGGTTGGTTTGTAGTGTTGTTTAAGGCTTCTGTTTCCTCCTGATCTTCTCTTTCATTGTTAGAGTCTTTTTTGAAAGTGGGGTATTAAAGTCTCCAACCAATATTTTTAAGATTTTTATTCCTCCCTTCATTTCTTTCAGTTTTTGTTTCAAATATTTGTGGATTCTGTTAGGTATATATGCATTGATAATTTATATAAATTCTTGGTATATTGACTTGTATTTTTATCAAACATTCTTTATTTGCACTGATGACTTCTGTTTTGTCTGACATTAGTATAGTTACTTTAATTTTCTCTTAGTTATTATAGAAATAGTATGTATTTATCCATCATTTTAATTTCAATATTTTTGTGTCTTTGGTCTGTAAGTGGAGCATAATGTATTCTTTTCTCTCGTTCTGCCAATCTGTGACTTTTAACCGGATAGTTTAATTCATTTATACTTACATAAAACAGTAATTACATACAGTACAGTAATTACATACTGTATGTACAGTAATTATATACAGCAATTACATAATTTAATTACTGGTATGGCAAAATTTATCTTTGTTTTGTATTACATAGGGCTATTTGTCCTATAATTTTTTTTTGTTTCTTAACTCTTCCAATGCTTTTTGTGTGTGTTTACAATTTCTTGCTCTACCAATTTAATTGCTTGCCATTTTTCTCACTACATTTAGCAAATTACTCTTATAGTGATTGTCCTGGGAATTATCATTAATATCTTTATTTATAATAATTTATTCTTGATCAATAGCACCTTACATAATACAAAAAACTCTTTTCCTATGTAAGTTCATTTTTTCTTTCTTTAATGCTGCTATTTTCATCAATTATATGCTCAGGCATTGCATGCCTATGAACATAGATTTGTAATTATTGCATTATGCAACTGTTTTTTAAGTAATACAGGTTCACAAAACACATCAAATAATTAAATACAAAAAATGTGCAAAAATGTATTTATTATATCTTTTATATTTATATAAAAGACCTTTTTTTCCTCTACTTTCATTCTGAAACTCCTATTTCTGTATCATGGTGCATATAATTTTAGTGTCCAATGATTCTCTGAAGTTCAGTTCATTTTTATTCATTGTTTTATCTTTCCATGCCTCAGAGTAGATATCATTTGGCCTATATTGCTTTCTGATTCTTTTTTCTGCCTAGTGAAATCTGTTGTTCATCTCCTATAAGTTAATTTCTCTTTCCAGTTGTTGTACTTTTCAACTCTAGAATTTCTATTTGATTTCTTTTTATAATCTTTATTAATTCTTTTTTTGCTAAGATATTATTGTAATATTTTCTTTTAGTTTTTCCAACATCATTTACTTCAGAGCCTTGAAATATTTAAAATAGCTAATTTGAAATGTTTGTTTAGTAATTCGCAAGATCTGGGATTCATCAGATATGGTTTCTATCATTGTTTAATTTTGTTTTGTACTACATATTATGGGCTCCACTCATTTTATTGTATGTTTTGTAAATTTTTTGTTGAAATCTTAACATTTCAAACAATATAATTTGGCAACTAAGAAAATAAGAATCACCCTCTATCCCGGATTTGTTTTGTTGCTTTTACTTGTTTTGGTTGTTTATTTAGTGGCCTTCATGATCCATTTCTATGAATTCAATATCTGGTGGTATGCTTCCACTGAAATCTCTATGAAGTTTTGTAGCATTAGTAGATGATTAGATTGGAGTCAGCTGATGATGGGACAGAAATTTCTTTGAATATCTGCAAATAATGCATCTGCCATTGTTTACCCTAGTTGCTCTGTGTGTTTTTTAGGGCCAGACTTATACACCCAGATCATTAAATTTCTTAGTCTGCATTTCTTGCTTGCAGAACCTCAAATCCAATCAGAGGTGAAAGTTTAAGGACTTCTCTGGGTGTTTTCTGAACATGCATACTCTATGTATGCAAGCAGCCTTCCCGACTCCCAGGAACATGCTGAAACATTTTAAAGCCTCATGGACCTCTCATTTTACAACTTTTCCTTTTAATGTTTTTGATTAGTTTATTGTTTGTTCCACTTGTTATTTGTTGCATCAGGCAGCCCTGATGTTTAAAAAAATTGATAAACAGCCCCTGGAGAGGAGCCGTTAGCACAGATAAGTTCAACTGAGGTCAAATTAAAGACAAGACTTTTCAGTGAAGTCTTCCAGGGAAGCACCAGGTGGGGGAAATAATGACTTCTTTTTGGAGACTTGAAAGTGTATCATTCCAGTTCTGCTCCATCTGGTACTAGGAATGCTGGCTGTTGTTTTTAAGGTTGCTCAGTGCTGTTGAGTTAGGAAAGGGGATGGGACTAGGGCTAGATGAAAATGACCCAGAGATCACTGTTTTCCCAAGATTTAGCTGCTGTTCTTCACAGAAATGTTCTTCGTTGTCTGGATTTTTGAAAGCCCTGGGATTATTTCCAGAGTTCTGAAAAAGTTGATTGTGATAATTTCTTGCCAGTTATTTATTGCTTTTATGGAGAGACAACTTTTCAAATGTCTTACTCCACCATTTTCTTTGATGTTATCCCTCAGAATGATTAGTTCTTAAACTTTTCATTACAGTTGGTGACTTAATATTCTGTGATCTTTTTGTACATTGCATAATATCTTTGGATTTCATTGTGAGAAAAGTCCATGTGTGCATTTAGACTATTTTGGACAATATTCTACTTGATTTGCTAACATATTGAAGTCCATTTCTCACCATAAAATTCTAAAATTAACCCCTATTTTAGAGACTCCTTATCATAACCAGGCATCAAACCCTACTGCAGAAAATCCAAGAACAAATAATTTCAGAGGAATGACCTAATAGCAAATTTAATAGGTATATTTAACTGTAGAGCTCACTAATTACCGTACTTGAAAAATCATGGTTTTTAAAACTTGGTCATCACAATTGCTACAAGGGCTTAATTATAGGTTAGATGAATTTTCATTGATGACTTAGAATGGGATAAATCATAAGATGAAAGGATTCCAAAGTCAAAATTAATTAGTGCCTGTGAAATACCTATTCTATAATATATTGGTACTATATACTCAGAGACCAAGGCATTGAACCCTTTAGAATCTGAAAAAATACTTAGAATGTCCATCTCTTTTATGAATACGTTTCTGCATTTCAAAGACCTTAGATGGGGGGAATGAAATGCTATGCAGTTCTTGCTTACCTTATACCCTTCTGCAGGCTGTAGGTTCCAGGATTCATGTGTAGAGAGGTTTACAATGCATAGTGAAAAGTTATTGGGCAGCTAAGATATTGGGTAAAATCATCTAGATCAGAGATTTTTCTATTTTACAAGTTCAAGTTCAAAAAAAATTTTAAAGGACAACCATGAACCACATACCATAATGAAAAGAAACTGTATGTCATAACTTGCTAAAATGTTGCAAAACGCTTCAGAATTTTACATGAAAATGTATTTATCTCCTTTGACTATTAAGAGAAAATTTGTTGCTGCATTCAAACTTTTGGATTTGTTTTAATATATTTACCTGTTTTCTTGCTTTCTAATGAAAAACATTGGGATAAAATTATAGAAATTACTATAATTCACATTTCTTTATCTGGATTACAGATTTTAAATCTGCCTATAGAGAAACCAGGGAACTATGTGAAAATCAAAGGTAACTTCAATTAAGACATACAGGTCTCAAGAATTTGTGAAATACTTCTTATTTCCTCTGTAATATATGATTCAGATGATTTTCCATTTTTCTCTCTTCAAGTTAAATCCACATTGATGGTAGGCTAGTTCACTTATGGATTTTAAAAGCTTGTCTGGGTGGTTTTATAATTAGGCCTTCCCAGGTAGCAGGAAATTTTGCTTTTCTTTCCCATCTAACAGCTGTGTTCCCAGCTGGGTCTGTTTGTTATAAATGAAAATGGCTCTTTAAATTTACATTCTCTGCATGACCAAGCTTGGCATCAGATGCAGCTTCTGGATGATACCAAAGATAAGCACCAAAGGGTGTCAGATTGAAACTCTGGATCATGGTGTGTTAGATAGCATTATTAGCCATAATCGTATATTTCTATTTAAGTCAAGTGATGTGACCGATGGATCTTTGAAACGTAAATCACTTCTAGTCTTTGAATGTTTTTGTAATGTGATTGAGATGAATCCCCATGATATGTTTATGGAGCATAATGAACTGTGAAATATGCAAGAATAGAGGTTGTGGTAATATAGGACACTTGTTGACCTGAATGATGATACTTCTTTGCTTTAGGCCACAGGCTTATTGAAGAAGATAATCATTTCTCCAAATGATACCCATCAAACATCACAGAAGGGAAAGATGTCTTATTTCTTACTCTTAACAGTTGATTTGCCTTCCTGTTCACTCTCTAACCTATTTATTGATATCAATAAATAGGGCAGACTTGTACTGGAGAGGTCTCTGCATCATGTATATCAGTTTACTAAAAATTCACAAAGTACTATCAATTTAAAAAGATGGAATAAAGTTATAAGTTTATTTTTTCTAAGTAGCATTTTCAGTCAATGTCTGTGAAAGGGGAGTGAAACTCCATAAATCTACATAAGCATAAACATGTATGTTGACTTCCCCCAAGATTACTTATTATTTATAATTTTCAAAAGCTTTGTAAAAAAATCAGTTGTATACAATTTTAAAGTGAATTTTCTTCGCCCTTCTAGAAAATAGATTAATGAGGCCCATGTACCTCCAGTACATTCTTAAATATACTGACTTTGTTTAAAAAAAATCTGTACATATTAGATATTCCTTTGGGGAAAAACTTTCTTTAGTTTTGATTGGTTGTTTTGTTTTTTAAGATTGTCAGTCAGTAATGTTTATGAACTACAGCTATTGAGTATATTGTTATCTAACTTACTTTAGTAATATTTTTAATTGAAGTATATTCAACCTGAACCGTCTCATTTCACCTCTACCTAGCAATCTATAATCACAATGTAGAACATGAGAAAAAAGCCTCCCACTCATTTTCCTTCTGGTTTAATAACATTTCATCCTTCATTATTGTGTTTTGCACTATCAGGTAGAGTTTTGAATGGTGAATATACCTAATTGAAATAAAGCAAGAAATAATTCAAAGATCTCAATGAATTAGGGAGGCTCTGTTTTGAGCAGGAATTCTGGGGTTTCTTGCTAATAATGTGGGGTTTCTCTTTTTGGGCATCACAGATGTTATACAGCTGGATGGCTTATCAGAATTTCTGGCAAAAGCTAAGATTTATTTAAAATAGAAACCATTTGAAGTATATAAAAAAGAAATGGAATCTTTCTTCATGTGACTATGTTTCTGTGCACTTACCTTTCAGCATTAAGATCATACTCTCAGAGACATGAGATCATTTTCCTGGTTTAACCTAGGCAAATAAAATCAGTACTAATATCAACTTTCTATTCCATTTGTATTAATTGAAATTCTAGCACAAGGATGCATTTAAATTTTAGCACCTGCATACTTTAGTTAAGACTCTCAAAATGAGGCTATTGATTTATAATACTCCATCAAAGTCATTTTTATGTTAGAATATAACACTACTTATTTTACTGAAGTTTGTTCTGCCCATGTGCAAGAAATAAGAAAAAATGGTAAATTAGTTAATAATTTAAATTAGCCTTCCTCCTAGAGCATTTTGAGAAGTGTTAGTAAGAAAATTCTATTTATGATACAGCTGACATTTTTCCTTTTTATAGTTCTCACATTAGTAACTTATGTTTTTAATTATTTAACATGTACTAGGTAAGCTGTTAAATGAAGTTTTTCATTTAACACTACAAATCAAAGAAGTTACAGTTATCATTACTTTTATTTCACAGGTGAGAAAACTGAGATTGAACAAATCACCTGCCCAAGATGAGGCATGTTGCAAGGTTTGAAGCTGATCTGGGTAATGCCAGACCTCAGGCTCTTAAGTACAGCACTGTAGGGTTGCTTCTTTTTCCAGGATTTCGTTTTCACAAATCACATATTTGGCTAAGCTTTATTTTTAATCCCCAAATCAATATTTACTGCATTATTTCAGTCATTTGCAGACATATGCAGGGTGGTAAAATATTGGAGTCACCTGACTCTCACATTCTCAGCTGAAGTTGAACAAAGCATTCCACCTACTTTATTCAGCTCTTGCACTTTAAGCAAGTATTTCTTTCATAGCCTAAGTAGCACTACATATTTTGCATTTTGGTGCTTTTATGCTTTTATGTGCATGTGATTTCCCTATTAAGTGACCTCCAACAAAAAGTGTGCAAGTGCTGTCTAGGGTCCCAAGTGCAAGAAGGCTTTGTGTAGGCATGGGTTATGGTGTGTTGGCAATAAGGCCAAAGTTAATAAGTAAAGAATATACACTGAATAAGGTGTTTCTAAGTAGAAACATTCAAGGTAACCTATTGATCAGTTGATAAAAATGCAACGATCAGATGCTCACAGGAACCTAATCCTGTATTTCTTTGAGTAGCAGTGAATTGTTCAGTATGCACTAATTCAGTTGAATTTTATAGAACAAAGCTGCCATGAATAATGAGAATCAAGCTGAGCATGGTAGCACACACCTGTAGTTCCAGCCTTCAGCAAGCCAAGGCTGAAGGATCACTTGAGCCTATTAGTTCAAGACCAGCCTGGGCAACATAGCTGAGACTTTCATGGCCGGGGTGGGGTGTGGGGGAATCAACTGAGAAAAACAATGAACATCTGTTATTTCGTTTAATTCTTCCCAAGTCAAGGATCTTTACACTCATTTACAGGTGAAGGATTGAGGTACAAGTGTCCCAGGTGACTGCCTCCTGAATGCAGCTTTTTCTGAAATGGAGCTTATTAGTACTAGGATACAGAGCCTGGTCATTAACCCATTTTGTTAAAACAAAGTCTCAGTAAAAGCACTTTACATTTTACATTTAAAATTTGACATTTTACACTTAAAATCTTTACATTTTAAATCACTATTTTCACAGATGTTCTGTGCAGCTTATGATCATAAAAAACAAAATCCAGCAGAACAAAACAATAAGACTTTTAAGTGGAACAGTCATTCAGCAATTCTAGAAGAGTAGTTCTATGTATGTTCAGAATAGGTGACTATCTTTGCAAAATAATTTTGGAGTGACTGAAAGATCCCTCTTCCCCTCCTGATTGCTTTCCTTCTACAATATTCTTTTCTACTTCCATGTCCATAATATGAAATTCATTGTATGGGGTAAAAATATTCCTATTTCTCTCCTGATACAAATTACTTGGTTGATTCAACATCCTTTGCCCTTCTGCTAAACTGGAGAAATCAGTATTTAAGTCATGATGGCAGTGTCTCTCCGATGGCCTGAGGGCTAGAGGGCAGCAAGTGGAAGGGCTAGAGGCAGAAGAGCATTAGATCTGTTTCATTAGGACCCGTTTTCACCATGGGTTGAAAATGATTAATTGTGGGGGGCTAACCCTCTTCTGCTCAGTTCTGACCTGCCTAATTGCCCAAGGGTACTTCTTGAGCGGTGTCTGAAGTTAATAATGTTTTGAATTCCCTACACCTGAAACACCTGAGATATGAAGATTTCACATTTGTGGAGCTCTCTCCTGCCACAGAATTTTTTCTTTGTGGATGGGACTGTGCAACTGTAGGTCAGAACCTTGTAGGGGAAAGAGGAGCAGAGTACTATGTGGTATTAATGAAGCCATCAACTGAGAGAATGTTTGATGCAAATGTAGGGTCTGTCATTTCCGAGCTGTGTCAGCTGGAACAAGATGCTTAATTTCCCAGGGAACCCCAGTTGCCCCAATTCTGAAACAGGGGTAATCACAAAAACAACACCAAGGATTATACTAAGGCTTTGCCAAGATCTGGCCTGTAAAAATGTGTTATAAAAATAAGATTTTGATGAATTTAAAATAACATGTCATTACTCATTTACAAAAGTAAAGTGATAAATGAATCAAAGATTAATTATAAATTAGACTTGCCTTCAAAGTTGGAATTACAAGCATAAAGATACATGTCTGCAGCATGGTATGGAATAAAGACTTGCTCCTTCTCCCAAATATTTTTCTCTTCCTAGTGCTATAGATGCTGAAATATAGAGAATTTTTATTCTAACCTCTTTTAGAATGCAAATTCTACTTGGGAGGAAGAATGCTTTGAATATAAATTATTAATTAAAGGTTATTCCAGGAGATGTCAGGATACCTTAGGGAGTAAAAAAAGGTCTTCAAGGTGATACATATAAAATAAAAATTTTGTCTTTCTCAAACTTGGTCTCTATGAATCCACTGATCAGAAAACAACCACCACACACACGTATTCTCTCCCCCTCTCAAAAAAAAAAAAAAAAAAAGGAAAAAAGGGAAATAGTGAAGCATTAGAAAAAAATGAACAAATCGACTTTGCAAGAAAGCAGAGCAGAGATGGAAAGGAAGTATCATAATCAATGCCAAGATATGCAAAAGCTCTTTGTATAACCTTGGACATCATGATGAGGAAATGATGTGGATAAAAAATTCCCGAGAAGTCATGTTATGTTACTCTTAAGCTCTTTGTTACCTTATTGCTAACTGACTACTAAGTACTTACAGTGGTGAGAATCTGGCTTTAAAATGCCTAGTGCTCATGTCAGTCCCTTTTCTCTTCTGTTGGCAGTGTTTTTACTTATAGTCATTCTTCAGCAAATATGACCCACCTGCATTTCCTCCACCTGGTCCATAGCCAATAACTCCTGGGCATTGCTACTGCTTATCCACAATTTCTTAGGGAGATTTTTGGCAACTCTGTCGGAAAGAATCAATAGATTCCCCCTTTAAGCTGTTAAAACAGTTTGTGCTTGGACAAAAGCACTTATCAAATGGCATGTTTAATTTTTTTTTCTTTTTTTGTTCTTCATACACATCCTTTTATTTCTGTAGAATGTCAACCACTATCTCTTCACTTACGCATTCTCAGCTCTTCACAGAGAGGTCAGCACATGGTACCTTTTCAAAAAATGATTGTTGAGGGAATTAATATTATGACAAAATTACGAATTTTTAATTTGTTGATTTCTTTATGCCTACCAAGCTTTTGCATTCACAAAATGCCAGACTCATTCATTTTTCTTTTTACCTTATTGGTGAGTTAGCTTTCATTAGGTAGAGGCTAGTTATTTCACTTTTAATCATAGGTTACAATGATGACTGAAGCATCCTTCTTTGCTTTGTATGAATAACCCTCTAATTCTGGCTAATTTTTTTTATATCCTTCCATTGTTGAGCTTACATCCCTTTATTTTAATGTCAATAAATTCCAATTTAATTTGTTTTATAGGAACTCCATTACAGATTTCTTCTTAGCTACATTTTAATCACCTTTTCCAGAATCTTCAATCCTCTTTTAACACTACTTTCTCCATGTTACATAAATCTATCTCTCAGGAAAAATATTGGTTGCCTTTAACAAATAGATGCTATTTTATCCTCATGTATTGTCAGGTTCATTATAAGAGAATTATGTTCTCATGTTTTTCAAAAATGACATGGTATTATAAAAAAGATACTTCTCCTGTTTTGAAGATTTAACAAATGAAACTTCATTATAGAAAACTATTAACAAATGTATGTTTCCTAATTAAAAAAATTATTTGTAAAATTAATTACTTCTAATATGAGCTTTTTATTCAGGTATTGAAAATATATTTATTAGGCACCCAGTCTATATAGTAGGTAGATTACACATAAATTTCTTTTTGATACATAAAAGAACATTTAAAAATTTAATGTCCTTATTCAAATAGATCTCTTAAAGAATTAGAAATTTAAATGTAACCTATTGATGTCTATAATCTGTGCCTATACCACAATGGGAATTATTTAATTCAGAGAATTTCTCTAAACATGTCTAATTTTATGTCAAAATTATCATTTTGTGATCAGCTTTCATTCCCCATTTTATCTGCATAGAACTTCAATTCACTCTACTTCCAGGAGAAGCAGGTTTTCCTTCTTATATGCAACCTTGAAAGTTATATTATTTCAGATTCATACCCCCCAATTAATGGACTCTAGAGTCCTTTTTTGTTTGTTTCAAGGCACTATCACAGAGAAAAGTTTTATTCCTGCCTTGGTTCAGACAGAACCTCAGATTACCCACACACAAGTCAAAATCTTCAGAACATCACCACCTTTCTTTTCGTGTTGCCTGCTGACATCCAGAGAGAGTGCAAGTGGAGCAGGGGAGTGGAGACTGGGCACACTCAGAGCAAAATCCCAGGCACAAGCTGGGGTAATCCTTGCCAGAGGCCAACAGGCCATATGCTGGTGGCCTTTGACTTAATGTCTTCACAACACACCAACAAAAGCAATGGTTATTCCCTTCATTCAGTTATTTTAGGATTTCAGGCCTGAGATTTAGGTTAAAAGCCTCTAGTAAATGGACAATAAAAACTGAAATAGTTACTTTGCTAAAATCTGTGAAACTGCTCTGCAATGCATCAATCATTTTTGCATATGGAGTCTTGGCCATGACGGGTACAGACACGAGGGCTCCTGACAGAGGCATTCATTAACCCTAGTATTTATGAAAGAAGGATCACAAATGAATTAATAAACAACAAAAGGCAGTCTCTGCTTCTCAGTGTAGACATCAGGGACAATAGCATTCGAGCTAGCATTTTCACTGAGCATTCATGATGAAGCTGATGTCTTTGGTATTAGTCTCTATAGGAGACATAATCACAAATGTCAGTTAAAGGAGAAGGAAATGGTTATATCAAGCAATGATTAAGGAGCATAAGTTCACAATGTGTTAGTTTGCTTTACATTGCTGTGACCAAAATGCCTGACAAGAACAATTTACAAGAGGAAAAGTTTATTTTGAGCTCATGGTTTCAGAGGTTTTAGTTCATGGCTAGCTGATTCTATTATTTGGGTCCTAGGTGAGGAGAGCATCATGGTGGAAAGGTATAGTAGAGGGTGGCTGGTCATCTCATGATAGCTAGGAAGCAGAGAGAGGAGGAGGAGCCAAGGACAAAATATAAACCCCAACGGCAAATCTCCAGTAATCTAACATCCTCCAGCCATACCGTACCTGCCTACATTACTACTTGGTTAGGCCATTCAAATTATCAATCCATCAAATAGATTGATCCACTAGTTAGGATTCTCATAATCTGATCAGTTCATCTCCTGCATTAGCCCAGAAGCTTTGGGGGGACACCTCAGAGACAAACTATAATTGTTCATTTCAGAATTTACTATTCTTCCCCAAATCTCCCAAGTAAGACATTCTCACTAGCAAGTAGCAAAGTATTTTAGAAAAGGGTCAGGATTTTCTAAAGGATGAGATGAATAGAATTAGATAAACACATGCATTTTTATTTTTAGTTTTTATATTATAATAAAATAAATAGAATATAAAATATTCACCACAATAACCTTTGTATATTCACAATGTTGTACAACCATCACTGTCATCTAATCATATCCCAAAAGGAGACCCTATTCCCTTTAAGCAGTCACTTCCCATTCCTCTCTTCTCCATTTGTGGCAACCATTAATTTCTTTCTCAATGGATTTGCTCATTTTTGAGATTTCTTATAAAATGAAGCACTTGGAGACTCTCTTACCTGGCTTCTTTCACACAGCATAATATTTCAAGGTCCATCCATGTCATTGCATATATCAATGTTTATTTCTGTTGATTGTGGGAAAATATTCCCATGTATGGCTATTACAGTTATAGAACCTTTTATCTGTTTATCTGTTGATGGACATTTGGACTATTTCCACTTATTCACTATTATGAACAGTGTTGCTGTAAACATTTGTATACAAGATTTTGCTTAATATCTGTTTTCAATTGTTTTGGGTTTATGCCAAGAGAGGAATTGAGGGGTTCTATGATATTTCTTTGTTTAGTTTATTGAGGAAGCATCAAACTATTTTCCACAGTGGCTGTATCATCTTACATCCATTCCCCAGGCAGGCAATGTATAAGAATTCTAATCTCTTCACATCCTTACTAATATTTTTTGTTTTCCTTGTTTTTTTTTTTTTTTTTAATTTTTTATTGTTCCTATGTTAGCTTTTTTTTCTTCTTTTTTTGGTTCAGTGTACACAAATGGAATACAACTATTGTTTTTCTGGCTGTACACAAAGAAGAATCATACAATTTGCATATTCATACATATGCAAAGGGTAATGATGTGTGTCTCATTATTATCTTTCCTTCCCTGCCCCCTCCTCACCCCTCATTATCCTCTATACAATCCATCCTTTCTCCATTCTTCCCTTACCTCACCCAACCTCCATTATGTGTCATCAACCACTTATCAGAGAAATCATTTGGCCTTTCGTTTTTTGGGATTGGCTTAATTCACTTAACATGATATTCTCCAATTCATCCATTTACTTGTAAATATCATAATTGTACTATTCTTTACATTGCTGGTGGGGTTGCAAATTGGTGCAGCCTCTCTGGAAAGCAGTATGGAGATGCCTTAGAAAACTCAGAATGGAATCACTATTTGACCCAACTATCCCACTCCTTGGTCTATACCCAAAGGAATTAAAATCAGCATACTACAGTGATGCAGCCACATCAATATTTATTAGCAGCCCAATTCACTACAGCTAGATTGTGGAACCAACCTAGATGTCCTTAATGGATGAATGAATAAAAAAACTGTGGTATATATACACAATGGAATATTATTCAGCCATAAAGAGTAGTAAAATTATGCTAGCTTTTGTGAGGTGGTATTGTAGTTTTATTGTGGTTTCTATTTACACTGTAGAATGCATTTAATAAATCGTCCCAAGTCTTTATTTTATCCCAAGGCTGACATGGCCTGAGACTAAGGCTACAAATTAGGAATCTTTTCAGGATTCAAGAAAAAAAAAAGAGTAATCCTTAGGAAAGTGATTTTACCTAGAATATTGTAATTCTGTGGAAACATGGTCGGAAGAGGGTTTGTCCTAAAAAGTAGGAAAGAACTCTAAGACAATCATTATTAAATTGTTCAGAAATTCTAGAACTGACCAGGGATCTGGGTAAAATCCCCTGGTTGTGGGGATGTTATTCTAGGTGAGGTACCTGAGAAGACCACGAAGCTCAGATTCTTCCAACCTTGTTGCTATTTTCATTCGCATGCTGCCAAAGTTTGAAAAGGAAAAAACACCTTAAATTCATGAATTCCCATATCTGTTTTTCTATCAGAAAGTATTTCTCCTCCCCTAGGCAGACAGTAGGACTTCTTTTATGCTGTACTTATTGCCATTGGATGCTGAGTGACTCGATGTAATATTTGTATTGCCTGGAGAAGAAACTAAAAATGCTGAAGTGCAGCTTAGTTAAGAAGTGTGTTCTGAAACTAGTAAGAGTAAAGAAAGGAAAAGAGAAGTGTGGTTTAAACAAGAAAAGAAGGTTGGTATGTTACTGTGATGGTAGATTGAGGAAGGATAGCTGGTCACTAGCAGGCCCCCTCCTATGAAGACCCTCTCTAAATGAACTAAATGAAAAAATTAGAGGGAAGAAGAGAGGGAAACTGACCTGCTGGCTCTCTCTTTTACCTTGTACCATTTGACAAATTTCTCTCCACAGAGAATTAATTAACCCCTCCAAGTAACTAGGTTTTATTAACTGGCTGCTTTGGTAGCCATCAGGAAAGCATAGTAGTTGGAAGCTTCATCCAAGTTTGTAAGTGACATGCAGATTTAGGCACATGGCTGCTCAGCCTCAGCAGAATCCTGCGTCTCACTGAGTCTCTTCCTATGGCAGAGGGAACTGCAGAGCAATATAAGGAAGACAGATGAGTCCAAGAAAATCTAAAGAGGCACATAAGGTGTGACTACATCAGAATTAGTGATCAGATTTGTACTTTGCAGGTTGCCTTGGCAATATTCTTAATGGATTTGCCAGCTTAATTAAATGTCTTTACTCATTTGCATGTTATCAGTTAACTCAAACATTCCAAAATCAAGGATTATAAAATACAAAGACAAAAAGCAATCTCATCTCTAGCAGTAATACTATGGTAGGTATTTTTATCATTTGAGAAAGTGTAAGATTATTTCCCTAAACACATAAAAGTTTATCTCTTGATATTCCAAATTTGCAACTTAAGTGCAATTATCTCTTTTACCATATATAGATAGAGAATGAAATTGTAAGCACAATTCATGGGCCCAATGAGGAGAAAGTCAAAGAATAAATTAAAAGTTGATTTTCAAAAGCAGAAGCTTATTGTTTGAAAAGGCATTGCAAAAGACACATCTGAAAACATCAGGAAAATAGGGACATAAAAGAAAACAAAATGCTAAACCAAAGGGAAAAAGCGATAGGTGTGAAAGATTTCAAATTTATATGAGAATATTTTGAACTACTAAATGCCACTAATTTGAATTGCTATGTAAGTAGACATTTTGCAATATAATGCTCTAAAATTGTTATAAAATCAGAAAATTTTTGCAAATTAAAAGCTACTACTTACTCTTGGTCTCTGAAAAGGTGGTTTTATAGGTGAATTCGGTCAAGAAATATATCTCTGTCTTAGACAATTTATTTCTTATAAGAAGAAAAGAAGATGCTGAACTTATTTTTGAAGTGAACGTAACTTGTATACTAAATAGGGTTCAGGAGGAAGAAACTGCCACATGCAACTAAGGGGATTTTATTGGAGGGACTTTTTATAGTGATATGGACTGGATTTACTAAAACCAACTTGAATAGGGATTTTACCCAGACTTAAACAGAAGAAGCCAATACTGCTCTTTTGCCTAAAGGGGAAACTTGAAGCAACTATTGGTAAAATCCACAGTGGACCTGAGATTTTGAGTGGAAAGATACATTACCTATACAATCAATCAGAAAGGGAATTGGAGGAATAAATTCTCACACCTTGCTCATTTCCTGCTGGAAGATCATTGAATTCGACCGGAAGCCAGAAGGAAAGAAGGAAAGGAGCCCACTGATGAAATGGGCCTCCCATGACACAGAGTATTCTGCATGACGGACTAGAGAATACATCTTGAAGGACAAATGAAAAAATATCTAGCATTGTATATCAAAACTAGATGAAGACACAATGGGAAAAGGAATATATAAGCCAATTTCTCTTCTGAGCACAGGTTGAAAATTTCTAAATATTGATTATCCAACAAAATTCAGCAACATATTTTTAATAACTCACAATGAATCAAGGAAGATTGACTGCATGGACAGTCAAGATCAGCAAATGAAATAACACAGGAGTGGACAGCTGGGGAAACATCATATGATCATGTCAATAAACACTGAAAAAGCTTTGGATAATGTTTAATATCCATTTGGGATAAAAAATTTTTAAAAACTATAAATGAAACTATAATCATATAAAAATGGCCTTTCCTCAGCACTCTTGACATCCATCCCCAAATAATGCAAAACAAATTGACAAATACAAACAAATCTAAATGTTATATTTAATAAAGAAGGTTTCTGAAATTGACTTTTAATATTAGGAGTTAGACAAGAATTCTGATATATTTCTGCTGTTTAATGTGGTTCCAATTTTTTTGACCAATTAAATATAAAGAAAATATGTGCAAATGAAAGGAAGATAAATGTTCAACATCGTTAATTACTCGGTCACTTAGAAAAATTATCAGCAAACTGTCAGAACTATTAAGACATTGAGAGCTGGGGTTGTGGCTCAGTGGCAGAGAGCTTGCCTAGCAGGCACAAGACCCTGGATTATGCATTCCAACACTGAATTAAAAAAAACAGGACAACAATAAAAACCCTACAGAAAGATCAATATGCATAAATGAGTAACTTTTTGCAACAGCAATAAAATTTAGAAATTGAAGTAGAAAATTGTGCACTATTTACTATCATAATAAAGCCATAGTGCTCCTACTCCCTTTCTATAGTAAAAAAATTAGAATGCATTTCAAAAGTCTTGTTTTTTGTGTGTCCTTCATCTAATTTACCATCCTCTATAATATTTCCCAAACCTGTCCACTTCACCTCCACTACTACCACCTTCATCAAAGCAACCATCATGTCTAGATCTCTGTTTAATGAAGTCACCACAGGCAAAATAAACATGCAGTTGGCAAGTTAGAAAAACACTTGGCAGGTTAGCAGCATTTAAAAATAAATTTGAATTTTAGAATAATTAATTTTTATATTTACTAGGAAGTTGCAAAGATAGTGCAGAGTTTCTGTATTCCCTTTAGTCAATTCCCTCTATTTTTCTCGAGTATTGGGAATTGAACTTTACTTGCCAGATTTTTTTTTTTTGAAACCATCTTACTAAGTTGCTGAGACTGACCTTGAACTTGAATTCTTTTGCCTCAACCTCCGCAGTAGCTGGGATTAGGTGTCCTCCACTATGCCCAGCCATCAATTCCCTCTATTGTTAACATTTTATGTTAGTATGGTTTATTAGTCAGAACTAGTGAATCTACACTGATATGCTATCATTAGTGAAACCATTCTCTTTATTCAGATTTCCTTAGTTTTTATTTTCTATCTACAGTCCTTTTTCTGTCCCAAGATCCCATCTATGATAGCACATCACACTTAATCATCATATCTCCCTAGGATCTTGGAGAGTGACAATTTCTTGGACTTTGTAGTGTTTGATGAACTTAATGGTTTTGGTGAGTACTACTCATTTTGTAGACTATTCCTTGGTATTAGTAGGGTGATGTTTTTCTCATGAGTAGCCTGTACTAAGTGTTTAACATAGGAAGACCAAGAAATAAAGTGCCATTGCCATTGCATAATACGGAGGACATATTTTATCAACAAGACCTACCATTCTCGATGTTAACCTTGATTATCTATTGATGTAGTATTCTTTACATTTCTTCACAGTAAGGTCCCTCTTTATATACTATATTCTTGAGAAGAAATTCAACTATGAGCAACCAAAACCTAAGGGTGGGGAGATGCTGTACTGGATCTTCTTGAGAAAGCAGTATCTGAACAAATTATTTGAAATTCTGCACAGATTTGTATATTTTCCCCCATTCACTTATGTTCCAACCTTTTACTCATGGATGCATGCACTCATGGATATTTATTTTATATTATGGTCTATTGAGTTTTTCATTTGTTTAACAGTTCTTTATTTTTTGGCATTATTCGAAACATGCTTAGCTGACAAAAGTCTAATAACATAGATTATAGAAGGATCCCAATAGAAAAAGTGAGTAAAGATTTAAATAAGCAATTTAAAGAAGGAAAATGCAAATAGTTAACAAATGTTGAAAATATTCTCTCATTAAGTTAAAACTAAAAATCATGTAGATGCCACTTTATTCCCATGTAATTAGCAAAAATGGGAACATTAGAAAAATCAGGAAATGGGGATCTTTTTATTCATTTATTTTTTTGTGTGTGGTGCTGGGGATTGAACCCAAGGCCTTGTGCATGTGAGGCAAGCACTCTACCAACTGAGCTATAGCCCAAGCCCCTTGATTTATTTTTGAGAGTGCATAGTATCGAAGTCATTTTAGAGAGCAAGCAAAATATTTTAGAAAAATTGAAATGCCTAATTACTCTGGGACATAAACATACAAGCCTCTCCAGATATGTTCACAGAGACTTTTTAAAAGATGTTTATTTTTGTAATGTATGAGTAAAAAAATTGGAGACAACCTATATGTTTGTCGTATATGAATAGATACATAACATGTAGTCATATATATAATGGAATATTGGTCAGAAAAAAACCCTAGATTTACGGCAACACATAATAGATATCAGAAACAATATTTATTGAGAAAAATAAAAACTAAGACATAATTTACAGGACCATGTTATTTATATAATGTTAAAAATACATATGGACAACATTATTAGTTTTTATATGTGTCATAGAAGTTTATGAATGCATAAAATTAATCTAAGAACATACATTAAATATCAACTTTGGCATTTAATGAGAGAAGTGAACTGGGATGGAAAGTAGATAAGTAAATAGTGATATACTTTAAATATGTAGACCTTAACCTGTTGATGTTGTGCTATAAACTGAAAAGTAAAATTAACTCTTTTATATATTTTATAAATATATTTTATTTTATAAATATCTAAATGTATATTTATGTATTTTATAAATGTATTTCATGTATTTTATTGCAATGTAATTATACATAATTATACGTTATACATTGGTGAAATATAATTATATGTTATTCATTGTGACATATTTGTGCATGCACATAATTTGATTAGTATCATCCCCAGTATTTACCCCTTCCCTTCCTCCTGCCCCTTGATCCCCTTCTTTTACTCTACTGGTCTCCCTTCTATTTTTATATATGACCCCTACACCAGCTTTCTCTTTAGCATTCATATTGACTTCCTTGACTTCCTGAGTCTGGCTTATTTCAATGTGATTCTCTGCAGTTCCATTCATCTTCATGAAACGGACACAAATTTGTTCTATTTTATGGTTGAATATAACCTCATTATGAGTGTGTGTGTGTGTGTGTGTGTGTGTGTGTGTGTGGGCATGTCACATTTTCTTTACCCATTCATCTGCTGATTGACTCAGATTGGTTCCATTAATTTGGCTATTGTGAAATCTAATGCTATAAATATGATCCTGCATGTATTGCTATAGTATGCTGACTTGATTCATTATGAGTGGTGTAGCATACTCCTATTGTAATTTCATTTTTAATCTTTTGAGAAATCTCCATACAGATTTCCACAGTGATTTTATCAATTTACAATCTCACCAACAATGTGTAAGTATTCCTTTTTCCCTGCATTCTTGCCAGAATTTATTATTTACTTGCATTCTTGATGATTACTATTTTAACTGGAGTGAGATCAAATCTCAGTGTACTTTTTTATTATTATTATTATTTTTTATTATTTTTTGAGTACTGGGGATTGAATACAGGGACACGACCACTGAGCCACATCCCCAGCCCTATTTTGTATTTTATTTAGAGACAGGGTCTCACTGAGTTGTTTAATGCCTCGCTAAGTTGCTGAGGCTAGTTTGCACTTGCTATCCTTCTGCCTCAGTGTTGTTTTAATCTGCATTTCCTCGATTGCTAAAGATGTTGAACATTTTTTCCTATATTTGTTGGTCATTTGCATTTTTTATTTTGTGAATGTCTATTTGCCTATTTATTGTGGGGTTATTTGTTTCTTCTTGTTAAGATATTTTTTAGTTCTTTATATATTCTGGATATTAATCTTCTGTTAGAAGAGTAGCTGTCAAAGATTTTTTCCCTGTTTTATAGTATCTCTCTTCATACTTTTGTTTTCTTTGTTGTACATAAGCTTTTTAATTTGACACCATCTCTTTAATTAATTTTGGTATTATTTCCTAAGCTTTAGGGATCCTTTTGGGCAAGTCCTCATTTTCTCTTACATGTTAGAATGTTGACACTATATTTTCTTCTAACAGTTGCAAAGTTTCTGATATAATTTGATCTACACTGAATTGACTTTCGTGCAGGGAGAGAAATAAGTATTTAATCTAATTCTTCCACATATGGATACTCAGTTTTCCCAGCATGATTTGTGGAAAAGGCTATCTTTTCTCCAGTGTATTTTTTTGCATCTTTGGGAAGGATCATATAACTTTATCTGAGTGGATTTGTCTCTGTGTTTTCCATCCTATTCCATTGGTCAATGAGTCTGTTCTTTTTTTTTTTTTTTTAATTTAATTTTTTGATTCATTGAACATGAATGGAGTACAGCAATTGTTTTTCTGGTTGTACACAAAGTAGAGTCACCCCATCTGTGCATTCATACATGTACACAGGGCAATGATGTCTGTCACACACACTGTTATTATTCTTACCCCCCAACCTCAACCCCACCCCTCCCTTCCCTCTATGCTCTCTATCCTTTCTCCATTCTTGC
>JAJEJO010002721.1:19188-51802 GCA_020662805.1 Glaucomys volans | reverse complement strand
AAGAAACAGGTTAACAATAATGACAATGAAAGGCCCTGATTTTCTGGGCAGAAGAGGCTAACATCCGGACACTAAATAAATAAATAGTGCCCCATGTTTAGGTGGGAAGAATGTTCTTACTCCAGAATCACTGAGTGATCTAAATCAGACCTTTTTATGTCATAGATAAACAACCCAGAAATACGATTATCAGCAAAAAGAGCAACAAAGCAACAATAGAAAATTTACAGAGATCACTTCACATCATTATCTGTCATGGAGAGGAGCCCACTGTTCAGGGTGGAAGAGAGTGTGATTTTATGATCTTGAAAGGGAGAGAAAAGGGAAAGCTATGAGACTATAGTCTTGTAAAATTTTAATTAAGAAGGAATAATCTAAAATACCGAAGGTCCATGTCTAATAACCACCAGCCCACAACGAGCTCCTCCACCCCAGGAGGTAGCGCAACAGATGAAGAGCATAGGCCAAGAAGGAGTGGGAAGGTATTTGCAGATAGACATTGACCTTTACAGCGTGGCATTTCAGTAGCCACCATTAGAGTTTCCTTTGAATATGTTCTTTTAAATATGTTTATGCATGAGAAAGCTAAGCCATACAAAATAACAAATATTTTCTAAATTTTAATTTAATGTAGTTGAGCATTCATTTTGAGATGTTGTACTGCAACTGGAAGAGAGTTCTGGAAAAACATTTTTCTCTTCTCTAATAGTTAATAGTACTCCCAGATGGGCAATATCTTAAATAGATTCCAAGGTACATTCTATTTTTGTTGCAAAATTCTTGAGATACTTTTAGACTTTAAGACAAAAATAAATTATACCAAATGTTTCCTCTAGGAAGAAGAGGGTTTGACACATACACATATACACTTTGTATACACATGTGTGTGTATATATATATGTGTGTGTGTGTGTGTGTGTATGCATATTATATACATCCAGAAGGAATGGGTGAGTACATATTACACAAAAATCAAACACACTGAAAATAGAATGTTTCAACTGGTGATAAGAAGTCACCAACCATCTAGAGTGTTCCTTTAAGTACAAAGTAACAACCAATCTAAAAGTAATGAAAATGTGCCAAAGGAGAGAAGACTACTCTGCTAAGGAATAGAGATTTAGATTCTAAATGAGTGGTAAAGAGATTATTTGTTGATATTATTTTTAAAATAAATATTTTAAATCAGTTTTAAGTGTGATAAAAATTCTGTATTAATGCTTACATTTATGATAATAAATAAAAATTTTCCAAAACATCGATAGTTATATCAAGAGTAGAACTACATAGAGATTTGTTAGGTTCAGTAAGAATTAGGAGAGATTAGATCTTTCCTGGCCATATGGCACTGCCCATATGTGGCTATAAAGTACTTGAAATGTGGCTAGTCCAAGTTGAAATGTGCTGTAAATGTAAAATATCTACAGGATTTCAATGACTTGGCTGAAAAAAATGCAAGAAGTCTCAATAATATTTATATTGAGTATATATTAAAATGATAATGTTTTGCATATAATGACCTAAATGAAATGCATTATTAAAATTAACTTCACCTGTTATAGAGAATATAACCTTGGCCAACTCCTAAGAGGTTACCTCTAAACCTTTCTAACCCCTGCCTAATGAGACTGTCTTTGTTTATCTGGAAACCTTGGATCATGGCAAACTGTCCAGTAACATGATTTATAATGGGGCTTTGAGTCATATGGTATTAGCTTAAACTTAAGGGCACTGGAGACTGAGGTCTGCCACATGGGCAGCTACCCATGTCTATGTGACTGAGTTCCAATAAAATCTGTGGACACCAAGTCATTTGAGGTTCCCAGTTTGGCAATACTTTGTGCATATTGCCATACGTTGATGCTGGGAAAGTGGGTACTGACCATGATTCCACCTGTAGAGGAGCACTGGAAGCTCCATGCATTGAACTTTCCTGGATTCTGTCCCATGTGCTTTTTTTTTCTTTTTTCTTTTAACTAACTTTTTATCATTACCTTTTCAATGTAAGAAATTCTAACCAAGAGAGTCAGAGCTTTCAATGAATTCTGAGTGTTTCTAGCAAATATTAAAACTAAGGTGGTATTATGAGTCCCGAAATTTGCAACTGGTATCAGAAGTAAGAATGACCTTGGGGATCATTGAACTTGCAGTTGCTGTCAGAAGTGAGGGTGGTTTTCTGGTCTGCTTCTTAACTTACTGATCTTTCTCTTTACTTTATCGAATGGGGTTATACTAGAACATTTAAAAGTGTATGCCTCACTTTTGTATCATATTTCTGTTCCATAGCACTAGGATAGACTCTAGCAGGAAAATAAAGAATGAGGTACCACAGTTTAATGAAGGGAACAATTATTTATGGCAGTTAATTACTTAAGTACACCGATTTCAGTTTGGATGCCAATCATCTGGTTGAAGCACAGTGTTACAGATGTCAGGAGTTTGATCTGTGAAAATGTTCAAAAGCAGTAAGTTGCAAGGAAATAAGAATATAACTTTACATGAATAACTTTACATAATCCTTCTTTCTTTTTATGAGCAAATAAAACAAAACAAACAAAACAGGCTAGAAATTAGTGTAAGGAAGGGATCATAATCATAGTTCTGCAGCCAGGCTGCCTAATTTTGAAACTTACATCCACCATTGGCTGACTGTGAGAACTTTGGCAAGTTATTTAATATTTTGTGCCTCAATTTAAATCTAAGTCATGGTGGAGATGAGTGAGTACACATCTTGTAATATTCTTATGAGGATAAAATGGCTTAACATAAGCCAAATGCTTACAACAGCACGTAGCACATAGTCTGCAGGATTACGATTATTGTTCTGGTTGGGTATATGAAATCTTGGACAAATGGTGTCATTACCTACACAGTTCTCATTAGTCCCTTCTTCCATCTTCTTTTACAATATAATGATCTTATCACTGTTTTCCTTCACATAACTTGAGTAAGCCCACACCATGTATTTACATAATAAATGCAAAACTACTTAACTTGGCTTTCTGGCTTATCTTTGATCTTTTTTATATCCATTCCCTCCTTCTGTATTCCAATTGTGTTAATTTACTAAAATTTTTCTAGGAACACCAAGTCCTTTTTTCTTAATAAACTCCCAGAAGAAATACCATTTATTGCTCTAAATCCTCCATTTGTTTTTCACCCTGGACTGCTCTGCCACCAACTTCTGTCCCTTGTTCCCTTTCCCTTTGTTTACATTGCTATCCTAGCACCTTGTGCTTGGATTATTGGTGTGTTCTGGATATCTCCTCTCTCTCAGGTTTACTTTCCACCCTCCCACATTCTGATGATCTATGTCCTCAGAATGCTGAACCACATGGAATAAAAAAAAATGAGCCTTCTTGTTCTCTTTAACTTTGTTGTATTCAACAAAGTGTGATCACTGTCAAAAAATTAAATAATGAAATAATGAGAATAAAATTTTTTTTTCCCTTGCTGCTCTCCTGCTGGGTTGCTGGGTTGGTGAGTCTCTACCAAAGGCCTCAGCCCCTTCCTACAGCTCTTCCATGTGGCTTCATCTCTGAGGTTCCAGCAACTGCTTCCTCCCTTGACCCTTTGTCCTTGGTTATACCCTCTGTTCTTGTGAGGCCCTGCATTTCCTTTGCTGCATTTCTTAAGCTCTATACCCACTAGCTCTTGTCAATTACACAACAGGCATGTTTCATAGGTTTCCTGTCTTGACTGTCTGATGCAAAATCTGATGTTTTATGACAAAGATTAAATGACAGAAATTCTAGGTTGGAAAGATTACACAGGAAATATTTATATTGGTATTTGGAAAAACCAAATATCACATCCACTATACGTTTTACTGTTTTTCCTTTTATTGATAAAAGGCACAATTTACATTTCACTCTTGCTCATATTCTTTTCTCTAAGGTGGTTAAAGCACAAGTGATATGTTATCTCATTGATTCTGTCCAGAGTACCAAGCATACGGAAAAAATTATTATCTAGAGACAGTATATAAAACCTAGGAAAGACATGTAAGGCAGGAAGCAGAAATCAGCATCTTAGTTTATCTCAAAGGTCTCTACCAAGACACAGGATTTTAAATAGTAATATAAGAAATGTGACTGATGATTGGAAAAAGAAGTTAGAACAAGGGAATAGACTCAAGGTTCAAGATAAACAGGACAGTCAGAAGAATGCTGCCCAAACCTGAGGCTCTGCATCATTAATGTGAGCTGTGTGTCTGTCACAAAGAAGGCATTGAACAAATATTTATTGAAAAAAAATGGAAATGAAATAATGAGCAAATGCCAAACTTGGAAGCATTTTTACTCCTCTTTTAAGGAATCTTATCTCAGTGTCAGATCCTGGTTTGTGCTGTGTGAGGTTACAGTGCAAGAGGGAAAGCACTCAGAGTAATATTGCTTGGCACATGCTGGGCACAATCTAGGCACATTTAATTCATAATAAATTTCAAGTGTGTAAATATTGCAATTTAAATTTTATATGGTGATACTGAGTTTCTCACACAATGAGTAGGTAATCCAAAATGAAAAATCCATGAGCCACACTGATTTTTCCAAATACCATATAAATATTATGTCAGTGGCATGTCCATGGCTCAGAGGAAAATCTAGCTATTCTAATCCCAGATTAGGATACACACTTCCAGAATGACATTTACAATTGATTTCACAGAGGTAGAACATGGAATGAAATAAGAAAACTGGCAACTGGACCTCATCCTATTCCTTTGCTCTTGAATACTGATTCCTTTAGGGACTGAAGGGCAACAAAAATATTTTGGTTGAAGGGATTTAGTCTAAAATTCTAAACAAACTGTAGGATATTTGATTTCAAACTTGCTGGGAGGTGGGTGGACCATATTGGGGGTTCTATGGGTGACAGTGCTGTTATTCATAGTCTGTCCAGGGAAGCATGGCTAAACCCTTCATTGATTCTCTTGATCCCAACTTTCTTTAGGCTTTGTTCCACTAAACATCTGTTTCATAATATTCTCTTTTTTCTACATATTGCCTCCTCTCAACCTGAAGGCATCCTTATCTTTCCTGCTCCCCTAGTCTTTATTTCAACCCTGACAGTATATTCTCAGTTTCTCATCGTAACCACACTTTGTGAACTACAGATGTCCATAGATTTCATTTTTACTAACTCATGTTTTACTCTCACATTAAGGTAACTTGAACCTGGATACAAATCCAAATCCCAACTTTAATAGTTATTATCTCTATGATCTTTGGTGACTTAGTTACTATCTGTGAGTCTCTATTACCACTTTTTTTTAAAAACAGGGATAATATTACCGACCTCACCTGCAGAATTGCTTTTACTAATTAGCAAACTAATGTGTAGTTCTTCACCCTTAGGATGAACAAGTTTGCCACTCTCCTTAATCTGCTAATACATATTTATTGTATAAATTATTTGAGATCTTGACCATGACTTTATACTTAAGCTGTCTTTTATATAGTAACATGAACAAATTGTTTTTTAAATGAATTGGCAATTTCTTTTTTCATGATTACTCATCTTTTGCGCTCTTTAGGAAGCTCATATGCCATAGGAGTCTAATTTGGGTCAAACCTAATAACCTAGAACACTATGAAATGTGTAATTATGTTATATCTTTCTTATTGGTCTCATTCTTGCATGCTATATTACCCCCATACTGATTTTTATCTATTTATGCTTTTATGAGCTGCCTCTCTAGAAACAAATATGGATTTTGATTGGGAGTTGAACATTTGGATACTGGAGAAATAGATGATTGATAGATGATCAGTGAGAATGTTGTTACTAACATGCTCTGTTTTTTTACTTTATAATTTTAATCTGAAATTCTGTTTTCTATCATCCAAGTCCATCACAATCATGCCTGTCTTTTAGGGACCACTATACCTATTACCTATTCTTCAAGCTTCTTCACATCCTTCAACCAGAAGTCCCCTTCCCCTTTTCACTGACCCTTATATCACTTTGTGTATTCTTTTCCTGAAACATTTAATCCCTTTTGTAACTCAAACTCTGTTTGTGGGTTTGTCTAATTCTCCTTTCTCATGCTGTAAATGTAAATTAAGGGTATATGTCCTATTCACTGTAATACCCCAGTGTACTTAACAGAGTACATAACTGAGATTCAATAAACACTAGAATTTTGTTGAGGATTAGATCTAAACTTAGATTGTAAAGCTACCTCAAAACTTATTAAAACCATTTGTATGAACAAACACAAATACCATTTTACAAAACTATTTGACCAGGAGTAACTGATGGGCTCTTTTTGTTTGATCAATAACCCAAGATTGGATAGAAAACTTCAAAACTTCTGGTTTCTTGGATAACCATGTACCAAACCACATTTATTATTCCAATCTTTAAGTAAACATAATGAGGGTAACATAGGGAAATCCGAAAAAAATGAGCATAGTGGTTACTGCTAGACCAAAGCCAGTACTTCTGCAGGGAGAAGAGTGAACTTTGGAACAAAGAGATGGGAATTTGTGCAGTGGAACTATATCCATTATATTATAATCAGAGTAGAGAAAATTGTTGAAAATGGGGTAACAATTACATTTTTAAGCGTGCACAGATGTATCTGTGTTTACTAGGTCAGCATCTAAAAGATGAAAAGAGATGATTCACTGAGGGAGAATTAAAGCTTGCAGATGTTATAGGGGATGTTAAAAGAATGAGGCAGGGGGGAGTCCTGGATTAACTAGAGCAAAGGCAAATTGGCTGAAGTAATTTATTAGAGCAGAATAAATGATCAGGATGGAACAATACGGAGATTCTTATTTAAAATGAAGGAAACACCTGGCTCTCCTTTCATGTCTTTAAATATTTGTTTAAGATGTGACAGCCACACTACTGAGTTGGCAGCTTGTGTAAGTGTATGTGCCTCTTTGTATATATGTGTCCCATACATCACAATTAGGTATGCAAAACCTATACAATTGTATGCCACAAAAAATGCTATGACTCTATTTACAAAACTCTCTCAATATAAATGTCATAAGGGTATAATGATACTTGATTTTCATAGCTTTTTTGGAAGAGTATACTTTCCCCAAACTGTCATAGAAATACTTTTGGTCTACATGCTCTTCTAGAATCTTTCCCCTCTCCTTTCAAGCAGCCACGTCTATATTTCGTCTCCTTAAAAATTGGGAGGGCCTTATTCTGCTTTGATTTGTAGAATATGGTGGCAGTGACATACTGTGACTTCTCGGGCTAGTATATAGATGATTATGCATTTCCTGCCTAGTATTCTGGTCCTCACTTGTGCAAATATGGAGCCCTGGAACATCATGGAAAGACCATGTGCGCAGATAAGAAAAAGAGGGGGTGGAAGAAGGAGAGGGGAGAAAGAAAGGAAGAGAGAAGAGAGGAGAGGCAAGGCCAGGCAGAGAGACACAGGAACCCTCAGAGAGCTCCAGTCTTTCCAGCCCTTGGTTGTTTCTGACTTCACAACTCAAGCATCAGAGGATCCTTCCCCAGACACTGTCTCATTTCACCCTTGTGAAAGATCTTGAGCAAAAACTACCCAGCTCAGCTCAGACCTAAAAAGATAGTGATAAAGTCATTGCTGTTTAAACCACTCTTTGGGGTGGCTTGCTGTTCAACAATATATAATCAGAACAGTATTTCCTAGAAGATGTTAGGATGTGTGTATTTGACAAGCGAGTAAAATGATCAGAAAAAAAAAAAACCAAAAAACAAAACCTACTCTGGGTCACTAAGTAAACCTGTATCTTTGTTAAAGCTGGGATTGAGAGTCCGAGTTTCTGTCTTTTGTTCCGATCTCAGATCTAATATAGTTATTATGGATTATTATGCTTTACCATTTATTGGCATGAAACTTTATGACACACAATTTACTTAAAAGCTAGATTTTTAAAAAGTTGTTTATCGAACCTGAATAACTTAGTGTACTAAATGGGTATTCATTAGCTGAATTTATATCTTACATTAGAATGCTTTCCTAGATTAAAGGATTCTGCTTTAATTGTATCTTTTAAGCCTGATTTGACTAATGCACTTTTAAAAGTACAAAGTAAAGATGTACAAATATCAATATTTCCCTACCTAGTAGCACACAGAAGCCTGGAGAAGTCACCACTAATCAGTCACACTGTAGATTAAAAATCTGCCCATCTTCATATTAGGGTCCTGTATACAGAGAATCCAGCTGAAATTAAAGCAACTAAAAAATAGTCCATGTCTTCAAAGAATTTAATATTTAAGTGGAGCTAGAAAGCAGACATATATGGATGATAATTGAAAATATATACAAGTCAAAAATTAAAAAATCATTCTTTGTACAAGCTATATTTAAGTCCTGAGTAGAGCAAAGCGTTAGGCAGGATTTTTTAAAGGAAAAAAATATAAATATTTGGCACACTGAAATATGAATGTTTAAAACCCAAATTATAAATTATGCATTTCTCAACATTTAAACATTTGTTGATAGGGTAGTAAATTCATTATCTCAATGTTGAAAAACACTAAGCTGCACCATTATTAATTGCTAATTCTTGAGTTTTTACAAAAGTAGTAATTTCATGGGGTTGAACCTCACATTTCACATTAGCTTCACATAGGTGAAGATAATGTTCCAGGATCAGACAAACTGATTCCTATCAAAGATTCTAATCATTTCACACATGTTCATTCTTTTAAAAAATCCCAATAACAGAAACCATTTGACTTGTTAATAAATGTTACATTTAATTGTATCAAACTATCAGCATTCCTAGTCACACTCCACATTTATAACTTTTATAGTGTATTACCTGGGGCATTTATTTTAATTGCTTTATATTGTTGCTGTTATTATTATTATTTTATTGTTACTACTGCTACTACTACTATTACTATTGGGGATTGAACTTAGGGGTACTTAACTAGCCACTGAACTACATCCCTAGCCTTTTAAAATTTTATTTAAAGACAGGGTCTTGCTAAATTACTTAGGCCTTTGCTAAGTAGCTGAGGCTGGCTTTGAACTCTTGCTCCTCTTGCCTCCTAAACCGCTGGGATTATGTATGCCCCCACCCCTGGCTAATTACATCATTTTATATTAAGGTATTTTCCAAACATTTTATTAACTACAAACTTTCCATCAAAGAATTAATTTTATAAATCCAATTCTCCTAGTGTTTCCATTGAGGACAAACATCATAGGAGAAAACTAACATTTATAATAGAGCTATTTTATTTTCATAGTAACTTCATTCAAGGAGCATGTAGTTTAAACAAAACCAATGGTAGGACAAGAAGTTAAAAAGTATAGAAAATAATTGAATTTTTGCTATGATTAGGATTGTAACAATGGTGTCAAACTCAAAAATGAATAATCTCTGGTCAAAATAACAAATAAGTATTCACAATTTGGAAGCATTTCTAAAGGAAATTCTGACTTGCTGCTAGAGTTAACATTTTTAAATTACCTTATATATTACAGTGTGCTTCCAGTCAGTGAAACAGGTTTCACACACAGAATTTATATGTATATAATATCACTAGTGTCAGGCTCCTAGTTGATGTAATCTGACCAGGTTTAGTCTATCAATATTCTGAATGTTATCCCCTTTTTCCAGGTTAACTAAAATTGTAAATTGTTACCCCAAATGTCCTGAGGTTATGGGGGTCCTGTTGCCCTTTCTCCCAGCTTTGGGGAGCTAAGACACATTTCAAGGCAGCAGCTAGTTAGGGAAGATGGAATACCAGACTGTGCTCTAATCACCTTTTCAACGCATCACTCCCCAATACATGCTGAATTAAATTATACAGCCACTTCTGAAAACATGCATAGAGCATTGCATAAGTTAATAAATAAAGGGTTTGAAGTTATTTTTTTCCATAAACACCTGCTGACCACTTTTGATATAGTAGGCATTATATTAAATGCTTAGCTATATTGAATCACATTCTATACAAAATTTTCATAAATTTCTTTGGGTATTTAACTTAGAGTTTTACCAGGGATCACCCTAATGTTTAATTTTGCTTTTGTAAAAATTTTAGTATAGAACAATGACACATTAAATTATATGAAGATATTTAAATTGCTGGACTATGCCATCTATCACATGCATGAAATAAACAGATACTCTGAATTTCCTAAATATCTCATTTGCAAAAGATTTTCCTTTCGTGGAATCATTGACATTCTCAAAACTGATATAAGAGATTTGGGGATAAACTCATCTTTATAGTCTGCTTTCCAGCTCTCTCCAGATTGAGCAGTAATTGTTGAATTTGTAGGTGATTCTTCCTATCCTATCTTCTGTCTTGTTCTTATATAGGTTAACACTGCTCAGTTTGCTCTGGCAGGAAACCCTTTACTTCTTGCTTCATAAGAGGTCATATGCCCACAAAATAACCCCCAGTCTGGTCTTTTTCCATGAATGATGTGTGCTGAAAAACTTGTTCAAATTTGCCATTATAGAAGCTTGTAAGGGAAACATAAATTCTTTAGTGATTACATTATTTTCTTCCTTCTCTTTAGAGCTTTCTTTCTTTTTTGGTTAGAAAAACAGTCATGGTCCCCATTTCATGTGTTAAATGACCTTATTCAAGCATTAAATTCTAGCCTCCTTTCATTAGTCCTCTGATAAAATTTTCCAAGTCACGTTTCCTTACCCAACTCTCAAAAAAACACACAGGTGATTTGAGCCACAAATGCCAAAGAGCTATGAGGTAGCAGAAGCCACTGGCCATGTGAGGCTACTGAGCACATAAAATATGGCTAATTTGAGTTGAGATGTGTTATAAGTATTAACTACAAATCATATTTCATACATTTAATATTGAAGTGATAATTTTGATATTTTAGACTAAATAAACTGTTACTAAATAAATTTACCTATCTAATGTTTACTTTTTAGTGTGGCTACTAAAATTTAAAATTAAATATCTGGTTCATGTGTTTTTATTAGACAGTACTACTTGAAAAATTGTGGTCTCTGAAACTGGAAAGAATCTGTCTTTCTTAGAATTGCATGAGAGTCTTGGAAATTTTTGTTACATAAAACAAATGATTTAATAAGAAAAACAAATACCAGATAGTTGACTGAAAATTAGAAGCATAGCTGGCTTTGATACAAGCAACCCCAAAGGGGTAATTAAACCACAAGTAAGAGTTTAAAAAAGAACAAAGTTTAAAAAGAAAAAAATGAGAAAAGGGTAAATGTGATCAATGAAATCGTATCAGCATCTAGGCTGATAATATGCAACAAGAGGAGAGAGGTCACAATAAATATGGACAGGGAAGGACAAGGTTGTATGAAAACAGTCATAATGGTAGCTTGTAGTTAGAGAAGTTGGATGCTTTGCCCTTTGCACAGCAACAGATCTTCAAGGACCCATACTCCTGATCAAGTACTTCTAAAGAACGTTAATGATGTATGTGATTTGGAGCAAATTGATTCTGATTGTGGTGTTTGGTGTAGATTGCTCAGTGCACCAAATGGATTGCTCCAATCATGTCTATCTCTTTTGATTTCCATTCCTTTATAGGTCTGAATTTATTTTGATAAGATTTTGTACTCACTTGTCTTGATTTTAATTGTGAAGGACCAAATCTTAACTTTTCAATCTTAGTGCTTCCCCTGATGGCCAGAACACAGGTGATATACTGACATCTATTCAGGGAATGAACATATTTCTATGCAGTAAGTATTCAACAAATAGAAGGTTGCTACTTCTTAGGTAGAAGGCACCATTCTGAGAAAAGTGCATCTGGCTGTAAGCCACACTTACAATCTGATGGGAGATAATTCAGTGTGATAAACTTTGTTCATGGATAAGTACAGGGTTGTGTGGTAGCAACTTAGGAAGGAACTTCTGCTTTGAGTAAAAAATGCAAAGATTTCCAGGAAGTGATATTAAAACTATAAGGAAGAAGAAGGTAGCGGGCAGGGATGAGGGAACCAGTGGAAGAGGAAAAAGATTCCTAGCACAGAGAAGGTCAGTTAAGGCATCTGCAATTTGTTGGGTTTGGAATTTGATTGAAGGATATATATGTGAGAGGGTGTGAGAGTAAGAGGAGTAGCGGGAGGGAAAAGATTAAGAAGAAATATCAACCAAAGTTGCAGGGATAATTTTGAAAAGTAATATATCACACAATGCAATGCATTTTTGAATCTCTAAGATGATTCATTTAGAGCATAAATTTCAAAGCACCCTATAAGTGTATTCTATGTAATTAAAAATAAAATGAGTTCAGTTTAATAATATTGAACCCTTCACATTCATATATACATATCCATATTTATCATATATCCACTTCATTACAATTCTATGGCCTGCACCATACTTATCATCAGGGACATTTACATCATGATAAACGGGCTTCATTAGTAGTGATTTGAGGCATTATTATTTATTCATCACTGAAGTTTATAAAGCTTCTATTAATTCATATCTCCAAGAAATATTATTTTAAATCCAAAAAATGTTTCCTTCAAAATGATGTATTTTTCCTATTATTCCAATGCTTGATTTTAGCTTTTAAATAAAGAAAGCCAAATCAATTCTACTTCTTAATTCAATTGGTCAATTTATAAATTTGGGGTAAGGCAATGGTTTGAGTAAGAGGATTGCATGAACTTGCATAGTGCAAACCAGGTTTTATTTAAACCTCAGTTCTTTGGCAAATATATTGTGTTCTCTTATTGGTCAGTTAGGCTGTCTCTGTCTCAGGTAATCAAACTTAAAATTGGTAGAGCATTTTCTGTGGGTGTGGCTTATAAGGATTAATTAATTATATACAGTTTGTAATGCTCCAAAGACTAAAATGTTATTCATTTATGAAAATTTAAGGTTAAAATTGGATTTCAAATCTCTTTCTTTCTTTTGTGAATTTAAAGAGGAGAAATCAGATTTAGGACTTAAAATATTAAAATCTGCACATAATTTTAAGTCTTAATGAGTAGAGTTTATCTATTCTATTTTTATAATATTTTTGGAAATGAACACACAGTGTCACAACGTGCTCTATTCACTTTGTACTTTGATAAGTAAATGATTCCTTATGTTTCTGGACATAAAATCAATCACATATGATGCTGATTTTTCAGTATGTACCTTTGATATGTACAAATAAAAATTGAGGTGTGCTTAAATTTATTTGTGACCAATTTTGCTTAGAAAGCTAGTAAAATATAAGCTATTATCTTGCTCTGTGACATTGAAAAGAAAAAAAAGATTAATGAAGAAATTGATCAGGATTAGAAACAAGGAACCAATAGAGTAAGTTTCCTCTTTGGCTCAGTCCTACTGTCTATAAACATTTATTAAGCATCTATTGTGAACCGAATATCATAAAGATGATAGAAGGAAAGTTTCATTATTATGTATAGTTCTTTATTGTTTGTGAAATTGAATCAGATTCTGAGCTTTAAATCCTTAACTAAAGAGTATGAAGTTAAATATTCAATTATGAAATGTGACTGTAGTAGAGGTAGCAGGCAGTTCGCCCTTCATAAAAAAAAAAAAAAAAAGTATTATAAAGCAACTGTGAGAGATTAAACCCTCCCTCACCTGTAGTGTTTTTGCAGTCGCAAACATTTGTAGTAATTTCAGATTGAGTGCCTGGCATCTGTACTATAATCAAACCCTAATCTCCCCTCCCTGCTCCTTAAGGAGAGTCTAGGAAACTAGTTTTAGTGGGCTAACATGGAGGAGGAAGTCAAGGAAGGATGGGTGGGAGTGAGAAAGGAACAGAGAGAGAAAATAAGGCAGGGACAGACAGAAAGAGGGAATTAAATGAATTTCTGGGTTTGTTTTTGGTGGCTCCCTGCCCGCTATTCCCGGCTGGCTGCCCAGTAGCATCCCCGGCGGGCTCTGCCCTCGGCCCCGCCCCCTAGCGTCGGAGCTGGGTAGCCAGCCGCTGGAGTCTATCTCTTTAAATGACAGCTGTGGCTGGGGTCCCAGTACTGGGCTTGACGTCAGTGCCGCCTCCTGGGCTGCGAGGAGTAGTTAGCGCCACCGTCCGCGCTCGGGGCTCGCGGCGCGCTCGCAAGCTGCTGGGGCGGCGAGTTTTCTTTGCTCCGGCCCCTCCTCCTGCCCTCCCCGCGGAGAGCCGAGCCGCAGCCCCAGAGCCTCTCGCAAGTCTCCCTCACACTTCCCCGCCATCGCCCCAAAGGAGCGGCCGCTCCTCCTTGCGCCTCCGCCGCCGCCGCCGCTGCTCCCGCGGAGCTCCTCTCCCGTGCGTCGCTTCCCCGATGGAGCTCGGGCGCCGCCGACGCCGACGCTGCCCCGAGCCCTGAGCCCCGCTACCGGCCCGGAGGAACGCGCCGCCCCAAGGGTGCAGGGCGCCCAGGCGCACGCAGAGGGCAGGGGACTGCGAGGCGTGCGGGGCACGGGCTCTGGGAACCACAAAGTGCTGCTCTGCCAGGTCACCTGGCCGCCGGTGGGGGGACCATGGCTCTGAAGGACACGGGTAGCGGCGGCAGCACCATCCTGCCAATTAGCGAGATGGTCTCCTCGTCCAGCTCGCCAGGAGCTTCGGCAGCCGTCGCCCCGGGGCCCTGCGCACCCTCGCCCTTCCCCGAGGTGGTGGAGCTGAACGTGGGCGGCCAGGTCTATGTGACCAAGCACTCGACGCTGCTCAGCGTCCCAGACAGCACTTTGGCCAGTATGTTCTCGCCTTCTAGTCCCCGGGGCGGCGCCCGGCGCCGGGGCGAACTGCCCAGGGACAGCCGGGCGCGCTTCTTCATCGACCGGGACGGCTTTCTCTTCAGGTACGTGCTGGATTATCTGCGGGACAAACAGCTTGCGCTGCCCGAGCACTTCCCTGAGAAGGAGCGGCTTCTGCGCGAAGCCGAGTACTTCCAGCTCACCGACCTGGTCAAGCTGCTGTCGCCCAAGGTCACTAAGCAGAACTCGCTCAACGACGAGGGCTGCCAGAGCGACCTGGAGGACAACGTTTCTCAGGGCAGCAGCGATGCGCTGCTCTTGCGCGGGGCCGCCGCCGCCGCCGCGCCCTCGGGCCCGGGAGCGCACGGTGGCAGCGGCGGCGGCGGCGGCGGCGGCGGCGCCGCCGCGCTGGACAAGCGCTCGGGCTTCCTCACACTGGGCTACCGCGGCTCCTACACCACCGTGCGCGACAACCAGGCAGACGCCAAGTTCCGGCGTGTGGCGCGCATCATGGTGTGCGGGCGCATAGCTTTGGCCAAGGAGGTCTTTGGGGACACGCTCAACGAAAGCCGCGACCCCGACCGGCAGCCCGAGAAGTACACGTCCCGCTTCTACCTCAAGTTCACCTACTTGGAGCAGGCGTTCGATCGCCTGTCCGAGGCCGGCTTCCACATGGTGGCGTGTAACTCCTCCGGCACCGCCGCCTTCGTCAACCAATATCGCGACGACAAGATCTGGAGCAGCTATACTGAATACATCTTCTTCCGTAAGTTTAAGTTTGCGACCTCTCCCTTTCCTAACTTCACCACCGCTCCCTGACCGCGGCGGGTTCCAGCCCAGCTGAAGCCCTGTCAGGATGTCCCCTGCAGGAGTGCCCCGGGAGGGAGCTGGTTAACTAGTGCGAGCAGGTCTTGCAAGCCTCCCACATGAAGGGAGGACAATTTATGCTTTCCCCGCTTCCAGTCTCCCTCTAGATTCACGTTTTCTCGGATTCAGTAGCATCCAGCCCCCACTTAAGGAAGTCCTCCTCTTTAACTTTATTGATCTTGCCCTCTTGCCCGGCGTCGCTTTTGGATGCTGTGCGTTCTCCTTTACTGAGCAGGGCGGGGATGAGACAGGAATGCACACTGCGCTCACAGGCCCTTCTACTGTTTGCCTCTGTGGGACTCCTGGGGGTGGTGGTGGTGGTTAGTTTGTGTGTCTCTTAACTGGTGGTTTTCCAGGCGGCGGGATGGCATCTAGGCATTTGTGCACACCGCCCTGCGTATCTCTCCTAGGTGCGGGCTGGTGCAGCAGCGCCAACTGTGGGTGGTTTTGGTAGGGGGCAACCGAAATGATGGATGTGCCTCTAAGATTCCTCAGGGGCCTGGGCGTGGTAGCCGCTGGTGGAAAAGCTTATACTGACCAATAGAAACCCACAATTACCCGAGGCATTTAGCATCTCCAGTGCAACTGCCTTTTGGACTGGAGAAGGTGGAAGAAACTAGAGAGCTTGGATGTTGGATGTGTGAGTGCAGCTTTCAGGGTTGGAGATCAGAAAGGGGACAGTGTGTGTGTGTGTGTGTGTGTGTGTGTGTGTGTGAGAGAGAGAGAGAGAGAGAGAGAGAGAGAGAGAGAGAGAGAGAGAGAGAGAGAGAGAGAGAGAAATGAAAGGGGGGGGGGGGGAGATGGAGAGATGGAGAGATTATGTATCCTTTTATCATGTGAAATGAGGTTGAATGCATTTTCCCAAGGTGAACATTGCATTGGTTTTTCTGAAATGAGAGAACTAGGAAGAGGATTTCAGGAAGTATTTGGCATGTTTCATCTCTGTCTATCTATCTGCCTACCTACTTACCTACCTACCTGCCTACCTACCTATAACTATCTATTTAGTAGTGTACTTCCGGAGCGGGCCCTGTGGCATTCAAGAACTCCAAGAACCACAATCAACTACATAGGCTTGTGGGTAGAGCGATGGGAGTCTGGTGGGCACAATTCTCAGTGACACGTATAAAGTCAGAAAGGCAACAACTTAAGGGAGATTTGGATAAATGGAAAGCCAGCTGGGATGGCTTTGTCATTATTTGCAAACAGTTTTACTTTGGCATAACACAAAAGAAGTTTTGAAACTTTCCTGTAGTGTTAGAAAAAGTAACATTGAAAACCTATAAGGAACATAAATCTGCTTTGATTATGTTTACTTATTTTACTAATTCACTCTCTTTTGGGGAACTGAACAATTTTGTGCACTTCATTTTCATCTGAGAAGCAGAAGAAACTTCTCCTTGAACAAATGCAAGGTTGATTAGAAGGTGGCTCAGTGTCTATTTTGGTAACTTGGAGGTAGGGGGACAGACAGAGAACATTGGCTGTAGAGTTAGACTCTCTTTTTAAATAGTGCTGGATTTCCTGAGGAAACCATTCCAAAGAAGCAATCAAGTGCCAACTGAAGTGGTAGGTGAGAACCCAATTGTCTTAATTATATCAAAGAATTATTTGTTACACAGGAGCAAGATTGATGGTCAGAAAAATCACACAAAGGAAAGTAATATTTTTAGGTTCTTATAAAATTGGCATCTTTTCAGTTTATATTAAATAACATTTTAACATGTTTTACATTTATTTTCATCAATGGGATCTTTATGAACAATTTTTAAAAAATTTTGAATATGTAAATCATTTCATCAAAGAAATATTTTCAAGTATTTCAGAAGGTGGTGTGAAATGAAATTTTGCCTTTCTCGTGATTAGCGATTTTTGTTAAAATAGATAGAAGCCTGAGTGTTGTACAGAGTTAAGCTTCTTAAATTTTGGTAATCTTTCATGATTTTGGTGTATCTTTTTCTCCCAGAAAATTGTGCACTTGAGAATATTCATTATTTTCATCATGAAGAGATAATACAGTTTGTCTCTAAATTAGGAAAACTTAACCAATAAGATAATTTGATAGATATTTGAAATTCAGGATCTTTTTTACTAGAATTATTACATAAAATAAAATATTCATCTTATGAAAAGCCACTTGCAGAATACTCACTTTTCTAATGAGCTCTTCAATTCATTCACAACAGTCCCAGGGATCTTAGGAAGCAACCCAGAACCTTCTTTACGGTTATTCTAACTTTGGGGTGAGGTATACAATCCCAAATTAAATATTGGTCTCTTTAAGAGGCAATTCAGCTATCAGTCGATCAAATATAGCTGTCATTTTTAACTTTGAATGTAAAATTTATCTTGAGTACTAACATATACATACATATATACATAAATATTTTATATAGCTTGGATTATATTTTCACAGATTATATGAATGGAATTTCTTTTAATACCTGGCAAATGAAAATACACTGTGCAATTTTGAAACATCCATCCTATTCAGTTTGGGTAGTGGCAGAATGTCATTGTTTTGCTTGACAAGTTTCAATTTTAAAAGGTTATTGGTGATGTTTATAAGAGTAAAATTATTAGGGGACCTTTTTTATTTACTTGTGTTTTAGATGCAGGAAGGAACCTTAATTTTTTATTTCCCCTTGACACAGTTTATTTCAAAAATACTTATTTGTTGTATAAAATGTATTTATTTAGTGTTTGATACATGTAGTCACTTTAACATCTTGTAAAATTCAAGTTATATGTGAACTTAGTGGTTGATGCTGCTCTAAAAAATAACAGAATACTAGTTATACACTTTAACATCAGTGTTAGCATTCCACATCACTCCTGAGTTTCTACAATAGAAGGAAAGAAGTTGGCAAATGATTCAGTAACCCCAGACATTGTTATTTGTCAAATGTGTGCTCTTGGTTAACTAATGTATTTGTTTTGTGTTTTAGTTCCTTTGGATGCATAATGGAGCTTACTATAGTAACAATCTTATAAGATTTGAGAAAACAAGAAAACTGCTTAGACTAGTGTCTGACTCATATTCAAAGTTGAGCAAATTGTAGCTGTTACTATTACAAGTAAAATTCTACAGACTATTATTCTTGCCAATATTAAACTTTCATTTTTTGTTTATTTAAAGTACAGTAATTGTAAAGTTAATCATAAAATTATTTTTCAACTAAATAATAGAGTGCTAAACTTTGAGAAGTTTGAAACAACTATTTAAATAACTAACTTCTATTCTGGAACTTGAGTTTTTCAGACCAAGTGACCTAGACTTGCCAATCATACTCCTGTTGGTTTTTCTGGATCAACTCCCAACAGAACCCATTTCTGATTCAGAGCCAAGAAGTGTTTTAGCCCTTTCCACTAGAATTTGAAACTTCAGCAGTATTTTCTGAGAAATATCGAGCTGGATTCACATCTTAAGTGCTTGTATTCAAGTCATTGGGATCTTATGCTCAAGGTTATATACAGCCTATTAAACATTAAATGCTCGCTTTATTTGGCTACATGGACACCTTTATCTATTTTCATTCTTAACTCATTATTTATCAAGTCTTTTCAGAACCCTACAACATGCACTAGTATGATAAAATTTCACATGATAGAATTCTTCCTCCAGTACTGAAGATGGATTGCCCTTGCTTGGACAAAACAAGAGTGATTTATTGTACTGTTTGGGGGGGGATGTCTGGTAAGTGCAATTGTGGCTGTTTTTAACAATAAGGGACAAGAAAGACAAAAAAAGGAATTTTATTTTTTTATAGTATTGCATAGACAGTGGATATTGATATGCTTGAAATGTGATCTGGATTTCCTTCATAGTTAAATCCAGCATTATATATTTCTTTTGTTTTTCATATTCAGTGAGTTCACAGTAAAGTTAGTGCTGATTTATTCCTGTTCTCTTCTTAATAGTAGTTCATATTTTGAACTCCAAATGTTGGTTGAGCAGTAATACGTGTCTGCAAGTACCCAATTCCAATTGGTAATGGAACAAATAGAAAATGACAAAATTTCTTAGAGTGAAATTTTGGAGGCTGTAGTATGGCACTTGCTGCTGTATAGGGCTTTCGAGCTTTTATGTCTAGTATAGTATTGCCTCTAAACTTATCTTTTTCTTTAGCTTTCTGTGCTACCCTGACACAGCTTTGTGTGATTACATTAGAATGGCTTTATTTCTAGGATTTCAGTCACTCCAACAATAAGTTAACCACTCTAAGTTGTTAGTGGGATGGGGGTGCTCCGGCTACTGCTCTGAATATAGGTTCCCTGTCCCATGACATACTTCTCACCATTGGTCTCTGTTAACCATACAAGTTTTTTTCTTTTAATTTTTTTCTTTAGTACTGGAAATGGAAACGAGGCACTCATACATGCTAGGCAAATTCACTACCACTGAGCTATATATATCCTAGACTCTATAAAAGTTTCTAATCACCATACAATTTAGTGGTGTTTTGTGATTTCAAAAATACAAATAAGTGAAATATTCTGTGTGTAGTTGTTACCATTTATAAATTTACTTTCTGGTGTGCTGACTTTTTAGTGTATCGCCTGGTATCGCAGCTTTGTAATGCTGAGTGAACTCTTGCCGTAGGATCCTTCTTCATGGTGTTTCAGCACCTCTCTATATTTTCATTCTACAGTAGTTATAGGTCATTTATTGATTGTCCTACACATGTAACCGCCCGTTTTCATGTTGACCTTCCATGCTGGTTTTGTCCTTGAGAGTTTTTAAGTCTCAATTTTGTGTTATCAGTGGCCAGTGAAAAAGCTAACATGAATTTACTAAATGTGTTTTCCAAATAAAAAAGTGGATTAAAGAATGAGCTACAGGTGTGAGGGAGTACATTAAAACAGTGATGTCAGTGACTGGGCCTCACTGAATTTGAGGCCCAGTTTCACTTCAATTTAAAGAACACTTATTGAGTAATTACCAGGCTATAGAATCTGTAACAAGTGTAACTGTGGACAAGACAGAGGACAAGACTTAAGGTGATCACAATGAGCTTTATGTAATTATAAATTATGTTATAAGAGGGGTTATTTAGTATATTAGCAAGAGGTAGGAGTAATTACATGAGTTGTTACATAGCAATATAAAGAGTGAAAATAAATAAAATGTTAACTATGAGACAAATTAAAGGCTCTTATAAACTAAATTGTTGGAATTGTAAGCATACATATTTCTCAGTATTTAAATTAGTGGTGGAACGGCTTGCATAAAGGGTCAATATTTAATTGATTTGATTTATTTAGTGTATGAAAGATTTTGGGTAAATTCTCAGTGCCCCAGTCTATCCACCATCATGTTGAGTAATTACTTTATAATAAATACCGTGGAGTATACTATGATGCTTGCCTCTAGATGTGTTCAGGCCCTATTTTGGTGTAATTTGGGGAAGGTAGAGGAAATATTTGTCTATGCTAATAGGTATTTATTTGTAGTTTAGTTAAATGTACATTGCAATCTCAACTCAGTTTTTAAAGACATATTAAAATACACTTAATAGGTATTACTGTTTAATGATCAACATAATAGTATCAGTTTTACCTATATCTATTAACCTTGGGTCAAGGTAGTTAATAAAAATAAACTTTGTTGGTCATAACAGCACATTATTTCATGCTCCCTAACAGGATGCTTATTAATCTGATTATTCACTAGTTAAATTTAGTGTGGTGTTTGTTCATGTTTTAACTTATAATTTTTTTATACCATATTATAACCATTCTCACTAAACTCTATATAGGGGGAAAAAACCCAAGTTAAATATAACAGAAGAATGTAAGTAAAATATGTGATATTCATTTCAGGTTACCAGAATAGTGATTTAACCAATCAGTTGTGTTTTTTATTTCTCTTACCAGTTATAGTGATAAAAACCTTGACATGTGATTTCGGATGTATTGATACTTTTTATCATTTTGCATTATCATCCATGTTTTCTCATTTCTGGTACAAGTAGAATAGGGAGATCAGTACTATGTTTAGGGAGAGACAATGCCTGACTCTCTTGGTTCTAAGAAGCAAATCCTTAAACACTCTAAATCGTTTAATGCTTTTCAGTTCCTTGAAAACTTTAGGCTATAGCTTTGAAATCTTGGCAAAATAATTAAATCTTCTTGAATGGAAAGTGAGGGAAACTCACAGATTTGTTATGAAGATTAAATGAAGTAATTGATATAAAATACAGAACAGTATCAGGCACAAATGAAGTGCTCAATAAGTATTAGTAACTGCCAATAATAATTTAAGGGCCCCCAAATACATAGATAATCCCTTTTCTCTATATTATTAATCATCAATAACAGATTCCTTTTTCTTTTTGAGGAAATTCAGAGCAATACTTATACAAAATTGCCCTAGAAAAGTTATCATTATCATTAGTGAGTTTTTGCTTTTTAAATTTATTGACTTGTTAAATATAACATTAATTGTACCATACTATGGAAAAAAAAAACTTTTGTTCTAGTTGGTTCTTTATTGCTTAGGGGGGAAATGTACTTTTCCAGGTGTAGTGCTAGTAATGGTCAATTTGGGCATAATTAACAAGAATACTAGTATTCAATGAAAATTGGCTCAGACCTTGGGATATATTTGATCAAAACACTTCTTACTCATATTCTTTATTTTTGTTTCTGATGAGAGCTTCTATCTCTGATTTTCAGCAGTTTTATGCAAGAGAACAAATTGTCATAGAGCCATCTGAGCTCAAACATTGCCTAGAGTTTGGGCATTTGGCCAAAATTTCAGGCTATATTTTAGATTCAAATACATAACTTAACAAATTTAGGAAAACTGTTAGCTGTCAACTCAATCAGTTCCTATTGAAACTGTTCTTTGAATGTGTTTCTAGTTGCTCAAAGTCCAGGTATTTGAAGAAAGCTGGGAAATGCTGGCAGCTGTTCAGAGGTAATTCTCCAATATTCTGACATCTTTTCTTCTGGTTGGTGAAGGCTGCATCTAGCTTGCCTCTTTGCAGGTGGTGGATAAGAATTCATGCATATAATTTCAAAATGACTTCCACTTTTCTTATGATGAGAAAAGTTGCTAACATGGCAGCTTTTTAGTAAATGGTGAGTGGAAGAAGGCATGGTGGGTATGAAATATTGGTGCTATCTGTATGATGGATTCAGGGATAAGCCCTTCTAAAGTTGATCCTATTTTAGGATTAACATTTTTTGACAATTGAAATTCTTGGACTATATTCTTAACCTTTCCAGGTACTTAGATTTATTTTATTTTGTTACTTTATTTTTCTATACTTCAACTCTTCATATAGAAAATAGTAGAAATTGATCTTCTTTTTCATCTTACCGTCATGGAATACCATAAGTAATATGTGTCAAGTAATCTATTCTGAATGAAAGTAGAGTATTTTTCCTTGTTTTAGTGTGTTACACTGACTGTCATTTCTTAAAAAGAATGTGTTGAGTGTATTGTTAATAACAAAACACTTGAGTGTGAAACTTTTTCATGCACTATCTCATTTAATGGCTTTTAAAAAAATTGGAAATACAAAATGACCAAACTGAGAGAAGTTCAAACTAATTTTAAGCTATTGAATCATATTTCTTAATTAGTATGCTTATATTTATCCATGCGTCCATCAACTGAATTATATGCCCATAGTCTGTTAAATGCTGAAAGTGTAGAAGTTAAGGAATAGTGAACTTACTTGCATTTCATCACCAGGACCAAGAAATATAGATTTGCAGTCTGTGTGCCCTTCTTGACTTCGTATTGCATGATAGGTGAATGGCACATGAGCATATGTGCCTTTCATAAATTGAGAGGCTCTGTGTAGTCCCTGCTCATGACCAGACACTGACTATATCTCATATGAACATCTGACCATAAGAGCCTAGGCATGATCCTGTGTGTGTGTGTGTGTGTGTGTGTGTGTACAGATAAACTTGTCTTGGGAGGGTATTAATATGACTCTGTAGCCACTATTTACAATTTAAAAAATTTGTCTTCTGAGCTATAGTTGAATAATGATCAGTTTACTTTTAAAAAGCGGCACTTATTGATGTTGACCTTTCGCTAAAAATTACTATTTAGAGAAAAATGTGGTCTTTTGAAAGTAACAGTCTTTCGGGTCTCTGTTACACCTGACTCATTTTCTGAGAAAGTTTACCATTTACAGAAATAGAATTCAAGAGTCCAATTGTGTCATAATTCTTACAGATATTCCCTATTCCTAAAGAGTAAATCTTAAAGTCAAATTCAAATGATGACTTTCATGATTATCTTTGGCAAGTATCTTGTAATTAAGACTAAGTCAGAATTTGAAGTAGTTTTGAGATATCCTTTTCATTTCAGTCAAGAGGCCTGTAATGGGTTGATTTAGCAAACTGCATAGATACGTATTTGCCATATAACAAAAGAAAAGGACTTCAATGACAATTATTAATGTTGCTGGTAAATGAAATCAAGAATAAATACGCTTGACAGCCCAGCGTTGAAGTTGCTGTAGCTTAGTATAATCATTCCTTCTCTTATGCTGAACTGATAGGTTTCTAAGCGTCTTAAGAACCATTATAATATTTCAGTTTTTACTTTTTATACTAGCATGTTTTGATTCTAAAATAAGCTTAGTTTTTTTCAAGCTGTTTTATAGCTGCTACTATCAAACCATTTGATACTTAGCATTCTTATTGCAAAGTTCAGTAATAATACCCAGTATTTGATAGATCTAAAAGGAGGAAGGGGATAGTTTACCTCACAGTTTTAGCACAATCATCAGACTCTAGGGACTGATGGTAATTATTTTTATTATATTGTATGTGATATGTTATGGGTTACATTGCATTCTCCCCAAAAGACATGTTGAAGCTCTACCCATATGCTCTCCTGTTTTGCACCTCAGAATGTGACCTTATTGGGAAAGGGCATCTTTACAGAGATAATCAATTAAAATGAGGTCATTAGAATGGGTTCTAATCCAATATACTGGTGTCCTTATATGAATTCTGGACATAGAGTTAGACATGCACACACATAAGAGGAATGCCTACATGCACATGAGAAAAATGAGGGCAGAAGTAGAAGTGATCATTTGACATGCCAAGGAATGCCAGAACCTGCCAACAAACCACCAAAAGCTCATAGGGAAGCTTGGAATAGATTTTCCCTTGGGACTGAGGAACCAACCCTATTCAGACTTCAGTATTTGACTTCAGCAGTCAGAACTGGGAGATAGTGAATTTCTGTTTTTTAAACCACTTACTTTGGGATGCTTTGTTCCATCAGTTCTGGCAAACTGCTGCAGTGTTTTCAAAGCTACCTTATAAAAAATCTGGAAAAATCTGAAAAGTCAATGGTTTTCAAACTCCCTGTTTTTCTCTGAGGTCAGTTACAGATAAATTCCAGTCCAGCTAATGTATGCTGGAAAGAATTTATTAAATGTAATAGCTTACTGCAGACTGGTTGGAGGGCTGAGCTTCCAGGTGGGAATCCCAACCACATCACAGAGTAGAGTTGTTCAGGGAGATGATGCCTTGTAAAGATTTGGGAGCTCAGAATTAGGAACCTGCCAAGCAGCTGCCAGGGCTTACTGGGCTTCCTGTGCTATGACACAATCCCATCATAAGACCATCCTCAGCACACTTTCTTTCTTCCTTTTTGCCTAGACTCACAGGATTATCTAGTTAATCACATGTGGGAAGCAAGCCACAGAGAGTCTAGGAAATATAGTTTAAGAAGAAATAATACCAACAAATTCTCGTGGTGTATTATCTTTGTTGGTCTGTGCAACCCTATTATTTTTATTATCATTTTTAAAGTTTACACTATGTAATCTTTGCCACTTCATCCTCTGTAGCCATTCTGATTTATTTAATTTGAAGCCTCATATTTATATGTGTGCTGAGAAAATGTGCATTCTGTTTTATCTTGCTTCTATTTTTAGGGTTATGTATACATTATCTCTCTCATTAAGCATTTTCTTTTGGATCCCATCATTTTCATATCTCATCTAAACTAAGTGATTGTTCCCAATGGCTGCTTTTTACTTCCTGGTCTGTATTGCATCTCAGATTGCCTTCAATCTGATCGTGACTAAGTCCACTGAGGACCTGTGTGAAAATTCCCTGAAATATACATCTAGGATGGAAATTGTTGGGCTTCTGTATATGCATACATGTCATTTGACTAAGTACTGTCAGACTGTTTAGCAGATGAGTGCAGTTGTCTACACATCCAGAAGCAGCACATGAAGATTCCCTTCTCTCCATGTCCCTGTTAACACTTGTTAAAATTCAGCTTTGTAACTGTTGCAAAAATATGTGATATTTCATGTGTATTTTAAATTTTATTTTTCTGACTCCTAGTGATGAAAATGTAATTTTTAGTCCCCAATCTGTGTAAATCACAAGATTTTGGAAAGAATTTGAGGGAGCTGTTCAGAAGGATCCATGATAGTCTATGTCTTTGCCCATCTTCCCCCCTTTTAAAATTCCAATCACAGCTATAGCATCATGGACACATGCTCCTGCAAAACATGACAAAACTTTATGCAAATGATAATTTTCTGAAGTTGCCCTAAAGGGAACCTCATGTCTCCTCAGTCTGCTTCCATCTTTGGGCCATGTAAAGTACTACATTGTACAGGTTTGAATATGATTCCTTGTGGAATGGTTATCTGTGATTATGCTGATATTTGTTACTTGCCACCAGTGCATTCAATAAAAATCATGAGAGCAGAATGACTTCAATGATAGTTTTTGATCTGAAAATTGGAGAATGGGAAACACAGTGGTCAAGGTTCTGTAGCAAATCTTTGCTGCCTAGACATAACAAACAGTCCTTTAACTGGCAATGGAATAAATTCCCTGTCAAGTCTTTCTGGTACATTTGATTCTTCCCTTGTGTAAGACTCTTTTGTAATGTCCTTTGTGGTCTTTCCTTTACCTTCTGAGAGATTCTTGCCTGTTAATTGTCCTCTGAGGCCACCTCTGAGGCACTGATGGCAGCATAACCTCCTGGATGCCTCACAGATTTCACAGATCACTTCCTATCTTTATAGGTCAGGGCTTGTGAATTGCTTTCAGGGTTAAATGACCTCGGCTCTTCATAGTCAGCCTTACATTTCCTTTGGCAAAATAATTCTTTCAAAATCATTGTGCACTTCTGGTCAGTTTCATGAGCAAATTAACCAGAATCTTGTGCTAGTAAATTTTAGGACTAAAGATTATTTTGTGGCTTCTGTGAATCACTTATTTCCCCCTCTACTAATTTTACAGCTGAGGAGGAAGTTTCCAGCTTTGTCAGCAGGGCAATGGCCTTTGCTTGAAAGACCACCAGACCTATCTCCTATTAAGGCAGCCGTTATAGTCACTATTTAGATTTTGTGTTGCCTTTTTTTAAAAATGCTAATCGAAAACATAAGGAAAACAGACAAGATGGTTAAAAAAAAAAAACTCCCAAATTATCATCTCCCAAAATTCAACAATTTAAAAAAAAAAGTCCCTTTTCTCTCTCTCTTTTTTTTTTTTTCCCTAAAGAATTTTGAAGCGACCAGAAAATATTATGGTATGGTTGTCCCTACCTATTTAAGTACCTTAAGGATATTTTCTTACATAAGCACTATTTTATTTTCAATCCTAGCAAGATGTGTCATAATTTCATGGAAATATGTGAGGCATAGTTCATAATCATATATTCAAGATTGTCTCCAAAATATTATATAGATTTTTTTTTAAATTCAGGAATAGGGATTTTATTTTTATGTCTCATTTTTCTCAATATGGGATAGTTCTTCCTCTCTTTCTTTGTTTTTGTGTTTTTCTTACCTCCTCCCATCCCTGCTTTACAGGTAATGGCATCAATGTGTTTTGCTGATCAAATAGGTTTTGCAGAAGACCTAATTAATGTCCTGTGTTCTGGATATAGTTGTTTTCTTTCTTGTGATATCATTTAAATTGTTTTTTTGTCCCTGTATTTTCTACAACTTGACCTTCACTAGATTCTATTTCTCCTTTTTTTTTTTTTTTTTTGTAAGACTGTGTATAGTGATTCTGTGTGTTCCGTTTTGCACAGTATGGTTGTCCTGTTTTTAATGACATTTAGATTGATTAGTAGATGTCAGTCTGATCCCTCCAGTGTAAGTTCCCAGCAAATGTTGACCTAATAGTTGTATCATTAAATTCAGTTGCCTAATTCAAATATTATATTAGGCCTTGCAAGATTGTGGTTTTCTTTTTTTATCACATTTTTCACATTTATTGGTTGGAATTTGGTCGTGAAGAACTTTCTCTGAAGAACTACTTAATATATGCTTAACATAGGAGTGGCAGGGCAAATGAACAAGTCTTTCTTATTGATTGACAGTTTTCATAGTAGGAGAGAAAACTGATCAGAGCCAGACCTGTATGCCAATGGAATCAGGAAATTTATTTTCCAGCCTCTAGCTGCTTCATGCTGATATTCAGCAAGCCCATACACCATGTGCCTCATTTTCATTTCGGAAGAACATCTGAAAGAGATAATTTTTATTAAAATACCTACAACTCTATTCTTACTTGTACATGTCACATCTTTGTGAAAAAAAAAACATTATCTAACTCTCCTTATGATATTTCTTTGTACAGTAGTGTGCATAGTGAATAGGAGACCAGTAATTTTGATTGCCTTATATTCAGCATTTCTTTGTGAATTGTCAGTGATTAAAAGTATAGAAAATAGGGTCTTGTTTTGGATAACAAAAAACATCTGAAAAATATTTATATTGTATACATATATGTGTACATATACATATATATACAGTTTTAAAGTAGGCATACAGAATCAAGAAAAAATGAATGTCTGCTAAATTGTTAGACAGAGGTGTAGTTATGCTAAAGTGCATAAAAATTTTGGCAAGGGTTAAAGAGAATCAGATGTTGGTTACTTTTGCTTCTGCTACTTTCTTGTTATTGATCTGGCGAAAATCACCTTGGGGTTATTTCCTGTCTCCCATTTGAAAAAGATTTAAGCATAAAAACGATGACATTTGTCAAATTTGTTTAGCATTTTAGTTGAATTTTGCTACCTAAATTGAATCAGTAGTAAAATACATTAATTGCTTTGAGGCAAAATATGAGGAGAGAGGTGGCTAAGGAAGAACATTCTGTCATGATATAGATAAGATGCAAGCAGAAGGTTCTACCCTAGCTACACAGTGAACAGCTTTCACTTAGCTTTTGAATATGAAGTTAAGTCAGTGAATTGCAAGATAAAGGGTGATAGAGGAAAATTACAGACAACGTAATGCCTGTGCATTGTAATATTCCCCCCAAATTCATGATGACAGCAATTATTAGGTGACTTTAAACTCCCCAGAGGAATTCACTATTAAACCTGAAGCAAATGTTTTGACAAGTTCAGGAGGGTTATTTCATTTTAGATCTTGTCTCCTTTTGGTCTGGCATGAAGTCTTACATTGTGTCTAACATTCAGTACTATTTCTTGAGTGAAGTTGTGAAGAATGGTATATAGTAGGCAGGCATTTCAAATGAAACTATAACTGGTGATTTCTCCAGTAAGGGTGATTTTTAAAATTAGATTTACTTTCCATGCTCAGTAAAGCCTCACACTGTGTCTGGCACCAAATTGTCACTTGGAAAATGATTATTGGTTTAATTAGGAAATCCCTGTGATGGGTAAATAGAAACATTTTATGGCCAGGTTTAAGGAGGAGGGTTCTGGAGTAACAGGGATGTATTTACCCCATAATCCTCTTTAGTTAATAACTGTGTGACTTTGGGTATCATTTATACTTTTAAAAATCTTGGTTTCCCTTTTTGTAAAATTAGTGGAGTAATAATATATATTTCAAAAGGTAGTCTGAGGATTCAATAATGTGATACACATAAAGTCCTTGGCATAACACACCTTAGTTAAACTTGATTTTCACCGAAGTAAACTATTTTCCTTATTATTTATAAAGAGCAGTGGGGATAGAGGAGGATGTAATTGTGTGAACTGAATGGAGAGTTCAGGAAGGCATTAGAGAAAAAAGACATTGCAAATTATTGACAGAACTGTGGAAATCCACGTGACAGGGCTTGATAACTTTGCTAGTCATGCAAACTTGGTATTTTTTTTAAAAAATTTTCCATAGCTTTATTGAGGTAAAATTGAAGTACAATAAAATGCATATCTTTCAAGTATGCAGTTTGATCAGTTTTGACATATATGTAACCAATACAACCAATATAAAAAGCATTTCCACTACATTTTTAAAATTAGAAATCATGTACTGTTTCCTACATGATTTATTACATTAGATATCAATCACCTTCATATATATAAAACCTCACCCCCATATGTCAACTATTTCAAAATTAAATGACATACTTATAAATATCTCAGAGGTCAATGAAGAAAGCACAAGAAAAGTTAATAAAAAGTGCTTTGAACTAAGTTATAATAAAAGCTTAAACTATCAGGATCTCTGAGATGAAATATTACTCAGATGAACCTTTATAAGTTGAAGTACTTGTATCATAAAGAAACTAGAATAACAATCAAATTATTTTCATGTTATGTAGTAGGGAGGAAAAAATTAGAGCAAGAGAAAAAATATATGAAATAGAGAAGAAATAATACAGTTAAAATTTGCTAAAAAAATCTAATCAAGAAAAAAGCAAGAACACAATAATTAATGGCAAGAGAGCTATCAAAATAACCCTATAAATGCTAAAAATATATTAAGGTAATATTACAACTGTATGCCAACTTATGTGATAGCTTACATAACATGGTCTATATTAGAGAAGGATCTGTGTGCTGCTAAAAAGAAAGTGTATTCAGTCTTTGATGGATGAAATATTCTAAAACTGTCTATTAAGTCTAAATTATCAATTGTGTTTTTTACTTCTGTAGTTTCTTTAGTTTTTGTTTGGAGGATCTAGCCAGTGGTGACAGAGGCATATTAAAGTTACCCAGTGTTATTGTGTTGTGGTCTATTCAATTCTTGAAATTGAGAAGGGTTTGTTTGATGTGCACAGATGCTTCATTGTTTGGGGCACAAATATTTACGATTGTTATGTTTTATTGATGTTTAATTCCCTTATGCACTATGAAATGGCCTTCTTTGTCCCTTCTTATTAACTTTGGCTTCAAGTACACTTTCTCTGATATGAGGATAGAAACCCCTGCTTGTTTATGTGATCCAGCAAGCATGGAATGTTCAAGGAGTAGTTTGATTTGGCTGAATATCAAGGAAAGTGTTAGGGTGTGGAAATCTGGAAATAGAGGACACTAGACATCAGGCAAAGGTTTGTAAATCAGAAATTGATTTGATAAATTGGGTATTTGGAAAAAGTGATTGTGGCAGCCGAGTGACACATGAAATTGGGGAAACTAAATTGGTTTGGCTAGTTGGTGGCTATTGGAAAGGTTCAAGATAGAGGTGAGCCAGTGTGTAGTGATGGCAATGGGAAGCAAAGGATAAATTCTTGTGCCGTAAAGGTAGTACAATCCAGTGAATTGAAAGTAAGCAATTACAGCAGCTGGCAGCTGACCTGTAATTCGTTCATTCATTTTATCAGGGGTTACCTTACAAGGAAGGAAAGAGGACAGGGGACCTGGTCTAATCTCCATATCAACTGGCTGTCCCAATAAAAGATGAATGATATTTCTAGTAAGCAGAGACTCTATCTTGTGAAGGTCTTTACCAGCCCTGGCTAAAGGATGACTTACACTAAATAAGCCATATTCTATGAGGAATTGCTATTTGGAGGATACCTACATACTATTCATTTTTTCTGGGTTTATAAAATATAGAATTTTTAAAACATATGTGATCTCTTCTCAGAAAGGAGCCCCATAAAACTTTCATGAATTTCCCCATTGATCATTCTGAGCCAGAGAGTCAATGTCCAATGTGAGACAGAAGGAACTGGGGTTTATGTGAAATGCCTAGACCTCAATTCTTAAATTTATTAGTGAAATTTGATCTTTGACTTTTAATCTGTGAGAGTGTGATTCAGTCTTCTGATTCTGTGTCTTAGCGCAAAGTTTGTGACCTATCAGATGTGGAGAAGGTGGAGGAAAAAAACCTTAAATCATTCCTAAATCTGCAATATTCTTATTTTAGATGGGGGTACACTGGATGAAAGCAGGCCTGCCTTATTATAGTTCAGTTTTTAGACCTGTTATATTTGAGGTATCTGCACAACTTTCAGGTGGAAATGTCCCATATGCAGGTTTAGGAGGTGATAAACTCAAATGATCATTGAGTGTGGAGTGAAGGAGACCCATGTTGAAGAAGTAGATAGATAAAGAAGAAACTGGGAATGATATGGAGAAAGGCCAGCCAGACATTAGGAATATCAGAAGAGTTGTTGGTTGTGAAAACTGTGCGAGAAAAAAATTAAGTACAAATAAGTGTACATTCAACAGTGTAAATGGTGCAGGGAGCTGGCTGCAGATTAAGACTGAAAACATCAATTAGATCTGCCAATTAGAAGCTTATTAGTGACTTCAGAGATAATTAAAGAAAATTATAAATTTGTAGTGGTAGAAAAGTGCATAACAGGGAGGTAGTCTCTGGTGAGGTTTCAGAAGCAGAGAGGGTGGATAATTAGATTGATCCCATCTGTGAATTCTTACTGTGGATGTTGTGCACAGATCAGAGGTAGTAAAGGATGCCAATAAGAGTGGTTGATGTGACCAGTTGCTTCCTCTAGGATGAGTGAAGAAATCAATAAAGCTGTGATAGTCTAAGGTACTTGCAGCAATGTCACTTGGGATGTTAGTTAAAATCCAGCATCTGTTCCCTACTGAATACTTGGGAATATTCTTTCAGAATCTTTCTGAATTGATATTTAAGAATGTGTCTAATATAAGCAAGTGGGTCATGAGAAAAATTATGGTCTTTCCATAATATTAAGTAAAAGAAAGAACAGAGATCTGTATATGTAGAATGCTTTTAATTATATTAACCAATAGCTGGTAAATGTTCATGCATTGAAAAGACTGTGTGTATAGCCAGAGAAATGAGTATAATGTGTATAATGTGTCAAATGCATTCTGCTGTCATGTATAACTAATTAGAACAAATAAAAAAAGGAAAAACCTAGATGAAAAATCACTTCGTTATATCTAGCTTCCAGA
>JAJEJO010002720.1:515970-537006 GCA_020662805.1 Glaucomys volans | reverse complement strand
TTTTTTTTTTTTTTTTTTTAACCTGGGGATTTTACTACCCAGGGGCACTTTACCACTGAGATGCATCCCCAGCCCTTTTTATTTTTTATCTGGACACAGGGCCTCATTAAGTTGCAGAGACTGGCCTCAAACTTGCCATGCTCTTACCTCAGCCTTCTGAGTAGCTGGGATTACCCGCGTGTACCATCACACCTGGAATTTTCCAATTGAGTCTGTGGCCTGGCATTTTTATGAGTTGTAGGTGCAACTAACCAACCAGTGGGTTGGCTCTCGCTCCCTCCCACCCCATTCCATGGGCCAGGCCTCTTCTCCACTAACCACCTGCCTGCCTCCAGAAGTTAGAGCCTGGTTTCAGCAGCCCTGGGTGCAAAGCAGTGAGGACCTTCAGAGAGGTACCTTCTTTATAACTTGCTTCCTAGTAACCCTGGCTACCTTTGAAATGGCTGGAAGCACAGCCCCTGCTGTGAAGATCAGAAAAACAAGCTTCCTCCCACAGATGAGAAGATGTTCTGTCACACCGAAGTACCTAGGAAGAATCCCAGCTGTTTGTTGCTAGAAATTGCTGCTAGAAAAAAGAGCCCGCAGTTCAATTTTGGGTTAATGCTTCCCAACTCTAGACTTGACTTAAAACAATTCAAGTCAGAGGTTGGCAAACAATGGCCTGTACCAGGTCAAATGTGGCTTGCTACCTGTTTTTCCAGTATTATGATTGAACCCAGGGGCACTCTCCCAGAGTTGCATGCCCAGTCCTTATTATTTTTTTATTTTGAAACAGGGTCTCACAAACTGCCAAGACTGGCCTCAAACTTGCAATTCTGTACCCCAGTTTCCTAGTCCCTGGGATTACAGACTCCCAGCTGCTACCTCTTTTTATAGGACTTGCAAAGTTAGAACGGTTTTTACATTTAAAATGGTTGAAAAAAATTGAAGGAAGAATTACACTGGAGGACTTGTGATAATTATATGTAATTCAAGTTTAGTGTTCATAAATAAAGATTTATTAGAACACAGCTATGCTTGTCTAATTACATATTCGTTTGTGGCTGCAGAACTGAATAGTTACAACAGAGAGTGCAAGGTCTAGAGAGTCTGGTTGCCTTCTCCTTTAAGAAAGATTGCTAACCCCTGATGTAGGCAATGAAGTTGCCATTTTATACATACATGCAGCCGGGCAAGGTGACACACACCTGTAATCCCAGCAGAAGGATCTCAGGTTCAAAGCCAGCCTCAGCAACTTATTGACGCCCTTAGCAACATAGCAAAACTCCATCTCAAAACATAAAAATGGAGATGGGGATATGGCTCAGTTGGTAGAGTGCTTGCCTTGCAAGCACAAGGCCCTGGGTTCAATCCTCAGCACCGCAAAACAAAAACAAACAAACAAACAAAAAACATAAAAATGGCTGTGGATGTGGCTTAGTGTTTGAGTGCCCCTGGGTTTAATTCCCCCAGTACCAAAAAAACAAAACAAAATGTACATACATACACATGTAAGTATATCTATGTCATGTCTGTGTGTGTCTGTGTGTGTATATATATATATATATATATGTGTATGTGTGTGTGTATGTGTGTGCATATATATATATTTACATATATATATTCTTTGTTTTTTTTTTGCCAAACTGGGGATTGAACCCAGGTCCTTGCGCATGGTAGGCAAGCACTCTACTATGAGCTACATCCCCAGTCTTATTTTAAAATTTAATTTTGAGACAAGGTCTTCCTAAATTGGTCAGACTGGGGTTGAGCTTCCGATCCTTCTGCCTCAGCCTTTGAATAACTGTGGTTACAAGTGTGCCCCACTGTGCCAGCTCATTACCATATTTTGAAACATATATACTTTGTGGAATGGTTGCATCATGCTAATTAACATGTGTATAACCTCACATACTTATATTTTTGGTGGTTAGCTGTCATCTTTTTATGCCATCTTATAGTAGTTCTGCAAACACCTCACGGATAGAAAGAGGTACAAAGAAGCAGCATTGCAAGCTAGGTTTGGTGATGGTTCTCCAGTGATTTAAGGAATGTTTATTTTGCTCAGGGTAGGGTTTCAGATTTCGATTGCCTTTACAAATGTTTCTTCTCTCCAAACCCCTTGTTTTTGGTAGTGCTGGGGATTGAAACCAGGGCCTCATGTATGCCAAGTATAATTCCTGCCACTGAACCACATCACCAGCTCATGCAAATTTTTGAAAAAAAACATTTTGGCCAGGCCATTTAGAGTAAACTACTCACATAGACTGTCTTCTGAGGGAAATCCTGGCCCTCCCCGCAGCTACTGCCTTGGAAAAGAGGTAGTTCACCCTTCACTTGGATATGTATCTCTTCAACTGTTGGTTACAGCCTAGAAATCCCTTATGAATGTGCTTCCTTCCACACAGCGCAACTTTAGAGAAATGTGGTAGCCAGCACATTTCCTTTGGCTTTACTGCCCATTCCCCTATGTTCTTCAAACTACCACCATCACCATCACCATCACCATCGTCCTCTTTACTTCCATCACTACTGCCACAGTCACTACCACAACCATCACCATCAAGGTCACCTTGAAACTCAATTTGTCTATAGAACACTTAGCTGAAGAAATGAGGCAACTAAATAACTAACGAGAATTAACACTGGTCATGTCATGGAATAACTAAGAGAAGAGTTACCCGTTTATCTTATGGACCTAAGGAAGACCAGGGGAGCTCTGCTGGGAACATTCCCGCCTGCAGGGTTGCTGGTGTTTCCTCAGCTCCATAAACTAGAAGCTCTGTGTGGACTCTGATACTGTGGTGTAAATATACTTCAACATGAATAGAATATTTTTTCTTAACATATAATCCAAGGGGATGATATCTTAAATCTGTTTTATCATGTAAGGACTCAGTTCAATTCTTATATCGGGACCTTCTTCCTCTAGGTTCACTGTTTTCTTTTTTCTTCTTTTTGGTGCTGGGTATTGAACCCAGAGCTTTGGACCTACTAGGCAAGAACTCTACCACTGAACTATACCTCCAGCCCAAGTCATCTGTATAAGAAATTCCAAGATAGAACTTTTATTTCTGGTTTTAGTATCCAAAAGAGTTGTCTTAATCCATTTTCTGCTGCTATTACAGATAATCAACACTACAAGTTTATTTGGCTCCTGATTCTGGAGGCTGGGAAGTCCAAGAGCATTGTTTGGAAGTCCGTGCTGTGTCATAACCTGCAAAAGGACCAGCAAGCATGTGTAAGCCAGGGAGAAGGCAAGAAAGGGGTTGATCTCCTAACAGATCTGCTCTGTAGATATACTAACCCACTCCAACAATAATAATATTAATCCACCCATGAGAACAGAGCTTTCTTGACCCAATCTCTTATAGATTTTACCTTAGTATCATGATGGCAATTAAATTTCAATATAAGTTTTGGCAGGAATATTCTTAGACTTAATAGTCCAAAAAAAAAAAAAGTAGAGTCTGTCTTTATCTCACAGATATGGTGAATAATGTAACAAAGCAGATATTCCTTTTAATATCTGTTAAGATTATGGCCCAGCTCTGGTAATCACTGAGTTCTTGAAGCTCTGAAGTTTCAAGCCCCATTTCTGGCTTGACACTACCTTATTTTTGCCTCAGTTTTAATATCTGTTTTTGTTGTAGTTTGGATCTGAGGTATCCCCCCAAAACCTCTGTGTTATGCAGGAATGTTTGGAGGTGAATTTGAATTGTGAGAGTTGTAATCTAATCAGTCCACACTAGTTTGAATGGACTGACTGAGTGGTAACTATAGGCTGTTGGAGCATCTGGAGAAGGTGGATCACTGGGAACACTCCCTGAAAGGATTTTTTTCCCTGCGATCCCTTCTCTTCACTTTATCTGCTTCAGAGCTGCCATGAGCTGAGCAACTCCCCAACACCCCTCCTGTGCCCTTCAGCCATGATGTGCTGCTCATCCTAGCCCTAGAGCAGTAGACTTGGCTATCTATGGACTGAGACCTCTGAAACTGTAAGCCCCAAATAAACTTCTCCTCTAAGTTGTTCTTGTCTGGTATTTTGGTCACAGAGATGCAAAAGCTGACTAACAACAGTCTTGTTATAACCTATAAACTGAGGCTCAGTGGTAGAGAACTTGCTGAGTGTGCTTAAAGCCCTGGGTTTGATCCCCAGCACCAAAAAAATAAATAAAACACACACACACACCCCAAGCCCCCTATAAAACACCCTAAAACCTGGAACAAGATGGAAATTAAATGGATAGGTGTATATCAAATAACCTCCCCTCACATATAAGTTTGAGAGATTGTGTTAAAATGTGGGAGACCTCTGAATATTGCTCATTGAAATTAAGGTCATTGAATAACTCCTGACAACAATTGCTGCTTTGTTTCTGCAGTTGTAGCAGTAGAAACATTCATCTAATCAACTGAAATATCATTGAGTACCCACTATGTGCCGATCACTGTTCTTATGTTGGACACTCGGCCATGAGAAAAACTAAAAATTTACTGTCCTTTAGGTAGGGGATGTAGCTCACTGGTAGAACATGTGCTTAGCATGTGTGAGGCTGTAGGGTTTTTTTGCTTTAATTCATTGTACATAAATGGGGTACAACTTTTCATTTCTCTGGTTGTACACGAAGTAGTCACACTGTGTAATCATACATGTACATAGGGTAATGATGTTTGTCTCATTCTATTATCTTTCCTTCCCCCATCCCCTCCCCACCCTTCATTTCCCTCTACACAATCCAACGTTCCTCCATTCTTCCCTTACCTCCTCTGCCCCCCATTATGTATCATCATCCACTTGTCAGAGAAAACATTCAGCCTTTGGTTTTTTGGGATTGGCTTATCTCACTTAGCACGATATTCTCCAGCTCCATCCATTTACCTGCAAATGCCATAATTTCATTCTTCTTTATGGTTGAATAATATTCCATTGTGTATACATACCACAGTTTCTTTATCCATTCATCAAGTGAATGGTTGGTTCCACAGTCTCGCTATGGTGAATTGAGCAGCTATGAACATTGATCTGGCTGCATCACTGTAGAATGCTGATTTTAAGTCTTTTGGGTATAGGCCAAGGAGTGGAATAGCTGGGTCAAATTGTGGTTCCAGTCCAAGTTTTCTTAGGAAGCTCCATACTGCTTTCCAACGTGGTCGTACCAATCTGCAGTCCCATCAACAATGTACAAGTGTACCTTTTCCCCCACATCCTCACCAACACTTATTATTGCTTATATTTTGATAATTGCCATTCTGACTAGAGTGAGGTGAAATCTTAGAGCAGTTTTGATTTGCATTTCTCTAATTGCTAGAGATGATGAATATTTTTTATGTTTGTTGATCAGTTGTATTTCTTCTGTGAAGTGTCTGTTCAGTTCCTTAGCTCATTTATTGATTGGGTTATTTGTATTTTTGGTGTAAAGTTTTTTGAGTTCTTTATAAATTCTGGAGATTAGTGCTGTATCTGAAGTGCATGTGGTAAAGATTTTCTTCCACTCTGTAGGCTCTCTCTCCTTTACTGAGAAAAAACTTTTTAGTTTGAGTCCATTCCATGTATTGATTCTTGATTTTATTTCTTGTGCTTTAGGAGTCTTGTTAAGGAAGTCAGGTCCTAAGTCACCATGATGAAGATATGGGTCTGCTTTTTCTTCTATTAGACACAGGTCTCTGGTCTAATTCCTAGGTCCTTGATCCAGTTTGAGTTGAGTTTTGTGCAAGGTGAGAGATAGGGGTTTAATTTCATTTTGCTGCATATGGATTTCCAGTTTTCCCAGCACCATTTGTTGAAGAGGCTGTCTTTTCTCCATTGTATGTTTTTAGCACGTTTGTCTAGTATGAAATAGCTGTATTTATGTGGGTTTGTCTCTGTCCTCTATTCTCTACCATGAGGCTATGGTTTTGAACCCCAGCCCCAGAAAAAAATGTCTTGCCCTCATGGAATTTTCACTAGTCTGATGAAATGCCCTCTGAAAAATGTAATTCTACCTCTCCCACTTAATAGCTGAGTGTCTTGGGAGAAAATCACTTACCCTCTCTGGGCTGCAGTTTTATCTTCTGAAAATTGGGGCCTAACTTATTATATGAAAAATAAGAAAATATGTAAATATCATTGCACAATCTCTGGTGTTTGATTCCTGTGGTTGTGGTCTTAACAATCAGCTTAACTTCTTTGTGCCTAATTTTTTTTGTTTGTTTTTTTGCACTGGGGATTGAACCCAGGGGCACTTAACCACTGAAACACATCCCCGGCCGTTTTTATTTTTTGAGACAGGTTCTCACTAAATTGCTTAGGGACTTGATAAGTTGCTGAAGCTGGCTTTGAACTTGCAATCCTCCTGCCTCAGCCTCGGGAGCTGCTGGGATTACAGGCCTGTGCCCCCACACCTGGCCTAGTGTTCTTATTTTTTTTTTTTTAATGGGATAATATGACACTTCTCTTAAAGGATTGTGAGATCACTAACAGGTTTAACAAATGGGAAAAAAAAGCACATCAGAAGTCCCCAATAGAAGTTAATGATTTCCAGTTACACCGAAGTGCTCAGTCCTGTGTCTCATGTCTTTTTGTCTTTCCTTCCTCAGAAAATATAACAAACATTTATATAATCCTATAATTGGGACTATTACAAGGTAAGAAAAGTGAGATAATTAAGCTGCTTTCCGAGTTCCAGGTGTGAAAGGCAGGATCAGAACAGGTGTGGGCTGGGGACATGGAAAGTGGGTAGAACTGTTCACACTGAGGAGCTTCTGAGACTGATGGCTGTCTATACAAATCACTCCTGTTACCAAGGACAGGGAAGATACTTCACTCATGTTCTTCTCTACCACCCCACCCCACTTTTGTTTGTGTTGTGGTACTTGGGATTGAACCCAGGTACACTCTGCACTGAGCCACGTCCCAGCCCTTTTTATTTTTATTTGAGATGGGATCTTGCTAAGTTGCCAAGGCTGGCCTCCAACTTGTGAGTTTCTAGGATTACAGAAGTTCAATTTGCCACCCTTTTGCACATCAAAAATGCCACTTATGCTCCCCAGGCAGCTTCCCTTATTAAGGAGGCATTTCACACACTGGAGCACTCAGTGGTAGAGCGCTCACCTCACACATGTGAGGTACTGGGTTCAGTCCTCAGCACCACATGAAAATACATAAAAAATAACTATGGAAAGTTATTTATCAGAGAGTTAATGCTGAGAGAAAATAGAACTTGCTTGTCACCGTTACTAGATATAACTAAAAGCACAAGAAACTTAGTAAAAAAGTACGACCCACCCAGATCTGAAGAAGTTGCCATTCTAAAACAGAAGTTGGAGCAATGTCATTCTGCAGAGTTTGCACTTAATGTAATTATGAAGAAGAGGAAGGGCTATGAAGATGATGATTATGTATCAAAGAAATCCAAACGTGAGGAGGAAGAATGGACTGATGACGACCTGATAGATTCTCTCTAACCATTTGAAGACTGTATGTCAATGCTAACTAATTAGCAGAAATAGGAAGCTTATCTGGCACTTTACGCAAAAAGTAAAATGTGAAAATATCAAAATGTATTAAACTTTTTGTTACTTGTTTTCCTTTTGTAAAGTAGCTTTGTGTAAAATAAAATGTCTTCGTAAGAGCCAAAAAAATAAAAAATAAAGCTATTGCATCCCTCTACAACTAAATGTACATATAAAAGGAGGTATTTCAAATGCTAACTTCAAGAGTATCTCTAATATGCTGAAATGCACCCTGTTTTACAGGAGGAAAGCATTAATATGCTCTTAAAGGAAAAAGGAACCATTTTGCTCTTTTCTCTAAGGCTTTTAAAAAAGAATGATGGATGCTTTTGCTGAATAAGGAGTACCAAAGAGCAGTAAATGAGAGGAAGCATCTTTGCCTCAGAGGCTGGTATAAGGAGGGTTGAGCAGATGCTTTGTGGGTCTGACTACTGACCACAGACTCAGGTACTGAAAAATGTTACATTCATTTTTTAAAAAAAGTCTCAGCACTGCATATAAATAAATGAATAAAAATAAAGGCCTATCAACATCTAAAAAATTTTTTCTAAATATTCAAAAAAAATTCAACCTAATTCCTATTTTTCAGTTATGGAAATAACTGAAGCCAGTAGTTAGTGTTTTTTGATTTGTGAGGAAGATGTAGAGGATGCCGGCTTAGGTAGGGATTCATCCTTGCTGTTGTCTTTGGGGTTTCTGTCCACCTTCATCCTGGGGAAGATATTGTCCTTCAGGCCCAGGACAGTTGCAACTATGTGTTGGCTTTTCACTGAATGAATACTGCAGCCTCCACAGGCCTCATTCTTTCACAGCTCCTTCCCCATGGGAGAAATCTGGCTGTTCCTAGGTCTACACTAACCTGGGACCACAGGGGCCTCAGCTGTCTTGGGCCTCTTCCCTCTCCTGGGCCTTCTCCCTGCTGTATGCTAGGGAACTCCACAAGTTCTTCCCTCCCTAGATTCCACCAGGAAGAGAGGGGGAAAATCTCTTTGCTCTAAGACCCTCATGCAAATTTCTTTATTTTTTAATTTTTTTTTTTTTTTTGGAACTAGGGATTGAACTCAGGGGCACTCGGCCACTGAGCCACATCCCCGGCCCTATTTTGTATTTTATTTAGAGACAGGGTCTCACTGAGTGGCTTAGGGCCTCGCTAAGTTGCTGAGACTGGCTTTGAACTTCTGATCCTCCTGCTTCAGCCTCCTGAGTCTCTGGGTGCCCGGTGGTCCTCATGCAAATTTCTTCAGGTTGCTCTCACTGCTCCATCCCCTGGCCTCTGCTGTAGCTTGAGACCCTTCTCAGATCTTTTCTATTTTTTTCCCCTTCCTATTTCTCCTCAGTCTCTCCCACCCTCACAATTTCCAATCTATCTCTATCTCTCTTACTATAGCACATTTGTTCCTGCTTCCCAAAAGGGAAAACCTTACCCAACCTAATTGAATAATCTTCTGAATCACTTCTGAATTTTGTATGTCAAAACTTACAAAATCTTTTTATTTTTGATTCTCAATAAAATTTTTATTTAAAAAATCTTTTTTATCTTTGATTCTTAATAATCACTTTCCTATGAATCAATGAGATTCTTGGCATTTTTATAACATTGGTGTTAATTCATTTCACTTATATGCTGTTGCTATTTTAACTTTGAACATTTAACTACTAGATCAATAAGAATAAAGAAAAGATTTTATTTATTTTATCTTTTTTTATTCCTTCTGTAATATTGTTTCTTTATGTGGATCTGAGTTTTTTATTTACATCATTTCCCATCTCTTTAAAGAACTTCTTTTGGTATTTTCTGTTGTTGTTTCTAGACTGGTGTGGCCCTTAAGTACTACATAACTCCGGATTTTTCTGCCTTGTTCAGGGTCATGGAACAGCAAAATACAAAATGTGTTCCAGTTATGTGCTGCCATTCCAGAAATGGCCACCAGATGGTGATCATTCCCCCCTTTCAAAGGTCTTGGGCCTTTGGCACAGTAACCAGGACGGGCACTCCTGGGCAGCCAGCCACCTGGTGGTTTGAGTTCCTTGGTCTATCAACATTACATAAAGAGAAGCTGTCTGTTCTTCTAAAACATCCAGTGGTTCTTTAGGAGCAGTCATAAAGATGGCATACTGGGACATTGAAGGTGAGGGCATCTTTAAAACAGGGACAGCCCAGAAAGTATAGATCACAGTTGAGGACAGGAAAGCTGACCCTGTAGTTCTGTATCTGGGGACCATATAAGGACCAGGGGGCAGCCTTTCCTTGGGAGAATGAGTCCCTGAAGTCATCTGCTCCACAGTTGCTCCTTAACAGCCCTCAGCCACAATTAATTCCTTCTCACATGGATATTGTGGATTCAAGAAACTGCTCCTGGAGTAGGTGCGGTGGCGCATACCTATAAACCCAGAGACTCAGTAGACTGAAGCAGGAGGATCACAAGTTCAAGACCAGTCTTAGCAATGTAGTGAGAACTGTCAATAAATAAAAAAAAATAGATAAATAAATAAATTTTAGAGGCAAAGCACCACCTGGGTTTGGTCACCAGTATAGGCAGAGGGAGAGGGGATTGCTTGCTGAGTCATTAGGCTTATAATGTAATGCCATTCTATGCCCCCTTGCCTAGACCCACATTGGTCAGCCTGTGTTCCTTCCTGGCTTAGGGGACCAAGAATTGGGTGTGAGTGGGCTAGGCAGACAAACTCCTGGAGCAGTGGTGGAGGGAGAGGCTTCCAAAGTTTCTGTGGCACCTTTGAGCCTCTGCCCAGATCGGGGGAATCTAGTCGAAGCAGGGCTTTGCCATCTCCAGCACCTCCCAGGAGAATGAGGCATTAAGAGTGGCAATAGCTTGACTAAAGGGCCATTCTTCTGCATTGCTTTATATTGTCAGTAGTACCTCCAGAATTTCTAAAAACAAAGGGCTCAGGGACAACAATCTGGTTGGAAGGGGGTGAGAAACCAAGGGACACCTACCAATTTACCTTGAAGCTTTGTGAGCCTGACAAGGACTCTGTTTTACAGCGCAATACAAACAGCAGCATTTCCACAGATGCCATTATTTACACCTTCTTATAAGAACTTATTTTACTTATAAGACTGATCAAGATTATAGTGGGGCAAGCATTTCTTGGTACAAATCACGCCATGGTTAAGAGATATGTTCATGAGCAGTGTTGGCAATAAGGAGATATGATAGGTTTTAGCATCCAATTGGGCCACTTCAGCAAGGAATGCATTGGGAATGAGAACTGTCTCAAAAACAAAAACAAAAAGGGTTAGTTATGTGCCCCGTGGGGTCAATCCCCAATACTTAAAAATAAATAAAGTGTTGGGGTTTTGAGGACCAATGGAGGAAAGATTGTTATGTGAACAGACTCCAAAGGGAGAGAGTGGGAGGTTTAGGAAGACCACCCCCCCAAGACTAGGAAAGGTTAGAAGTCTGCAATTTACTCAAGAAGTTGCGGCCCACCCCCCACTCTCTATGTGTACAAGGAAGAGTCCTTTCCTCCAGAAGCACCAATCTGGTAGGTATACCTGATGCAGTCTTGTGTGTTTAAGAACAGGACAGGTTCTGAGAAATACATCATTAGACAATTTCATCATTTCTTGAATGGCATAGGGTGCATTTAAACAAGCCTATATGGCATACGTCAGTCACTCCATGTTATGGCCTATATGCAGTCAAGAACTTTAGGAAGACAGGTGCCTCAGTGCACCCCTGCATCCCAGGGACTTGGGAGGCTGAAGCAAGAGGATCACACGTTCAAGGCCAGTCTAAGCAACTAAGTGAGAACCTGTCCCAAAATCAAATTAAAATGTCTGAGGCCAGGCGTGGTGGCACACGCCTGTAATCCCAGCACTTGGGAGGCTGAGGCAGGAGGATGGCAAGTTCAAAGCCAGTCTCAGCAACTTAGCGAGGCCCTAAGCAACTCAGTGAGACCCTGTCTCTAAATAAAATACAAAATAGGGATGGGGATGTGGCTCAGTGGTGGAGGGCCCCTGGGTTCAATCCCCAGTACCATAAAAAAAAAAATGGGGATGTAGCTCAGTGGTAGAGCACCCCTGGGTTCAGTCCTCAGTACTGCCCCCCAAAAAGAAGTACAGTACATATTTTAGTCAGCTATGTGTCAGTGTGACAAAAAGACCCAACAACAACAATAATTTACAGGAGGAAAAGTTTTTTTTTGGCTCAAGGATTCAGAGAGTCAGTCAATGATCAGCTGACTCTATATCTCTGGGCCTGAGATGAGGCAGAACATCATGACAGAAAGGTAGGGCAGAGGAAAACTGCTCAGTTCATGATAGCCAAGAAACAGAGAGAGCAGAGGCAGGGATGGTTGTTCTTCCCAGAGACAAAATATAGACCACACAGGTATGCCCCCAGTGACCTACTTCCTCCAGCCATACCCTACCCACCTATAGCTACCACCCATCAAACAATTCAAATTTTTAATCCCTTAAATGGATTAATGTACTGATTCAATTACAGCTCTCGTAATCTAATGGTTTCACCTCTGAACACCTTATATCCAAACCATATCAGGACAGTAAGTACATAAGCGAGTAACTTAGTAATTTATTGTCATTATCAAGTATGTGCTGAACATAATTGTGTGTACTATTTCTTTTCCTGTGGTGTGCTGGGGATTAAACCCAGGCTTCTCTCATGCTAGGCAAGAGATCTACCACTGAGCTATATCACTAACCCTTTTTATTTTATTTTGAGATAGGGGCTCACTAAATTGCCCAATCTGGCCTAAAACTTGAAATTCTCCTGCCTGAGACTCACAGTAGTTGGGATTACAAATGTACCACCACGCCTGGCTTATACTGTACTTTTATACAACTGGCAGAAAAGTGGGTTTACTTCACCAGCATCACCATATACATGACAATAGTGCTTTGTTCTGTGACATTACCAGGAGAGAAAATTTTTAAGCTCTATTATAATTTTATGGGACCACTGACATATGTCCTATCATTGACTGAAACATCATTATTTGGTACTGGGGTCCAGGGTCAGATTTAATTTCATTTAGATAAATACAGTAATATAGCAGAGTGCATTGGCACACACCTATAATCCCAGCAACATGGGAGGCTGAGACACAAGGATCACAAGACTGAGGTCAGTCTCAGCCACTGAGCAAGACCCGTAGCAACTTAGTGAGACCCTGCCTCAAAATAAAAAAATAAAAATGGTTGGGGATGTGGTTTAGTGGTAAAGCACCCCTGGGTTAGATCCCTAGTACCAGAAAACTAATTTTTTTTTTTTTTTTTTTTTTTTTTTGGTACTGGGGATTGAACTCAGGGGCACTCCACCACTGAGCCACATCCCCAGCCCTATTTTGTATTTTATTTAGAGACAGGGTCTCACTGAGTTGCTTAGGGCCTCGGTAAGTTGCTGAGGCTGGCTTTAAACTCACGATCCTCCTGCCTCAGCCTCCCAAGTGCTGGGATTACAGGCGTGCGCCAATGCGCCTGGCTTAATTTTTTTAAAAAAGAAAAGTATTTTTCTTTAAAGTATTTTTAAAATAGAAAAGTAATGTAGGCAAAGGAGCCAGTACCAAGTCTAGGCTGCATGAGGAATGCTTTTGAGGTGAGGGAGTCTGAGCTAGGACTCAGAAACAGGGGTGAATTGAGTAGCACAGAAGACTAGAAGATAGAGATGGCAGAGGCCTGGGGCAGATATTAGACTCAGGGTAGTACATAAAAGTAGTCATTCTTTCTTAAACATGAAACAAAATTAAAAGACATACTGGAAATTGATGAACATACAGAGTTATGTACAACTTTAGTTAATAAGTGACATCACAGTAGGCTGAGAAAATATTTTCCGTGTAGACAATTCTGATTAACATCCAGAACCCCTACATATCAATAGCAAAAGGACAAAGAGGCCAGATGTCTTCCCTGCCTCCCACTTGTTTGATGTGTGAAACTGAATAACCAAATGAAACCTCCCCAACACTGAACCAACGTGAATTTGGTAATTGCCCTGTGGAAGATATGGAAGACAAACAAGCATTTACAAGTTCTAGAAAGAGAGATGAGATGGTTGAAATTTGCATTCTGCCTCAGAGCAAGAATGCTGGCAGTAATTAGAAAAGGAGGCAATGATATTAAGGCCCTCTGCATAGACTAAAGTGCCATTGTTTCATCTTAGACAGCAGTGGCCCCAAGCACATATTGAATATCAGTGCTGATATTGAAATAATTGGAGAAATTTTGAAGAAAATTACCCCTTCCTTGGAAGAGGGCCTGCAGTTGCCATCACCCACTGCAACCTGCCAGCTCCCGTTCAAAGCTGCTGTGGAATGTTTAAATTTTATCTTTGACTACAAGTAGAGACTATTGATTCTTCAGTCTAGGAGGAATTATTGGGGTCAAAGGTCCAAAATCAAAGAACTCTGAGGGAACACTCAGACAAAAATCAAGCTTTTCCAGGAATGCTGTCCTTATTCCACTGACAGAGTTGTTCTTTTTGGAGGAAAGCCTGACAGGATGTTACAGCGTATGGAGATCGTCCTTGATCTTGTATCTGAGTCTCCCATCAAAGGATATGCTGAACCTTATGGTCTCAATTTTTATGATGAAGCCTATGATTTTAGTGTTTTTACAGTGAGTTTTGATGACCACTCTGGATGTCCTGTGGAATTTCCCACGTGGGGAAGAGATAGTTTTGATGGCACTGGAGAAGAGAATATGATACGAACCCTCATCAACGACCACCACTTCCTCCTCCTGGTCGAGGTGGTCAGAGTGGTAGCAGATGTTGGAATCTTCCTCTTCCAAGCTCCTGGAAGGGGAGAATTAATGGCCCATGACAGGGTGGAAGACCTGGAGATTGCTATGATGGTATGGTTTTCAGGGTAGATGAACTTGGAACTCTGCAATAGTTCCTATGCAGGGTGTCGTGGCTTATATGGCAATTTTTGTGTGGTAGTGAGGATACTGGGGATTGAACCCAGGGTTACTGTACTGCTGAACTAGGTCCCCATCCCTTTTTATTTTTTATTTATTTTTATTTATTTATTTTATTTATTTTTATTTATTTATTTTTTTTTTTTTGCAGTGCTGGGAATTGAACCCAGGGCCTTGTGCTTGTGAGGCAAGCACTCTACCAACTGAGCTATATCCCCAGCCCCCTTTTTATTTTTGAGACAGGGTTTCACTGAATTACTTAAAGCCTTGCTAGGTTGCTGAGGCTTTCCTTGAACTTGTAATCCTACTGTCTCAGCTTCCAGAGTTGCTAGGATACAGGCAGTTGCCACCATGCCTGGCTTATGTGGTGATTCTGGTGGACCTAGTATTACAACATAAGTAACTATCCCCAGAGATTTGGATGAACCTTATTATTGGCAAAGGCAGTCAGTGTATTAAACAAATCCATCATGAGTTAGGAACTTCAGTCAAAATTGGTGAACCCTTAGAAGAATCCAAAGATTGAATGATTACCATTACAGGAACACAGGACCAATACGGAATGCACCATATTTTCTGCAGAATAGTGTGAATCAGTAGGCAGATGTTGAAGGATTCTCACACAAGATAATTTTGTGTGTGTGTGTGTGTGTGTGTGTGTGAGAGAGAGAGAGAGAGAGAGAGAGAGAGAGAGAGAGAGAGAAAAGCAGCATTCTGGAAAGTTTTTCTAAGACTAGTGATGAACTGAAGGAATCCTAAGTATTTTTTAAAAATCTGCTTTTGTTTAAAAAGGCAGGATTCCTATGATCACAGGCTCTGTGCATTTGAGGTGTAGTGAAATCTCTGCTGTTCACCAGATATGGTGTGTTAGTTCCTTACCAACATGGTTGGTGGAGGGTAAGGCAGGCCAAAACTGAAATTCTGAAACAGCAGCAGGGAGAGTGAATTTAATTTTTTGTTCATTGTTGGTGATTTCACCCCCTCCCCCACCACTGCCCCAGGTAATTATTGTGAGCACCAGCTTTGTGGTCTCTATAAACATTTGAGGGGATGGAACAGGAAGTAAAGTAGCGCTAGTCCACGTGTCCTGGCATCCATTCAGAGCAGTGTGCAGAATTATGCTCTTTGGTAAGAAACGTTCTGACTTTTAAATTTAGTGAACCTATAAAAAAGAGCCAATTTATATGATTAGGTAAGTAACAAAGAAGAAATACAGTTGACTAGCATATGGAAAATACTCAACCTCAGTAGTAATCATGGAAATGCCAACTTAAAGGATATATTGTACTTTTGTCCACTAGGGTGATAACAATTTAAAGATTATTACATATATTGATAAGTACTTTCCTCAATAGAATTTATTTATTTACTTATTTTATAGTGCTGGGGATTGAACCCAGAGCCTCATGCTTCCTAGGCAAGCAGTCTACCACTGAGCCACAGGCCGATTCCAGTTCTCTATCTTGATTGAGGCAGTGATTATACAGATCTCCTCATTTAATAAAATACTCAAGCCGGGCATGGTAGTGCACGCCTGTAATCCCAGCACTTGGGAGGCTGAGGCAGGAGGATCGCGAGTTCAAAGCCAGCCTCAGCAAGGTTAAGGCACTAAGCAACTCAGTGAGACCCTGTCTCTAAATAAAATACAAAATAGGGGCTGGAGACGTGGCTCAGTGTCTGAGTGCCCCTGAGTTCAATCCCTGCTTCCAAAAAAAATAAAAATAAAATAAATAAATAAATACATTTAAAAAATACTCAGATGATATACCAATATCAAATTCTGATTTTGAAATTGTATTATAACCATGTCAGAGTAGAAACTGGGCAAAGGGTATGTACTGTTGTACCCAAAGAAAACGAAATCATCCAAGCTGATCACATAAAGCCAAAAGAAGCCTTTATTTTAGCTGGCCAGAAACGACCCCCCACACACACACCTAAAAGTGGTCTGCCGGGAAATCACGTTAGTTCTTTTGTTGCCAACTTTTATAGGGATTGGGAAGGGATTAGGGAGGGGCTATAGGGAGGGGATTCGGTGTTGGGGTGGGCTATAGGGAGGGGATTTGGGGTTGGGTGGGGTTGGGTGGGGCCGACTCTCCCCGTCTCGATGGGGAGTCTCCCTGGGGAGCACCAACATTTTAATCTGTTTTCTGTTGCTAAAACAGTACTATCTTTGCAACTTCAGGTGAATCTCATATTTAAGAAAAAAAAAATGTCGCTTCCCTTGCAAGCACAAGGTCGTGGGTTTGATCCCCAGCACGGCAAAAAAGAAAAAAAAAGAAAAAGAAAAAAAAATGTCAAAGAATAAAATAAATTTAAAAGACAAAAAATAAATACAAAAGAATAAACTGCAAACAAGAAGAGGGGGCAGAGGGAGAAAGAGAAAGGAGAAGCAAAGCCTAGCGAACTAAAAGATTAGAGCTGGGGCCAGGCAGGGCCGACTAGGGGAGAGGTGCTGAACTTGGTAAAAGGTGGACACAGGTGACTATGGCATTACCAGCAGCACCCATTTGTATTCCAAGATCACATTCTGATCTTTCTTTCTGGTTTCATTCTGGAATCCTCTGTTTCTTGAAGTAGTTAGCCAGCTGTAACTCAATCCCTTACATCCAATAATACCTGTCCTTAGGGAAGATTCTATTTTTTGTGTGTAGGGATAGGAATTAAACCCAGGGCCTTATACTTGCTAGGCAAGTATAATACCCCTGGGTCACATCCTCAGTCCAGAAAAAAATCTATTTTAGTCAACTTTTCTGCTTGCATAACCAAAAGACATGACAAGAACAATTTTAGAGGAGGAAAAGTTTATTTGGTGCTCGTGGTTTCAGAAGTCTCAGTCCATAGACAGCTGACTCCATTGCTTCAAAGTAAGGCAGAACATCATGGCAGGAAAGTGTGGTGGAGGAAGGTAGCTCAGGACAGAGCCACCAGGAAGCAGAGGGAGAGCTCTGCTCACCAATGACAACATTATAAACCCCAAAGGCATGTCCCCAGTGACCTGCCTTCTCCAGCCATATCCTACCTGCCTAGAGTTATCACCCAGTTAATCCCTATCAGTGGATTAATACAATGGTTAGGTTAGAACTCTCATATCTGATTATTTCACCTCTATCATTGTATCACATGAGTTTTGGGGGGACAACTCACATCTAAATCAGCAGATTATAACATCTTTGTTCCCATTTTCAGAAATTTATTTTTCATGGTGAAATGAAGACCAGTAAAGCCATTCTAAAGTAAAGGCAGTCAAGGATGGTGAATTTTATAAATATTACTGGGTTGTGTATAGTCCATTTTCCAGCTGAGAAAACTGAGACTTGAAAAAGTTATCTAACTTTCCCAAAGTAACTGGATGATCTCAGTCAGGATGGAGTTGCTCCTTAGCACCTTTTTTTCAAGTGAACCTAGGACCTTGCACATGCTAGGTAAACATTTGCTCACTGAGCTCCATCCCCAGCCCTCCTTAGCACTCTTGAAACCATCCTACCCCTTGGTAGTACATGGCTTCCTCCTTGACCTCTGGAGACTAGGGCAGCTAGTCTCAGCGGGGCTGTGTACAAAGGCATGCTGTGGCCTCCCTTGGAACAGTACTATGTAGTTCTTGGATTGATGTCTGTATAAAAAGCCCTTTCTCACTTCAAGATTAGGAAAGATACTCTTTTGTATTTTCTAGATTACATTATGATTCTTCTTTTACATTAAAAATCTTTAATATATCTGGAATTTCTTGTTTCTTTTTCTGTTTTGTTTATTTTTGGTACTGGGGATTAAACCTAGAAGTGCTTTACCCTGAGCCACAGCCCCGGCCCTTTTCATTTTTATTTTCAGACAGGTTTTTGTTAAATTGTTATTGCCTTGCTAAATCGTTAAGGCTAGCCTCAAACTTGTACCTCCCCTGTCTGAGCCCCACAATGCTGGGATTACAGGTGTTTGACCCCGTGTGCCTGGAATTTCTTTTGATATCTAGTGTAAAAAAAGTAATCTTTTAAAATTTTTAAAACTAATTATCATTTATTCACTTAAGGTAAGTGGTATTTATGTTCCATGAATAATTGATTTTTTCAACACTAATTTAAAGTACTTTTTTTTTTTTTCCAGTACTGGAGATTGATTAAACTCAGGGCCTTGCACATGCTAGTCAAGTACTCTGCCAATGAGCTACGCCCCCAGCTTTGAAGTACTATTTTTATTATACATATACAATGATAAATGTTTGAATCTATTTCTCATCAATTTCATTGATCTAGCTGACTATTCTAGCACTAGTGCCAGACTTTCAAATTTATTGTAGGTTTATAAGATCACATCTGGCAATGTGAACATTTGTGATGGTTAATTTTAGGTGTTATTGTGACTGGATTGAGGGATATCCAGACAGCCAAGAAAGTATTGTTTCTGGGTCTGTGAGGGTGTTTCTGGAAGAGAATGGCAGTTTAATGGTGGACTGAATAAGGGAGATTTGTTCTAACCCAGTGTAGGTGAGCACCATCCAAACAGCTGAAGTTCCAGGTTCTCTGGCATTTGAACTCCAGGACTTGCATCGGTGTCTCACTGAGTTCTCAGGCCTTTGAACTTGAACTGAGAGTCATACTGCTGGTGTTTTTATTATGAGGTCTTCAGACTTGTACTGAGTCATGCTACTGGCATCCCAGGGACTCCAGCCTGCAGATAGCATAATCTATTGGTTTTGTTTCTCTGGAGAGCTCTGCTTAATACAACATTTGTCCCCTAAATTAAAAAAATATATATATTTTGTGCATTTATTCTTCTGAAAAGATTTGTTCTTTTCAAAAGATAAGTTCACGGAAGTCTTTCCTTCCTTCCTCCCTTCCTCCCTTCCTCCCTCCCTCCCACAGTACTGCGGATCCACATCAGGACCTTGCACATGTTAGGCAAGTGCTCTGCCTCTAAGCTACATCCCCAGCCTGTAGATCTCTTTCTCTCTTTCTTTCTTTCTTTCTTTCTTTCTTTCTTTCTTTCTTTTCTTTCTTTCTTTTTCTTCCTTCCTTCTTTCTTTCTTTTTTTCTTCTTTCTTTCTTTCTTTCTTTCTTTCTTTCTTTTTCTTTCTTTTCTCTTTTCTTTTTTTTTTCAGTACTGGGGATTGAACCTAGGGGTTCTCTACCACTGAGGTATATCTCCAGCCCTTCTTAAAATTATTTTTTATTTTGAAACAGGGTCTCATTTAGTTTCCCAGGCTGGCCTTGAACATGTGATCTTCCTGCCTCAGCCTCCTGAGTTGCTGTGATTACAGGCAAATATAGTATGTCTGGCCCTGAGGTCTTACTTTAAATGGCACTGAAAGTGTACATTAATTTGGAGGATAACTTTCATTTTTATAATTTTGAACTTTTAAAAAAATTGACTTCTTTATCCAGGAGCATGTTATATATCCCATCTTATTCATGTTCTAATTCAATTTCTACCATTAGAGTTTGGCAATTTTCTATGTACAGGACCTATACATATCATGCTGAATTTAGACATAAATGTGTTCTGTTCTACTACTACCTTTTAACAAATGACCTCAAAACTTGGTGTCTTGAAACAAGAACCATTTAACCATTTTCTATTCTTGTTTTTTTTTTTTTAAGTGGTTCTAAGTATTGAATTCAGGGTCATGTGCATACCAAGCACATGCCCTACCACTGAGCTACATCCTTATCCCTTCATTTTATTATCTCACAAATATTGTGGGACAGGAATTTATTTAATTAAAAAGGTTTTTAAAAATTGTAGTAAGCTGGCAGAGGTGCCCCATGTCTGTAATCCCAGCTGAGGCAGGAGGATGACAAATTTGAGGCCAGCCTGGATAATTTAGTAAGACCGTGTCTCAAAATTTTTTAAAAAATTAAAAATTAGAAGGACTGGGGATGTAGCTCAGTAGTAAAGCACCCCTTCATTAATCCCTAGCACTGGAAAGAAAAAACTGGTGAAATATACATGACAGGACTGGGATTGTGGCTCAGTGATAGAGTGCTTGCCTCATATGTGTGAGGCACTGGGTTCAATCCTCAGCACCAATAAAATGAATAAATAAAGATATTGTGTCCATCTACAACTAAAATTTTTTTTTAAATATACATGACATAAAAGTACCATTTATATTAGGCAGAGTTCTCCAGAGAAACAGAAACAGTAGTATAGGAGAGAGAGACAGAAAGAGATGACAGAGGATCTATTAAGGGAAATAGGTTCATGTGATTTCTGGGTAACAAGTCCTACAACAGACCATCTGCAAGTTGGAGATGCTCAAGTGCTGGTAGTGTGGCTGAGTCCAAGTCTCAAATTAGGGGACTGAGGGCAGCCCATGGTATCGCTCTCAGCCTGAGGCTGGGTCTGAGAACCTGCACAGTGGGATGGGGGCACTGGTGCAAGTCGTAGACTCAAAAGTCCAGAGATGGAGAAGGGTGTTCCCCTTTAGGCGAGAGAGAGAGAGAGAAAGGGAGAGAGAGAAATTAATCTTTCCTCTGCTGTTTTGCTTTCTGCAACCCCAACAGGTTGGATGGTACCATTCCACATGAGGGAGGATCTTCCTCACTCAGTCCTCCTACATATGTGCCCACCTCCTCTGGGAAACCCCTTATGGACACGCCCAGAAATAATGCTTTACCATTTTTCTAGAGAGTTATTTCTTTTTTTTTCTTTTTTTTTTTTTT
>JAJEJO010002720.1:423939-510524 GCA_020662805.1 Glaucomys volans | reverse complement strand
ACTGAGTTTCTTAGGGCCTCGCTAAGTTGCTGAGGCTGGCTTTGAACTCGCGATCCTCCTGACTCAGCCTCCCAAGTCGCTTGGATTACAGGCGTGCGCCACCACGCCCAGCTCCAAGATAACTTTCAGGAAAACTCAGCAGATCACAGGCTTAAGCCCAGATTCTTTCCATTTTTCGACATTGCCCTTCTCATCCTGTTAGTATTTCCCTTAATGGCTTCAAAATGACTGTCATGGTTCAAATATCACATCATTTCATTTATATGTTTTCACTATATACAATCTTCTAAGAAGCTCGTAAACAGGTTTCCCCTAAAGTCTCCTTTGCTAGAATCAAAACCCACACTGGTTTTGTTTTGTTTTGTTTGTTTGTTTTGGGTACCAGGGATTGAACCCAGGGCACAAAACCACTGAGCCACATCCCCAGCCTTTTTTTATATTTAGAAATAGGGTCTGGCTGAGTTGCTCAGGGCCTTACTAAGTTGCTGAGGCTGGCTTTGAACTCATGATCCTCCTGTCTCAGCCTCCCCAGCACTTAAGATCTTAAGACAATCACTGACAAAGGTAATGGAATTACCATGATTGGTTCAGATCACTGGTTCCTAATCCTTTAGAATGAACATATTATTATATATCAAATATTTCATAACTCTTCTTTTTTGAAATGAAAATCAAAGATGATATAACCTACCCACACACATAAAAATATAAATCACTATAAGCCCTAACTGGAATAGAAACCTGAAATAAAGATAATTATTAAAAATTAAATGTATATGCATTTTAATATGTATAGCAATTTGTTTTATGGGTCCCAGGTATTTCCTGCTCTCCCTATATCAGAATCATATCCCTCAGCCTGATGGCTTGTAACTTACAGTATCTTACTCATTTGCGATCAGGCTTGTTTTGCAACTTGCTTTGGCCAATGTAATATGAAAGAAAGTGCCACATCTGAGAAGAGCTTGAAAAGCCATCACACAACTCCAGTATTCCTCTTTCCCTCTGCCATAATAACAGTTTTATTTGGCCCTCCATATGAAAAAATTGTGGAACAGAAGCAGAACAGCAACTGATGGTTAATGTGAACAACAAATACACTTTTGTTGTTGTAAGCCATTGAGATGTGTCGGGGCCTGTTTGTTACTGTAACAACCTACCAAAATCTGACTAACACAATATGAAACAAGATATTCTAGCATATAAGAAAGTGGTCTGCATTTTATGCCTGTTTTCACCTATGCATACTGTTTTGTGTTCAGATAAACACAGATACAAATGTGTTGTAGGAAACCATTCAGAAACTAAGATATTTCTATAGTGCTATGATTTTCTGCAGTGGTGATCAACTCTTAGTGAAGCTGAAAGTTTAAAAAAAAAAGCATCCTTCAATTTATATGATAGTTTACATTCCTGGAAAATGAAGTCTATAATAAAATTGGGCAAAATTGGTTGCTGCCAGACTCATATAATTATGAAGAAATGCTTCATCTACATGAAATTAAGTCATGGGTCTATTTATATAAAGTTCAAAACAGACTGAGCACAGAGGCACACACTTGTAATCCAAACAACTCTGGAGGCTGAGGCAGGAGGATCACAAGTTCCAGGCCAACCTCAGCAACTTCAATGAGACCCTCAGCAAATTAGCAAAGCCCTGTTTCAAAAAATAAAAAGAGCAAGGGATGTAGTTTAGTGGTAGCGTCCCTGGGTTCAATCCCCAGTACCAAAAATATTTTTAAAAATAGACTAAACCTATATACATGCTGTTAGAACACACATGGGTATGTGACTGGAAGAAGGCACAAGGGTGTGTTCACTTTGTGAAGATTCATCACCTGTACATCAATATGTATTTTTCCACCTGTATGTTCTACTACAGTAGAGTCATAAAAAAATTATGCAGGACATGGGACAAATCTTTGATGTGTGGATTTGTCTTCTGTATTAATAGGATGTCAAGCATTTCTAGTCACTGTCCATGAACTGTCAGTAGTGTCCCCAAATGATTATGACAAAACAAAATTTTATCACAAATTTCTATAACTTTGAACTCTTGGATGCCTTAAGTTTATACTAATCAAGCCTCACTCCCTGGGCTGTCTTTGAAGCTCATTGACTGCCTGGTATCTGAATAAAATTAGTCAATCTTCACAGGCATGGTAGAAGGGAATGAGGAGTAGGTATCATAGTTACTGTTGTTGGTAGTGGTAATGGTGATGGTGGTAGTCATGGCAATGGTGGAGGTAGTGGTAATGGTAGAGGTGCTGGTAATGGTGGTAATGGTGATGATGGTGGAGGTGGTGATAGTTGTGACAGAAGTAGTGGTAGTAATGACTGGATATATAATCATCTGTGTCTGCCACAGAATCTTCCACACACTCTCACATATATCTCAGATCACTTTGTCCTCATCTTCCCAAATCTGCAGTGGTTCCCAACTGTCTACAGAAGAAAAAAGAACACTCCACTTATCTTTCTAGGCTAGTTTAAGGCTGCTTTTATTTTCATTGAACCATTGCCTTTTCCCTTTACTGAACATGCTCCAGTGTCACAATGCAGTGCTCCTCCCTCTGTTAAGAAAACCCTGCTCCCATTCTTACTTCTTCATTCAAATGCTTCCTCTTCCACTAAGAAACCTGTCACAGTGTTAGCTTCTCCTTTGTCTACCTGCCCTGGGTGTTTTACTTGCACCTCTCTTCAGCATTTCCTTCATACAGTTAGTTGGCATAAATCTTTAATAGCCTCCCCAAACTTACTACAGCAATAGGCACTCACTGGGTGCTCAAAAAATGCTGTTGATCAAACTGAACAAGAACACAGCCACTGAATTTCACAGAAATCAGCAACGCAATGTCCAAAATCTTTTAACTGGTTGAGATCTATGGTTTTTTCCTATGGTTTGATTTTAAATGTTCCTCAAAGTTCTATGTGTTGAAGGTTTGTTCCCCAGGTGGTTCTATGGCCAGGTGGTAGAAACTTTTAATGAGGTGGGTCCTAGTGCAATGCCAAAGTGTAATATGGGACCCCTGGCTCTTCCTCTTTCTCTTTTGCTTCTTGGCCACGAGGAGATGACCAGTTTTGCTCTACCATGTGTTCACCATCATGTGCTGTCCCACTAGGGGCCCATAGCAACAGGACCAATCAGTCATATATTGGAACGGCTAAAACTGTGAGTCAAAATAAATCTTTTCTTTTTAATTATGTCAGGCATTTTAGTGACAGCTAATACTCGTTTAGTGTTTCAATAGCTTCAATTGTGAATTAATGTTGCTTCCTTCCTCTCATTGTTATAAGATTGTATTCTGGACTGGGCTCAGGAGGGAAATAATAGTCTTCCCTGAACCACAGTAAAATTCACAAATTCACCATGCTGTGACCCAATCAATGTGCAATAGAATCAACAAGAGAACAGGGTCCTGGTAGTAGCTGTTTTAGCATGGCCAAGATGGAGCAGGTGAGGCCAGGTGATATTTCAGTTGCAATTCAGTATTTCTTACCTATTATGTCTGGGCTCCTTGGGGACCTACCAAATTAACAAAAATCCTCCATTCCAGTTAATGGGGAAGGAGATATATGTGTCCAAGTGACAGCAAGGAGATGCAGGCAGGAGTTGAGAATGTGTTTGGTATGTCTGTCAAGTCACTCCTTTATGCAAAACACAAAGTGAATCCCTCAGCCTAGGTGTACCCACTCTGGTCTGCTGTGGCTTGCCTGTCTCACTCACTAGATGTCAAATTCCTTGTGGACAGGGGCTGCACCTTATTTAAATGAGCTACCCTCAGGCACTATGGAGTCCCTTGGGGTCAAGGAAAAATGTGGGAAAAAAAAATCTCTTAAGCAATGTATCTCCCTGTCCTCCCTCCTTGGAAAAAAACTCCACCCCTGAAATCACAAGTCCTTTTTTTTGCCCAGCTGTCCCAGGTTCCTCCTTCAGGAGGCCCCTTTGGGCTGCTCCCACCCCTACCCTGTGGATCCAGAGGGTGTCACCTACCGTTGGGTAGACTGCACACGCCCTCTTCCCTCCATCCCCTCCCCACCACATTCCCACCCTTTCTGCTGATCACAGCACCGAGTCTGCTCAGCCAGCACTCCCTCTATTGGTAATGCTTCAGTGGAAGGTTTTGAGCTGGGTTAAAAAGACAAAAACGCCAAGCTGTCCCCCATGGCTCCAGTACTAATATCAAATGTTCCTTCAAGCTGTCGGTTCCCTAGGTCCTGCCCTTTTTCTTTTTTTTCCTAATTCACAAGCTTTTTGGCGACTTTTGGCCTCGCCCAATTTCTAACATTTCATATAGAGGATTTCCCTCCTTCCTTCCCAGACTTTAAATCATGTTTTTTACATTTTTTTTCTGGTGTGAATCAGAGCTATGGAGTCCAGAGGGAAACAGGGCTCTAAAAGCTTATCCAAAACAGATCCTCTTTTGAGAAAGCATTTTCCGGAGCTGGAGACAAATTGGGGTTAAATTTTACGTGAGTGAGCAAAAACCAAGCAGCCAAAAACCCATGAAATCTTATGGAGAAGCAGGTGAACACAAAATTTAAAAATGGTCCCTCTGAGCCAACCCATTCTGCGACCCCCACCTCTCCTCTGCGGCATAACTCCGCTCCAATGAATGGGACTTTGCTGCAGCAGCACTGCCCATGCATACTCAACCAAAAGATTCAGACCACGCCAGCCATGCCACGAGGTGTTTTATTTTCATTAATCATACAAATAATTTTCTATAATATCCCAGGGCAAACCGGAGAATTTGGCAGTCTGATTGGGGGTCCCCTTAGGGACCAACAGGCCGGTGGCATCGGCGCGGAGTGCCTGGGTTCACAGTGCAGCTTGTGGCTCGTGTACATCTTGCAGGTGGCTCTTCCTCCACATCACGACGGGGGTCTCGGAGATGATGGGGGTGGGGAATCCTCTAGGCTCTTAGGAAATTTCACTCCGTTTTTCCTGCTCAATGGCTACGGAGAACGGGAAGCGGGTACTGGGGGATGCAGCACCTTGCAACCCCCACAACCAAAGCACTCCCAAACCTGGTGTGGATGAGGCACCCACGAAGTATGGGGGTTAAGAGGCTTGGGGCTGGGGAGACAGAGTACTCTGTGTATCCGAAAAGGTGGCAGGGGCCACTCAAACCGGGGGCACTGGCCGGGTGGGGGCTGGGTTGGCACGGGAAGGGCGGGTAGAGGGACAGCGCGGGGGGGCAGCGGACCCGGAGGCGGGGGCGCACTTACTCTCTTTGGTCGGCAGGGTGTTCTTCTCCTGCGTCTCGGTTTTCTTCAGCTTGGCCTTATCGAAGCTGGCGATTTCCCCCATGTCCGGCTTGTCTGCCATTTTCTTAAAACAATACTAGCGGGCAAACCAAGGAGGTTGGCCAAGGGCTGGGGCCAGCGCCCCCACCCCGCACTCTCCGCCGACGCCTCTCGACGTGGCACTCCCGCCCAGGCGTTCCCGGCAGCCCGGAGGCCGAGGATCTGAGCGCGTCCTGCGCCTCACTCCGAAGAAGCCCCAGGGCGTGGTCGGCGGGCTCTGGAGTCCCGTCAGGGAAGGGCGCCTGTTGCAGCCGCGGCCGCGACGCTCCTGCGGGTTGCACCAGTCCTGACCCCACCCGGCCCGATTCCCGCCCCAGCGCAGCGCTCACCGTGGATTCTCGTTCCAAACCGAGCTCCAGACGCTCCCACTCCCGTAGCTGCAGCAAGAGACAAAAGAGTGGCGCCCGCCCCTCATCTTATATACGCCGAGCCCCGCCCCGCCCCTCGCCCGCCGCAGCGGGGGAGGCGCCGGCACCGTAGGGGCGGGGCAGCGCGGGCTGCTGGCTCCCCGCCGCGCCCTCCGGGGCTGCCCGCCGGGCTGGGCGCCGCCCTTCCCGCGCCCCGAACCCCCAGCTTGCTGTTTCACTGTGGGGGAGGGGGCACTGAGCGTGTGGGTTTTCGTTTGGGGCTGCATTTCCCTTCCTCCGAGAATCGGCTGCTCGACCCGTAGGAAGGGCGTGGGAGCAGCGGGGGAAGGGATGTGGCGGGTGTGTGTGTGTGTGTGTTTGTGTATTTGCGCGCGCGCGCGTGGGGAGTAGTTGTGGATGTGCGGGAGTGTGCGGTCACTCTGCAGCAACCCTTGCTTGCAGGCAGCACCCTACCCGTGTTGCCTCAGATCTCTTGCCTTTGCCCCTCCAGGATCCCCCTCCCTTCCCCCCTTTTCTTGTGGCGGGTGTTTCTTAAACGCTGTTACAAGCATTGTCTGCAGGGCGGAGGTGGGAGCTGGGAGTCCCGGGAAGGCTCATGGTGTTCCTTCACTCGAAGGCCTCCTAGGAACACTGTATGGGAGGATGAGGCTTTCCTCCTTGAATTAACCTTGAAAATGATAGAAAATCTCATTCCTACAAACGGTCTTTCTTACTTACCTATGACAGTAGCGGTATAATGCAATTATTCAAATCTTCCTAGAAACGTATTTTCATCCTGTGCAACACCTTTAATAGTAAATTCCATTATTTAACAGCCCAGGTGAACCACCACTATCACCACCACCATCATAGTCATTGTCATCATCCTCCTCCATTTTTTGTCTTGAACTTTCCTTTTTCCAGTGTCAAGGAGTATTGTCAAGCTCTGTTAAAGTGGGATTTGGGGGAAACATTCTGTTCAGTCCCTTCCTTATCTATTTTCTCACATTCCCTCTGTGTGCTTGAAACAGTGGGAAAAAAACTTAGATTTATGAATTTGTTATACCAAATTCTCTGTGATCTTAAGCAAGTCTTTTCCTGTAAAATAGCTAAGCATAAATGATAAGAAGAACAGGCACCAAGTGGATGCTTAATATGCAGTTCCATTAGAATGTCAGGATCACACTTTATTAACATACTGGTCAACTACATGTACAATATACTGTGTAACAAAGCACTTAAAATAATCTCTTATTCTCATACATATATCTGCAGGTCAAGTGATGCTCCTAGCCATAGGTGTCTCATCCTCTGGTCTTGGGGTTAGCTAGAGCTTGTTCTTCTCAGGGTGATGGCAAGTCAGCAAGAAGGCTATATGACAGGATAATGTAGAACTGTTAAAGTGTAAAAACATGTCATATCTGTTAACTTTCCACTGGCTCAGCCTGTCATCAATGGTGTGGAGTATATTCCAGTCATGATAGGAGAGGAAGGGGAGTGAACATTTCCTGAATGGAAATCAAACTTCAGAGTCTCGGTTTGGCAAACAAATATAAAAGCAGACTTCAAGGTGGCTCAAGGAAATAAAAGTTTATTTTCTACTTATGCAGCAACATTCTATGCTAATTTTCTGGTCAGGGAGCCCTCTTCCATGTAGTGACTCAGGCTCCCAGGCCCTTTGTTACTATGCCCTCCTAAGTCCTAGAAGTCCACTCCATCCAGCTAGTGTATGAGGACAGAGGAAAGGATAAAGGACTGTTGCTCCTGACTTCTTGTCTTCTCAAAAAAGATTTCACTCAAGAGGTTTATATAGAAAAATATAAGAATATTTAGTGAAATGGAAGTAAGCCCTGAGGTACATGAAGCAGGACACCTCCAAGAGAGGTAAATGGCCCTGTGTGGCTCATTTTTATATTGGTCTGGAAACCTCTTTCCTCATAAATAATGCATTTGGGATGGTTACCATGGTTTCTCACGAAGGCTTAGTGTTGTGGTGCTCTGAGCATGTCTCAGAGTTGGAAATTCCCTCAGGGTGGTTATATCTTTTTTTTTCCCCAGTTTTTCAAAGGTAGTATCTGGTGGTGAAGGAGGCTGGTTTAGGGACAGGGTGTCACTCAAGATGGAGTAAGCCCTACTTTCCCTCCCCCACTCCCTTCCTCATATCTAGCTACCTATATTAATGGGACTACACCAGATTTTTGTGGACCAGGCTTAGAAGTAGTCCCCATAACTCTCTCTCCTTTCTTTTTTTTTTTGGTCAGAGCTTGGTCACATGATTGCACAAAACTGCAAGGGAAGATGGGAAATGTAAAAAAGAAAGCAGTGTTGAACTTGAAGCAATCTCTGCTGTCCACCACTGAAGAATCCACTAAACTTGAGCATAAAAATATCTAGAGATGACTTCTTTTTTGGAGGGTTTCATGGCACTTGATTACTTCTCAGATGTAATGCCTTCCTGGGTCCTTCCTGGGTATAGAAAAATTCAATCATCCCAATTTGGGCCCATGGTGAACTTCAGTTCCAATTTCCCTTTTTTTAGGAAACAAAGGAATCTATTTCTCCTAAATATAGCTACGGAGACAAACATTTGGAGAAAGAGCAAGCATGCAGAATTCCCCCCAAAAGGAGTTCTAAGTGAACTTGCTGACACACTGTATTCTGTTCAGTGCGGCTCTGTGACCCATCTCTGTAAAGTAGCCAGCCTCTAGGCATTCACTGCTGCAGAACAATGATCAGATCTATTGGTCTCATCTAATCCTATGGGCAGTGATTTTAAAACATTTGCTTTCTTTGACACCTACCATTTCTCAAGTATAACTTGACCATAGTGACTTTCTTCTAAGGAAGAAAATATGACAGAAGTGATGCTTTGTGAATTAAAGGGATATGAATAGGAAAATAAGAGCTCAAATTATCTGTTTGGCAATGACATGATCCTATAAAAGAAAAAAAAAAAACCTCCACCAGAAGACTTCTAGAGCTCATAAATGGATTCAACAAAGTAGCTGGATACAAAAACCACACCCACAAATCATTTGCATTCCTATACCCAATGATGAATCTGCTGAAAAAGAAATTAGGAAAACTATCCCATTCATAATAGACTCAAAAAAAAAATTGGGCTAGCCGGGTGTGGTGGCGCACACCTGTAATCCAAGCGACTTGGGAGGCTGAGTCAGGAGGATCACGAGTTCAAAGCCAGCCTCAGCAACTTAGCGAGGCCCTAAGCAACTCAGTGAGACCCTGTCTCTAAATAAAATACAAAATAGGGCTGGGGATGTGGCTCAGTGGCCAAGTGTCCCTGAGTTCAATCCCTGGTTCCAAAAAAAAAAAAAAAATTGGGAGTCAATCTAACAAAAGAAGTGAAGGACCTCCAAAATGAAAACTATAGAACACTGAAGAAAGAAATAGAAGAAGACCTTAGAAGTAGAAAGCCCTCCTGTGTTTTTGAATAGGTAGAACTAGTATTGTCAAAATGACCATACTACCAAAAGCGCTATACAGATTGAATGCAATTCCCATTGAACTTCCAATGATGATTTTCACAAAAGTAGAAAAAGCAGTCATGAAATTCATTTGGAAAAGTAATAGATCCAGAATAACCAAAGCAATCCTTAGTGAGAAAAGCGAAGTAGGAGGCATCACAATCCCAGACGTTAAATTGTACTAGAGATCTACAGTAACAAATGCAGCATGGTACTGGCACCAAAACAGGCAGGAAAGCCAATGGAACAGAACAGAAGACACAGACAAACCCACATGAATAGTTATCTCATACTAGACAAAAGTACCAAAAACATGCATTGGAGAAAAGACAGCCTTTTCAACAAATGGTTCTGGGAAGACTGGAAACCCATATGTAGCAGAATGAAATTTAACTGCTGTCTTCCACCCTGTATAAAACAACTCAGAGTGGATCAAAGACTGAGAAATCAGACCAGAGATCCTTCACACGCTAGAAGAAAATGTAGGCCCAATACACCATTATGTCAGCTCAGGAACTACTCCCTTAACAAGACCTCTAAAGTGCAAGAAGCAGAATCAAAAACCAATAAATGGTATGGCAGCAAATTAAAAAGCTTCTTCACAGCAAAGGAAACAATGAAAAAAATGAGGAAAGAGCCCACAGAATGGGAGAAAATCTTTTCCACCTGCTCCTTAGATAGGGCATTAATATCCAGGATATGCAAAGAACTCAAAACACTTAACACCAAAAAAGAAAAAAAAATCCAAATCAAAAAGTGGGCAAAGGAACAGAACAGACACTTCTCAAAAGAAGAAATACAAATGGTCAACAAATATATGAAAAAATGTTCAATATCTCTAGCAATTAGAGAAATGCAAATTAAAACTACACTGAAATTTCATCTCACTAGAGTCAGAATGGCAATTATCAAGAATCCAAGTAACTATCAGTGTTGGTGAGGATGTGGGAAAAAGGGTACACTCATGCACTGTTGGGTGGACTGCAAATTTGTGCAGTCACTCTGGAAAGGAAGATGGAGATTCCTCAAAAAACTAGGAATGGAACTACCTTATGACCCAGCTATCCCACTCTTCAGTATATATCCAAAGGATTTAAAATCAGCGTTCTGCAGTGGTGCAGCCACATTAATGTTTATAGCAGCACAATTCACAATAGCCAAACTGTGGAGTCAACCCAGGTGCCCCAGATAAGAAATGTGGTATATACACACAATGGAGTGTTACTCAGCTATAAAGAACAACTTTATGATATTTGCCAGTGAATGGATGGATCTGAAGACTATCATGCTAAGTGAAATAAGCTAGAGCCAAAAAGCCAAAGGTTGAATTTTTTCTCTGATATGAGGAAGCTAATCCAAAATAAGGAGGGGGGTTGTTAAAAAAAAAAGACTAGAAGAAAATCGTGCAGTAGACAAAGGTGAATGAAGGGAATGGAAGAGAGATGGGATAGGGAGAGACAATGGAATTAATCTGACCCAACTTTGCTGTGTACAAATATGAATATACCACAATGAATTTCACCATCACGTACATCCACAAGACACTACTTTAAAAAAAAAGTAAATAGCAGAAAGATCAGAGAGAAGGGAATAAGGAGTGGGAGGAAGGGAGGGGTAGGGAAAATACAGAGCACTTAATTAGAATAAATTATATTCCATGCTTTTATATTTATGTCAAAATGAATTCTATTGTTGTGTATAACTAGAAAGAACCAATAACATTTTTTAAAAATAAATGATACTGGGCTGGGGTTGTGGCTCAGTGGTAGAGCACTTGCCTAGCATGTATGAGGAACTGGGTTTGATTCTCAGCACCACATATAAATAAATAAAATAAAGGTCCATTGACAACTAAAAATATGTATATTTTAAAAGATTGAAAAATAAAAATAAAAAATAAATGATACTTTATGTTTCATGAGGCCATGTCATCAAAGACTGCATGGTTCTGCATGACTCTCTCTCAGTTTGCCTCCAGGCTCTGAGGAAACCAAGCATCTACAAGGAAAAGTCACATGTCAGCATTCCACTGAGCAAAGCAGAGACAAGATGTCCCTGACCAAACTGTAGACTCATGAGCAAGATTAATGCTGTTGTAATTGTTTTAAGTTACTAAGTTTCAGCATGTTTTGTTACATAGCTGCAGATAACTGGAATGCCCATGAGACAGAAAAAATCATAACCTGGTGGTGCCAAGGTCACAGGTCTCACCTGAAAATTTTTCCTAGTTTCCATAACACTCATTTATACTTAAATAAATGTTTACTAAATATGTACAAAGTATCTGGCAGTGTTCTGGGTGTGGAAGGTATAATAAGATTGTCCAGATGCAAGTCTGGTGTCATAGATGAATGACTGTCAATCAACAGTGGTTATCACTTGGATTTACTTGTGGCCTGGGGTCCCATTCTAACGTGGCAACATTTTAGCCTGCTGCTGGGAACAGACTGTATGCTGTTCACAAATGATATAGAGTAAACTGAATCACTCATGTCCAATTACATTTCCATTTTCTTTGTTGAAAAGGATGCTCTGGGAAATGTAGAACTAATGAGAGCCTGGTGTGTGTGGGGGCGGGGGTCTGAGAGGAACCTTTGGAGATTGACATGGGGCTTCATCCCTCAGATTTGTTCCATTTGACATTGTTATCAGATTGGAATGGAGATGTAGATAGAATGCTGATTACATTATCAAAGACACAATCTGGAAGTCTCAAAGCCAGCTGGATCCAGTGGAGAAATGGATAAAATATGATCAGATGAACCCAATGAGAATAGATGCGGAGTCGTCTTGGAGTAAATATCAATGCTACCAGTACACAGAGATTTGATGGACATGTACTCTCCAAAAGGCTGTGAGATGCCAGGTGTGGTGGCACACGCCTGTAATCCCAGCACTTGGGAGGCTGAGGCAGGAGGATCTCGAGTTCAAACCCAGCCTCAGCAACTTAGTGAGGCCCTAAGCAATTCAGTGAGACCCTGTCACTAAATAAAATACAAAATAGGGCTGGGGATGTGGCTCAGTGGTGGAGTGCCCGTGGGTTCAATCCCCAGTACCAAAAAAAGAAAAAAAAAAAGAAAGGCCGTGAGATTTATGACTGTGTGGATAGAAAGAAAGAAAGAGTCCAGACCAGGTATCCTTTGGATATAAGGAAGTCATTTACTTTGTCTTTGCTGATGCACATCTTGATGGAGATAGTCACCTTGTGCACCTTCTTCCTTCATTTGGAAACCTGCTTAAGTATCCCTTTCCTTAGAGAACCGTCCTTTGTCACCCTTATTGAGTAACACCCTTGTTGTTCTTTATCCTTTTACTGCGTTTCATTTTTCTTCATAGAATATACCTCTAACCAATATATAACCAAACATGCTATATTTTATTTTCTTTGTTTCTATATCCTACAATAAGAAATGAGAGACCTCATCTGTCTTGTTTACCATTAAAACCCTAGCACCAAATGCAATGCCTGACATATACTAAATGGTCAATCAGCATTCTTGGAACTAGTGCATGAATATCCTACTCAAAGCGGGATGATGTACTCTGGGGGAGGTGATGCGTGCTCTGGCACTGGAGGCATTCAATGAGAAAGGATAGTCAAGTATCTGGAGTGCTATAGAGATGATTCACATGTGGGACTGGGATAGGCTCATAAACACCAGAACATCTTTCTGGATGACTTTCCTTATCTTTCTATTGTTGCTGTTCCATTTGTGAAACAGTTGCCTTTTAAGTGTCAGTTTTGCCAACCTGAAAATAGCTGTGTGACTTTCACATAAAGGAGGCTTGGGAAACAAGGAAATCAGAATGTGACCTCTCTATTTTCCACAACACCAAAATGCTGGGGTTTTGTGTGTTTGTTTCAGTAGGTCATGTAGTTAAGGGCTCGTCCAAGATAAAATTGTGAAGAAAGTAAAGTGGTCCCTTGAGGTGCAGCCTCAGTAACGATTGTTCTGTTTGGAAGACATGTTTATTAACTTAGCAGTTTCTTAGTAGCCCAAGTGGCTAAGGGCCACAGTACGAGTAAGAATATTAACAAAGTTTTTCACATCTGCCACTAGAATAGCAATAATAAGCTGGACACGGTGGCGCATGCCTGTAATCCCAGCACTTGGGAGGCTGAGGCAGGAGGATCACGAGTTCAAAGTCAGCCCCAGCAACTTAAGGAGGCCCTAAGCAACTCAGTGAGACCCTGTCTCTAAATAAAATACAAAATAGGGCTGGGGATGTGGCTCAGTGGTGGAGTGCCCTGGGTTCAATCCCCAGTACCCCCCCCCCAAAAAAAATAGCAATAATGATGCAACTAACACTATGGAGCAGTTTTGGGGCTCCAGATTGTGTGTTAAGAACCCTGCATCTATTTTCTCACTTAATCCTCACTAAAATAGTATAATATGGCACAGTTTTTAACTTCTGCTTTATAGTGTAGGAACCTGAGACTTGGTCAAGTCACACAACTAGTAATTGGCATTGCTGGGACTTAAATCCAGGTTTGGCTGTTCCTGAAACTAGGGGGATTTTGTGTTTTTTGGCTTTTGGTTTTTTTTTTTTTTTAACCACTATGCCACTTGCCTAGATCTTGCAGAAGAATTGCAAACTGGCAGTCTGGATCTAGCTAATATGTGTGTTTTGTTTGGTCACATTAAATTTAACAAAAAAATGCTTTAGCTAATACTCAAACATTGAAAATTTTACACCCTGAAGATCTAGTAGCACTGGGTCTATAGTTTCTCATGGCATCATCATGATTAGCAGCTGCCCCTCTTCACTTTACTGGCTTTGCTACCATTTCCTAACGTCTTCTCAGCATAGAAAGCAGTGTCAACTGCCATGTATATTTGGGCCTGTGTTCTGCTTACTACAGAAATAATTTTGTTCCTAGTTCTCTATCTGTGGGAGCTAGCCTTCAAGGTAGCTTCTAGTGAGTCCTATCTCCCTGTGTAGTCCCCCACTGCATTTCATCAGGGTGGCGCTCTGCAATTAGTAACGTATGACAGAAGTGTATGCTATTTCTTTCTTTTTTTTAAATTTTAATTTTTATGTTTACAGACTTCATTTTGATTCATTGTACACATATTGTGTACAAATTCTCATCTCCATGGTTGTGCATGATGCACATTCATATCATTCTTGTTAATCACACTTGTACATAGGGTAATGATGTCTGTCTCATTCCACCAAGTGTATGCCATTTCTGAGACTAATGTCCTTTATGATGCTGGCTGCACATTCTCTCTGTCCACCTGTCAGTCTGTCTCTCTCTCTCTCTGATATCTTATTTTGTGGGAAGCCAGTTGCCATGTTGTGAGCAGCTCTATGGAGAGGCCCATGTGGCAGTGAATTCAAGTCTCTTGCCGATAGCCAGTGAGATGCTGAGGCTTGCCAACAAGCTTAACATGAGTAAGCTAGGAAGTGGGTCCTCTAAGTCTAGTCAAGTCTTCAGATATTTGGCTGCAAGTCCATTGCAATGTCCCGAAAGACCCCAGACCAGAAACCATTTAACTAAACTGTTCCCAGAAACTGTGAAATGATATATCTTCGTTGTTTTATGTCGCTACGTTTTGGGGTTATTTGTTACTCAGTGATAGATAAACTAATTCACTTTTAAAAGTAGGAAGAAAACACAGAGAAACACAAAGTAGAACAGTGTTCCCCAGCAGCTGAGGGAAGACAGAATGGATAATGGGGAGTTCTTTTTATTTTTGGTGCTGGGAATGGAATCTAGAGCCTTTCCATGCATTCTACCACTGAGCTACATCCTGAACCCAGAGAGAGTTCTTATTCAATGGTATAGAATTTCAGCATGAGATGATGAAAAAGTTCTAGAGTTGGAAATCTGTGAACTTGCCCAATAATGTGAATATACTTATTACCACTGAACTATACACTTAAGAATGGTTAAAATGGTAGATTTTATCTTCTGTATATTTAATCACAGAAAAGAAAAACGGTGGGAAAATGTGGGGAGAAAAGATAGATCAAGAGTATTGTGTGACTCAAGAAAAATGAGAAAGAGCCTATTTATTTGTGAAAATAAAGGAACTTTGGTATATAGATAATTTGAGTGACAACATTCTTAATGAACCAGGGTGATTTTAACTTCTTCGCGTGTCATCTGGCCCTTACTGGTCTTTGAGTCAGCCAAGCTTGCTGTGGAGCAGTGGTTTTCAAACTACTTTTGACCCAGAGACCACCCTTACTTCTAAGAAGTACATTCCGTACTTTTCACATTGTGACCGATACTCACATGAGCACAGAGGGCAAAGTTTCTCTAGAACAATACCCGCCCTTACTGTGAGTGAGACACTCTGACCTTTCATGTTCTTTTTTTAATTTTAAAGTTTTTATTTTGGAATAATTATAGACTCACGGGAAGTTGTACAGGTAGTACTTCTGATGTACTTTCATCACCTCTACAGAAGTCCCCTCTACAGCTCTTTTTAGTCACATCCCCATTCCCGAATAGTAACCTCTGGCAACCAATCTGTTCTTCATCCTCCTTTCAAGACATTATACAAATGGATACAATCAATATATCCTTTTGAGATTGGCTTAAGGTAATGCCCTTGAGATTCATCTAAGTTGCTGAACGCATTCAATAATTCATTCATTTTTATTTGAGTAGTGTTCATGGTATGAATGTACCACGTATTGGTTTTTTCCAGTTTCTGGCTATTAGAAATAAAGCCATAATGAACCACTATGTACTTGTATGTGTGTGAATGGACAGGTTTTCATTTCCTAGGATAAATGCTCAGGGGGATGATCACTGGGTCATATGGTAAGGGTATGTTTTATAACAGATTGCCAAACAATTTTGCAGAGTGATTGTGGTTGTAACATTTTACATTCCCACCAGTAATGTATAAGAAATCTATCCTCATCAGTATTTGGTATTATCTTTGTTTTAATTTTGGTTGTTCTAATAGATGGGAAATAATGTCTCATCACTTTTTTTTATACTGGGAATGAACTCAGGGGTGCTTTAAGACTGAGCTACATCTCCAGCCCTTTTTGTTTTATTTTGAGACAGGATGTTGCTGAATTGCTGATGTTGGTCTCAAACTTGTGATCTTCCTACCTTAGCCTCCAAATTGCTGGTATTACAGGCATGTCATGGCTTTAATATAGCTCATTATGATTTTAATTTGAATTTTCCTAGTGGCTACTAGTGTTGAACTATCATTTTCCATTTTCATATTTCATTAAAAATGTAGACTGTGACCTGCCAAATTTATTTTATTATCTCCTACTTGGTTGTGACCAGCAGTTCAAACTCTGTTGTTGTGAGATCATCATTTCAAACAATGCTCTAGTGTTGACTATTCAGAAATTGTCCCTTTAACTCTAAATTCTTCTTTTATTTGCACAAGACAGATACTTCTGAAATTTTATGTGTAATTCAGATGTTCTCTGGGGTTTGAATATCTAGCCAAGAATGATTCCAGCTCCTGCTTTAATTTTTCCCATGATTTCTTTGAATTTTCAGGAATATTTAATTCTTATTGTTAATTTTGATCTCTTTGGGCTTTGTATCATTCATGAAAGCACATCTAATCATAGTAATCAAAGCAAGGGTGTAAGACTGTTGTGTGCAGCACAAATTTTACCGGTTGTTTACAGATTAAGGGGAAAAGCAAACATTTTCAATGATGTGTCCTTGATCTTAAAAGTACTTCTTGTGCTTTGGGGGATCTAGATAGCCCCAAAGTTGCAGTATTTCATTATCTCTTTTTCTCCCCTTTCTGATTCCCTCCTTCCTCTCTTAATTCTTCCTTTTGAGAAATAACTCCCTTCTCTAGAACAATGCACTTGTTCTTTGCTAGCTTGGTTCTTGCTGAAGAAGTTTCAGACCTCCCTTCATACTACAAGCAAGGAATGGAGGTACTTCCCCAATGACGGTTCCTTTCTTCAGTGCAATTTTGGTGTTAGCTGTTAGGATATTTTTACTTTTTCAAAGGAATATTCTGCCTATTTTTTTCTTTCTTGTAAATGTTAAAGAAATATTTTTTTTTCTTTTCCAAATAAACATCACCCTCCTTCTCCATTGTATATTTCTCAATGGAAAGTCCCCAGGCCTCGGTTTTTGCTTTCCTCTCACCTGTGTGAAGTCGGTTCTCAGCGCAGTGATTGCCAATGTTGACTTGTTCCCCTATTTTCTACTCCCATGCTCTAAGTTGATAAAATTATTTGGAAAGTCACCTTGTTAATATGTGTCTACTGAAAAACAGAAGAGGTTTTGTTCCTAGAGTTGTGAAATTTTAATCTGTGTCATAGTCTTAGCCAGTGAAGAAGTACAGGGCATAGTTGGAATCAGGAATTGAAAAATAAAAGGACCATCAAAACAATGAGAACAAGTACCCTCATTCTTCATTTATTCTGCCAAGATTTTTCTACAACTATACCACCCTGGGAGTGATATAGAGATGAATAAGCTGTGGTTTCTATCCTCAAGGACTGTACAATCTGGTGGAGCATACAGACCTGAAAAATCAACCTCATATATTCGTAGAGATGACCCATATCTGTGGGGTTCTGTATGATTTCCTAACCCATGGAAGACATGAAATAGTGTGCATGATTGCTGTTGTTTTGAGCCACTAACTTTTGGGGGGTGTAAAAAAGTCAGCGTCACTGCAACACACAGTGAAAATTCTCCCTCCCATGTCCAATCCCCCCAGTCCTTCTATTTCCCTCCCTAGAAGCAATCTATTACCAGCTCGTGTACACACTCTAAGAGATACTAGCATCTGCATATACAAACACAATCGATACAGGCATACATGTGTACTTACATACATACATAGTGTCCAATCCCATCTGTCCCATTTCCCGGACCCCCATACTGGAAAGTGAACCCAAAGCCTGGCACACATTAGGCAAGTGATCTTCCACTGAGCTACATCCTTGCCTTATTTATTTATTTATTTATTTATTTATTTATTTATTTATTAAATTGAGAGAGGTCTCACTAAGTTGCCCAGGCTGGCCTTGAACTTGAAATCCCCTGCCTCAGCCTCCTGATTTGCTGGGATTACAGGCCTGTGCCATTATTCCAGCTACATATTTTTTAAATGTGTTTTTACAAATGACAGCATATTACTAGACTTCACTTTACCTCTTTAATATATCTTGGAGATTGTATCACATCAGAGCAAATGATGCACACACTAGTGTTCATAGATAACTGTGTATACAGTATTACTACGTGTTCACCGCTACCCTAAGCACTTACATGTATTGATTCCTTAAATATCACAACAGTCCTATGAGCAAAGTCCTAGTACTTCCTTATTTACAAGATGAAGAAACTGAGACACAAAGAGATCAAATAACTAAGATCACACATCTAGTAAGTAGAAGCGGCAGGATTTGAACCCTAGTAGTTCATTCCCAAGTCCACTCTTTTTCTTATTAAAGGTTGTGTGTGATATCCTATTTGATAGATGTACCCTGGTTTATATAATGAATATCAAATTGGTCTGCATTTACCTTTTCTTTTAGCAATTTACTACAAATTACTACCCCTAATGTTTTCATGTGACTAGAGACTCACATGATGCATGGTATAAATATTTACTTATAAAGCAAGTTACCAGGCTGTTTAATAAAAATAGTATGTCTTTCTGCATGACAGATGAAATTCCTAACACAATGTTTAAAATTTGAAAAATATTGGCTTTTATATGAGTAGGAGTGGGCAAACTATCACAGATGACTGGATTTAATGTGTTATGCAGGTCTGAGTGTTCTGTTAGTGGGTTGGAGATGCTTGAAAGAACAAGGAAATAAAGATGCATATAATTCATAAATTATTAGAAATTTATCCTGTAATTTTTTTGCTTTCACTTAAACATAATTACTAATTGTGTTATGATCAAGATTTTCAATGGGCTGGGGATATAGTTCAGTTGGTAGAGGGCTTGCTTTGTCAAGCATAAGGCCCTGGGTTCAATCCCCAGCACTGAAAAAAAAAAAAAAAGATTTTCACATAACTTGTATTCTGTAATGATCTAAAAGATTAAAAATAAAATGTAGTGTCTGAAGTGTACAATATCTTCTTATTTGTAATAGTAATTCTCTATAAAATTTCTGTAAACTTTTAATTAGTGAATACTGGACCATAACTCCTAGGGGAAATACAGAATGAAGTTCCTTTGTGCCTCTGGCTACATTTTCATAAACTCTTCAATCATAACCTTGTTTTATGTGTTTTTCTGTTCAAAGACACCCTATGTAATATATATCATTGAGTCATTAACAATGAATCATATGGCCAGCAGCATACATCTCAACAAAGCTTGTCTAACACACATATTTTCTCTGTAAGGTATATTGTAGCTTCCTGAGCTTATAAACACTGGACAGCACTTCATCAGTACACCTAGGCACCTGTTTTATTTTGTTTTGTTTTCCAGGGCCTTTTGTATGCTAGGCAAGCCCTCTAAGCTACAACTTTAGCCCCTTAGATACCATTTTATACATCAAAATCACCAATGTGCACCAAATGTAGAAAATAGGGCACTAAATGGATCTAGAAAATGATGCTTGTTTGTAGTCTGAGAGTTAACATAAGACAACAGAGTATTACATTGTTGGCCTCAACTGGGAATACATACTTTGGGCGACTCAATTTTTTTACATTCCATTTAGTCCCCAAATGATGGTGTAAGCACCTAGATTATCAATTTTAGGGTTACAATAAATTTTAGCAAGTAGTTTAATTTGCAAATACAGAATTCACAAATGATGATTATGAACTGTAGTGTTATTAAGAAGGTGAATTCAGTTATATAAAAAAGAGCTAAAATTTCATATATGTTAGAATTATCTTTTTCTAAAATATTAATACTATCTAGTATTCTAAACCAAAATATGAATAATTATTAATGTCAAAGGTGTCAATCAACTTTTTTTAAATGAAATATTTCATTAAAAACTTTGTAGATGTGCCGGGTATGGTGGCACATGCCTATAATCCCAGCTTACTCAGGAGGCTGAGACATGAGGATCACAAATTAAAGGCCACTCTGGACAATTTAACAAGACCCTGTCTCCAAATAAAATTAAAAGGGCTGAGGATATAACTTAGTGGCAGAGAACTTGCCTCGTATGTGTGAGACTTGTGTTCAATCCCCAAGACTTAAAAAAAAAAAAAAATTGCGGGGCTGGGGATATAGCTTAATTGGTGGAGGTGCGTGCCTCACAAGGCCCTGGGTTCAATCCCCAGCACCGCAAAAAAAAAAAAAAAAAAAAAATTGCAGATGAAATTAAGTTCAGTTAATCATTTATGAAGCTAACTATTTGCAACTCTAGCCTTCAGTATTCATCTTGTGGCCAATGTGAAGAATTTATATCACTTCATGTGTGCTGTGTCCAGACTGACATGCATGCAGATTTAAGAATAACATGAGCTATTCACCATAGCAAAATATTACTCAGTTCTCATACACAACTGTTGGGAAAACTGCTGATTCCTAATTCATGAGTCACTCCTGCACTCACCAGAATCCCTGAGCTAATTTTTATGGCCACAAACCAACAGGAAAAGGAGGAAGAAAAGAGACACTTAGCACCACTAGCAGAATCTATGAGAGAAAAGGTTGGCATGGCAGAAAAGTTGTTAGGTAAGTGCGTCCATCTTTCCAGTCACCCCTAAATACAGAAGCTTCAGTGATTGCAGTGGCGCCCCCACAAACCAATCTGGTACTGAGATGCAGTCACTCTTCGCTTCCAAGCTGCAGAACAGGGAAATCTTTGCCTAGGGCCTACATGTTGCTTGTGCGTGGGGAAGGACATCCTCCACAGTGCAGCCCCTCTTGCCTAGGCCTAAGAGTGGTATCCTTACAAACAATGCTGCAGTGAATTGAAACAAAGAACAAAGAAACTAACCTATGCAAGTAATGGTTGGATGCATTTTACTTTCATTTTTTAAAAAATCAGAATCAAATGTTTATACCGGTGGGATTTTTTCCCCATTTTTAGTTCCCATTGTTTTCCATTTGCCTATAGTTGCCCCAAATAATATGTGAGTATAATTTTCTCTTTAGAAATGTGCAGACATACACTTCAATTACATATTGCTGACTTTTCAATTAAAAAAGTGTTTGGATGTGGTGGCACATGCTTTTAATCTCAGTTACTTGGGAAGCTAAAGCAGGATAGCAAGTTCGAGGCCAGCCTGGGCAACTCAGTGAGACCCTATCTCAAAATAAAAAATAAAAAAGGTCAGGGGTCTATCTATGTGGTGAACGTCCCCTGCGTTCAATCCCCAGTACCAAAGGGGGAAAAAAAGTTCAGAAGCATGCAGTTTGATCAGTGAATTAGTCAACTGTGCTGGTGTTCATGAAAATAATTTTAAGATTTCATAATTTTCTTTTGAGAAATTGATACTTATCTCTGCCACATGAATTCTCAAAAATGACATATTTTCCCTTGTGACTATGTTGTTTTCAATAATATGCACATCAATAGCTTCATAAAACATTGCTTTTTCTATAAATTGATAAATTTTCTGATTTTGGACAAAAATAATCATTATCTGTAACTTGCAGAAATCAGATTATAACAGCTTTTTATGTGAAAAATAAACTTCTGTGAATTTAGTTATCTGTCAGCCTCATTTAATTACTCAAAAAGTCACTTACGGGAAACATACAGAATTCAACAGAAAGAGCTATCCTGATTTATAATGAAGAAAACAAATGGTGAAAAGAAAGATTCAAAAGGTTAAAAAATGGCAAGAAGCTAAATGTAAGAGGATCCTGAATGAACAGTAGAGACCTCTGAATTCTTTCCTAATAACCAAAGGGATTCTTCTCACTAGAAATGTATTGCATTGGTTCAGACAAAAATCTGATTTATTTGTATTGCTTTAATATCATTACATTTGTAATATTTCATTTATGACCAATGGTAGCTAAAACCTACACAAAGAAGCCTCAGACTAGGAGAGGCTAAAGCCACATTCCATTACACAAATGCATATTCCTTGGTTTGGTTCCTAGAGCTATGTGGGTACACACTGGAGGAAGCTTACAGAGATCTGCCAGCAGCAACCCCACAACGTTTTCTTTTTACTGATACATGGAACCACCTGCAGATGGTTGCAAGGTTATGGGAAGTCACTGATGGTATTCCTATTAACATACTTTGGTCTCTGGTGCCAACTCTTCTTCCTCTATTATACAAGACAAGTATGGTTAATTTCCTTAGGTTCTGATTTGTTATTGGCTCTTTTTCACAGAAAACTCCCTAATGTTTTCCCCAAGAAAGAATAGCAATTTCATCAAATTTTTAGCTATTTAATTGTTTTTGTTCTTGTTAAATTAACTGGGTTGCTATCTCACAGGATATTATTGAATTCCTGAATTTCTCAGTTTTTGTTTCATATTTTAAAAATCTTTTAAATTGGTGTTTATACAGAATCATGTATTTCATTGTAGTATATTCATACATGCACACAGCATAATTTGATCAAGTTCAACCCCCAGTACTTCCCATTTCCTCTTCCCTCACTTTGTTCCTTTTCTTCTACTTTATTTGTCTTCCTTCTATTTTCATGAGATCCCTTTTTTCTAGAGCTTCCATATATGAGAGAAAACATACTACCCTTGACTCCTCTCTTGAGTTTGGCTTATATTGCTTAATTTGCTTTGCATCCATTTTCCTGCAAATGACACAATTTCATTCTTCTTTATGCCTGAATAAAATTCATTGTCTGTATGTGCCATATTTTTTGTATCCATTCATCAGTTCACAGACACCTAAACTGGCTCCATAACTTAAGTTATTGCAAATTGTGCTGCTATAAGCATGGGAACACATGTATTTCTGTAGTATGCTGATGCTAACTCTTCTGGGTAAACATAAAGGAGTGATGTGTTTTTTATTAGCTCTCCTTAGTTATATAACAGTAGAATCCATTTTGATATAATTATACAAGCATGGAATGTATCTTATTCTAATTAGGACCCTATTCTTATGCATTCTTTTGTATATATATATATATACACATACATGTATATATATATACACACACACATACACACATACATATGAAAATTATGTCAAATTCATTCCACTGTCTTTCTTAGTAAAAGTTAATTTTGGGCTCACGGTTTCATAGGCTGACCGCATTTTTCTGGGCTGAGGTGAGACAGAGCACCTTGATAAAAATGCGTGATGAGGAAATGGTGATGGGAAAGCAGAGAGAGCACAAGGAGCCAAGGACAAAATATAATCCCCAAAGGAATGCTCCCAGTGACCTACTTCCTTCAGCCACACCCCACCTGCTTATAGTTACTACTCAGTGGTCCTTTCAAATAATTAATCCATCAATTGGATTAATCCATTTATGAGGTTACAGATGTCATAATCTAAGCATTTGACCCTGAACACTGCCACATTGGACAACACATGAGTTTTTTGGGGGACACCTCATATTTAAACCATAAAAATTGTACAGCTGTGTCACATAGTGGTTCCATTCCTAGTCTTCTGAGGAAACTCCATACTGATTTCCACAGTGGCTGTACTAGTTTACAATCCCACCAACAGTGTGTAAGAGTTCGCTTTTCCCTACATCCTTGCCAGCATTCCTTGTTATGTGTATTCTTAATGATTGCCATTCTAACTGGAGCGAGATGAAATCTCAGTGTAGTTCCTTATGTCTAGAGATGTTGAATGTTTTTTTCTCATATAATTTGTACTTCTTTTGCCTTTTGTATTGAATGGGTTATTTGTTTGTTTTTTGGTGTTAAGTTCTTTTTGTATTCGAGATGTTAATTAACCCTCTTTTGGGAAGAGTAGCTCTCTTTTTTCTAATTTTAATTTTTGTGGAAGTACTGAGGATTGAACTCAGAGGCACTCAACCACTGACCCACATCCCCACTGCTCTTTTGAATTTTATTTAAAGTAAGAGTCTCTCTAAGTTGCTTTGTGCCTTAAGTTTGCTGAGCCTGGTTTTGAACTTTGTGGTCCTCCTGTCTCAGCCCTTGAGCCGCTGGGATCACAGTGAGCACCACCACACCTGAATCTTTGTACTATTAATTGTTGCCTTTGCTGTACAGAAGCTTTTTTTTTCTCTTTAGTTTGATGCCATCCCATTTATTGATTCTTGATATTATTTCCTGAGCTCTCTCACTGTTTCGTTATTCTTTCTAAGTGGTCACCAATTTTTTTTTTTTTTCCGGTGCCAGGGATTGAACCCAGGGCCTTGTGCTTATGAGGTAAGCACTCTACCAACTGAGCTATATCCCCAGCCCATATTTATCCTTATTCTTAAAGATTATGTATGGGGCTGGGGTTGTGGCTCAGTGTTAGAGCGCTTGCTTGGCATGTGTGATTTGATTTGATTTGATTCTCAGCATTGAGTATAAATAGATAAAATGAAGGTAAAAAATTTTTTTTAAAAGAATATGCAAAATATTTATTTTATTTATAGTTAATTAGCTCATTTCAGAACTAATTTTCTTTTTCTGACTCTTTTATAACAATGTGCTACCCTTTGGCTTGGGCCCAGATTTCTAGACTACCCTGTCTTCTTAATCAAACCTTAATAAAAAGATAACTTCCAGTTCACTGAGAAATGAGTAACCATTTTTAACAGGCAAATAGAATATTTATACAAAATATTATTAACACTCAAGAGAAGAATGTGATAAATGCAGGTAAATTCACTTCTTTTCTAATGAAAATGTAGATATATTTATGGAGTACCTTGGCTAGGGCATGGGGTTAGAAGAGCTGGGTCCAAGTGCTGACTTCATTACCTACCAGCCCTGGACCCTTGGACACTTTTCTGAACTCTAATTCCCTCATCTAAGAGGTGAGAATATTAATTGAGCTGCTGTGACAATCAGCAAGATGATGTGCCTGAAAGCATTTTGCAGATGGAATATATTATGTGAAGGAGAATGGTTCGACGACTTTGGTTTATTCTAATAAAATTGTCAGAAGGTTTAAGGGGTGGGGGGTAAATATGAAAGTTTCTTGAGGCTGACACATTTGCAGGGGTGGTGATGTCAGCACTGCAGGGATGAACTGGTCCTGTGATGAGGGCCCTAGGAAAGGTCGCCCAAGCAAGGTATTTAAGAAAAGTGGTAGTGAGATCTTGGGAAATTTGTGAAGTCAAGGAGGGGAAGGTTAAGTCATCAAGGGACCATCACCAGACCTTAACTGCCAAGAAAGCAGAACCTGATAAATGCCAGCAGAAGAGGCTTTGGTGGCAGAGGCAGCAAGGATGCAGGGTAGGACAAACACCAGGAGTGTCTTCTGTTCCTGACAACGCTGAGTCAGGTGAGTCCCTGGGAGTGGGCCTCCCTGAGGTGTCAGAAGAGAGAAGGAGCTCCTCAAAGACTTAAGTATTTTTGACAGCGTAGACTGAGTGAAGTCCTAGGAGACTGCTTCAAACAGGAAGGGACTGAGCCACCCTCGGATAGCTCACGGTTCCCATCTGCTGGAATGAGCACCCCGATCCTCCCAGAGGAATAAAGCTACATTTTCCTCTTGAATACGGGTCACAGTGTGTAAACTTTAACCCCACCCTTCTAAAGTCTTCCCCATTTCCTGTGTCCTTTTATCTCAAAATCTCTCTGTGTATTCTATAAAGGAGGTGTGGTAGACATCACAGCCCCAGTATGGTGATCGCTGGTTGGCTGTTAATGGAAGGGATTAATGGAACGGATGCTGTCAGGCACCCTTAAGCCATGGGGTGTGGCAGGTTGGGTTTTCCCAGAAACAAATTCTGGGATAGGATTAATGAACAAAATGTTCATTCAGGAGTTCCCCTGGATTAACTCTTCCTGAAAGGCAGGAAGGAAGAAGAATGGGGCAGAGAAGAAGTTAAGCAGCAATGTGATGTCCATGTGGGCTCAATGACTGCCATAGTTCCCCAGACACCCCTGGGGTGTCTGAAGCTAGAGCTGCCCCAAGATGGGCTGAGATAGCCACTGGAGGTGCAAGGTGGCTCTGCACAAATTGTTGCTTAAGGTGCTGACACCAGGAGGCTCCTGGCAACACTCTGGGCCAGCTGGACTAGTTCTCTCTTGAGGCAGGATCTGGACAGTGGTGTGCAGGGTCCATCACAGGAGATGGAATGAGAACACCTCAGGGTTGGAATGAGCCTGTGGCGTTTCTCCCTTCCACTTCCCCTGCTTTCCTGACCCATGTTTCCCTCTTATACATAGTCTGCTTCCTCTGTGAGTCTGGCCACTGTCTTCTGGGCTCTCCCTGCATGACCTGGTTCTCCTGACCAAGTTCTGGAGGAATCAATCATGGTGACCCAGGGGTATGATTACCAGACTGTTCCATGGAACCTAGATCTGAAGCAATAAATAAGTCCTTCAAAAGCTGGGGGAGGCCAGGTGCAATGGTGCTCACCTGTAATCCCAGCAACTTGGGAGGGCGAGGCTGAGACAGGAGGATCACGAGTTCAAAGCCAGCCTCAGCAACTGAGTGAGGCCCTAAGCAACTCAGTGAGACCCTAGATAAAATATATAAAAAGCACTGGGGATGTGGTTCAGTGGTTAAACGCCCTGGGTTCATTCTCTGGTACAAAAAGAAAAAAAAAGGTAGATGAAATGTACATACGGGTTTATTGTACTCTTCTCTCTTTTATGTATGTTTGAAGAATTTTATATCTATATCTATATCTATATCTATATCTATATCTATATCTATATATATGCTAATATATTATGTACATAAAGAATGCTAACTGATGGTAAGAGGAGGTGATATAGGGAAGTGGATAAATGTTTGGACTCTCAAGTTAGAATCCAACATCTAATAAGTAACCTTCAGTAAGCAACTTAATTTCCCTATGCTGAGTGCTACTTCCCTGAACAAAAGTTGGGTGCAGTATAACTTCTGTTAGATGAAAGCCCTGAGTGACTGACCTGTCCAAGGCAGTTATTGAGAAAACCCAGGCCTTTTGCACATGATAGGCAAGCACTCTACCACTGAGATACACTCCAAAATCTAAAATACATATATTTTGAAAATCCTTTTAAAAAAGATTACTGGGCACAGTGATACACACCTATAATCCCAACAGTTTGGGAGGCTGAGGCAGGAGGATTGAGTGTTCAAAGCCAGCCTCAGTAATTTAATGAGGCCTTAAGCAACTCAGTAAGACTCTGTCTCAAAATAAAAAAATAAAAATAAAAAGGGCTGGGAATATGGCTCAGTGGTTAAGCACCCCTGGGTTCAATCCCTAGTACCCCCCCCCAAAAAAAAGGATCAAATAGAAAAAAAAAATTTATTGATGCTTCATTTCTGGTGGTCTGCAAGCCATATTTTCCTTTGTAGAAGTAGACCTTTCATTAGAGTGAACATGTCCCTGCATAAAAGAGAAAAGCCTCTTGGGCTGAAATTGTGAGCCACAGAGAGGTTTCACAGTGGCCATAGCAAGAGTGAAAGCAGATCCCTGACTCCCCAAGTGCCAGGATGGCTTATGAACTGCAGGTAGAAGGGTATCTTCAACTACAGCTACTAACATGTTTTTTGTTTTTTTTTTTTAACCAAGGATTGAACTCAGGGGGCACCTGGCCACTGAGCCACATCCCCAGCCCTATTTTGTATTTTATTTAGAGACAGGGTCTCACTGAGTTGCTTAGGGCCTCACTAAGTTGCTGAGGCTGGCTTTGAACTCGTGATCCTCCTGACTCAGCCTCCCAAGTGCTGGGATTACAGGCGTGCGCCACCACGCCCAGCACAGCTACTAACATTTAATGTCGTGGGACCAGGCCCTATGCTGATTGTCATGCATGTGGCAAAAGGAGCTCGCTACCCAATAAAACAGCAGGATCTCTGGCAAGGAATGAATGAATGAGTAAAGCAGGAAAGAAGACACTTCCCCCGCCCAATCATAGAAGTATCAGTTGCCAGATGCCAGGCAGTATTCCAAAGACTGGGGGGTCTCAGGGTCCAGATGGGGGTCACAGCAGTCTGCCAGCCAGACAGACTATAGCAGGAGGAACTGGCAGCACACTGTGTCACTCAAAGGACCTTCTGGGTCAGTAGCCCCAGCAACTTGGGCCCACTTCTCCCAACAAACAAGTCAGAACTGTAAGAATGAAAATCCTGATGTGTTCTGCAATGTTGATTCTCTTCGCTGCATGGTTCCCTGCAGCATTGTATATAATCATAAAAAGTAACCAGTAAGCCACTTTGTGGAAAGTTCTGTGGAAAAGGAAGAGCAGGTAGTTATATTTTGAAATGCAAGGCACACAGTCAACTGAACTGGCCATGTAACATTTGCTCAAGAAGCAGCCAGTTTAAAAAATAAGCTAGAATTAGAGAAATTATAAAAGCAGAGCATTCTGTTTAAAAAAATCAGTACTATGAAGACTGGTGGTGTAGCTCAGTGATAGAATGTTTGCCAACCATGTGTGAGGCCCTGGGTTCCATCCCCAGGAAACACACACACACACACACACACACACAGAGCAATACAGAAGTTTGGAGAATCGAGATCAAAAGCCCTTTTTCTTATTTCCCACCTTGACTTATCCCACTCTCTCCCCAGGGAAGTCACCAGTTTTCTGTGTGTCCCTCCGTCCCAGAACATAAAGATCTACCTCACTTGTAGCTCTAATGAAGAATGGAAGCTTCTCATGTTTTAGTGCTGCAGGCTGAGTTTGTGAGTGTGCATGTGTGTGTTTGCATATGTGAGTCAATATTTCCTTAGGACAGATTCCTATAGTGGAATTTATGGGTTAAAGGGCATGCACATTTTAAATGGTGCTAATGGCTTCACAAAAAGTTTTGGTTTTCCTCTCTGATATTGCCAAGCTTTTATTTTTGCCAATTTGAAAGGTAAAAATGCACCTAGCTGATTTAGTTTGCCTTTAAAAATTTATTTCTTTAATTGTGATAAAGCATTCATAACCAAAAATTTACCATTTCACTCATTCTTCAGTGTGCTGTACAGTTCTGTGCATTAAGTACATTCACATTGTTGGGCAAGTATGCCATCCATCTCCAGAATTAATTTACTTTAATTTGTTTTTTTTTTTTTTGGAACCAGGGATTGAACTCAGGGACACTCGGCCACTGAGTCACATCCCAGCCCTATTTTGTATTTTATTTAGAGACAGGGTCTCACTGAGTTGCTTAGGGCCTCACTAAGTTGCTGAGGCTGGCTTTGAACTCGTGATCCTCCTGACTCAGCCTCCCAAGTCGCTTGGATTACAGGCGTGCACCACCACGCCCGGCTACATATTTGCTTTAATTTGATTAACTAGTATTTTTTTCATTTCTCTGTTGACTTCTACATTTCCCCTCTGTAAAACTCAAGAAAGGGTCGGCGTGGGCCCGGCGGGTAAAGCTTCCAAAGGCTGCGGCGGGCAAAAAGGAGTGCACTCGCCAGAGTCAGACAAAAGTGGTAGCTTGATTTTATTGGAATGTGTGTCCCGGGCGAAATCTCCAGCTCCCCCCCACTCCCCCACCCCCCGGGGTGAAAGTCGGAGTGGGAGAGCCAGGAGAAATCCCACGTGGCTTTGGCTGCTCAGGGTTTTTATACAGAGGAAGGGGGTCAAGGGGTTCTGCCCAGGAAAAGGTGGACCCAAGGTGGACGTCAGGGTCAGCAGGTCTGCCTCATTGGTCACTTCTGGCACAGTGTGTTGCTAGGTGACCATGCTCCCTCCCCTTGCAGCCCCCCAATTTGACCTAACACCCTCCTTTCTCCATCTTTATTCCCACTCTCACTCCTTTTCTTACTTCCTTCTTTTCCTTTCCCCTCTTTTTCATCTTTTCATGATCTTCTAACTACACTGATGTTCTTTTTCTTTTTTCTTTCTTTGATTTAGGAGCTTTCCACATTATGAATGTGAAATATATATATATATATGCAATTTATACATATTTCCTTGTATATTACATTATATATTTACATTATTTCTAATCTTTGCAACATCTCTATAAGGCAAGTATTCTTTTTTTTAAATTTAAAAAATTTTTTTTTTCACACAGTTCATATAATCTTACATTTACATAGGGTAGTACTGTCTCAGTGTACTATTTTTCCTGCCCCCATCCCCTCCCGTCCCATTTTCCTCCACACCATCCATACTTCCTCCCTTCTTTCCTATCCCCCCATAACTCCTGCCACCCACCCCCACCACCACCACCACCCGCATTAGGTATCAGCATCCACTGATCAGAGAAAACATTCGGCCTTTGGGTTTTGGGGCTTGGCTTATTTCACTTAGCATGATATTCTCCAACTCCACCCATTTACCAGCAAATGCCATAATTTTATTCTTTTTTACGGCTGAGTAATATTCCATTGTATATATATATATATACCACAGTTTCTTTATCCATTCTTCAATTGAAGGGCATCTAGGTTGGTTCCACAATCTAGCTATTGTGAATTGAGCAGCTATGAACATAGATGTGGCTGCATCCCTATACTTTGCTGATTTTAAGACTTTGGGGTATAAACCGAGGAGTGGGATAGCTGGGTCAAATGGTAGATCCATTCCAAGTTTTTTGAGGAATCTCCATACTGCTTTCCAGAGAGGCTGCACCAATTTGCAACTCCACCAGCAATGTACAAGTGTGCCTTTTTCCCCACATCCACGCCAACACTTTTATTGCTTGTATTCCTGATAATAGCCATTCTAATTGGAGTTAGATGAAATCTTAGGGTAGTTTTAATTTGCATTTCTCTAATTACTAGAGATGATGAGCACTTGTTTTCTATATTTGTTAATCGCCTGTATATCCTCTTCTGTGAAGTGTCTGCCCAGTTCCTTAGCCCATTTATTGATTGGGCTCTTTGCATTTTTGGTGTACAGTTTTGTAAGTTCTTTATAAATTTTGGAGATCAGTGCTCAGTGTGTGGAAAAGATTTTTTCCCACTCTGTAGACTCTCTTTTCACATTCTTGATTGTTTCTTTTGCTGAGAGAAAGCTTTTTAGTTTGAATCCATCCCATTTGTTGATTCTTCCTTTTATTTCTTGCGCTCTGGTGGTCTTGGTGAGAAAGTCTGGTCCTAAGCCAATATGAAGAAGATTTGGGCTACTATTTCTTCTATTTGGTGAAGAGTCTCGGGTTGAATTCCTAGATCCTTGAGCCATTTTGAGTTGAGTTTTGTACAGGGTGAGAGACAGGGGTTTAATTTCATTTTATTGCATATGGATTTCTAGTTTTGCCAAGGGCAAGTATTCTTAATGCCATTTAGCAGGTGACAAGTCTAAAGTTCTGAAAGTTAGGTGACTTGTCTAAGGTCACATGGCTAATAGGTCACATGGCAAAGACAAGCTGGAACTCTAGTTGCATCTATTTCCAAGGCCAGAGTTCTTTTCACAGAACTCAGTCCAAAGGGAAACTGCTTGAGAGGTGACACTCTACAGAATGTGGGCAAGATTTGCAGGGTGTCTAGAAAATTGACATGCAAGAGATATCAGGAGGAAGCTGGGGAAAAAGTTAAGGGAATCTAGAAGTTGGTTCTGAGCATAGAGGAAATGACAGGCAGTCAGCAGACTATTCCCCTGTTATGTAAAGGATCTTTGAAATGCTTACAAAATTGGGGGTTCTGCTGGGTGTGGTGGTGCAAGCCTATAATCCCAGTGGCTTGGGAGGCTGAGGCAGGAGGATCACAAGGTCAAAGCCAGCCTCAGCAACTTCATAAGGCCTTAGGCAACTTAGGGAGAACTTGTTTCAAAATAAAAAATAAAAAGGACTGGGGATGTTGCTTAGTGGTTAAGTTCCCCTGGGTTCAATCCTTAGTACCAAAAAAGAAAAAAAAAAATATTGGGATCCTGTGTGCATTTATACCCACCTTGCCACCGTGGCTGCAAAATTGACACCAGAGGGTGTGGTCTGGAGGCCTTTCTGAATGCAAATTCTAGGAAGTTTCTAGAACAAGAGACTCTCTCCCCTATGTCCAATCAACCACTGAGCAGAGTGGGAGTTAATTTGTGTAATGTCACCTTGTTTCTCCATTCCCTGCCAGACCGAGCCCAGGTTCCCATCGTCTCTTCTAACTCATCTCACCACTTCCACTTTGACTCCCTCCAACTTGCCCTCCACACTGCAGCCTGAATGATCTTTCTAAAATCTACATTGATTGTGCAACTCCCCTGCTTGAAACCATGTCATGGCTCTGCAGGGTTTGCAAGATATGGGCCAAGCTCCTCACTGAGGGCTCATGGCCCCCACCTCTGGCCTTGTTCTCTCTGCCTTTCTCATCCTTACTGCTTTGACTGGATTCCATGAACACAGCTCACTCTGAAGGCCCCGAGGCCTTCACCTGTGTTATTTCCTGTCCCTGGAATGCTGTAACCTGGTAAACTCGTATTAGAATTTTAATTCTTTGTTTAGATGACATTCCAGTGGACTCTCATGAATCCTGGTCACACTCATATTACCATTTTTTTTTTAAAGTTCTGGATTGAGGTACCTTAAAAATAATTATCCCTAAGCCCCCAAACATGTTTTGAAATTATTTGTTCTTTTTAGATATACATGATTATAGAGTGTATTTTGGCATATTATACATTCCTGGAGTATAACTATTCCTAATTAGTCGTATTACCCTCTTATAATTTTCTTTTTGCCTGCTCAGTTTTTGATCCTGCCTGCACATTTGAATGGCCAGGCAGTTTAATGCCAATGTTGGAGCCACACCCACCAGAGATTACTAGTTACAACCAACTAATCAGGGTAAGTTCTGGGCTTTGATAGATTTTAAAGCTCCCAAGGTATTCACCTGTGCAACCAGGTATAACAGCACTGGATAGGATACTCACTCTGTGAAGCCAGGTCATGTCTGTTAATAAAGGTATTGAAGAAATGAACAAGAAACTTCTAGAAGGGATGGGGAATCCTTTAAGGACAAAAAGTACTATGTACCAAATATGCATTGGGTAGCAAGTTAGAGTTTTTTTAAAGGATCTGTAGAACGATCACTAACTTCCATGGTTAAAAACCAGTCATTAAGGCCAATTTTAGAAAATGTCTGTAGTTTTGTTTACTTTGAATTCACAGTAAAAATAATACATTTAGACCATTGTCACTTGTGTGTGGCTGGGCCCCCTTTGGAAGCCTTCTCTTGTCCCTGTGTCTACAGTGAAAGCAAATGCTTCAGAACTGTCAGAACTCAATAGCAAAACATAATAAAAATTCCCTAGTCAATACCTCTGCCCTTTTCCCCAGAGTGGTCTCCAGTTTATTCAGCCTTCGGACTCTTTCTGAGGGGTCAGGAACCTCCAGGGCCAGGGAGTGGTCCAGCAATTCAGCTCTTCCCCTCTGCTGGCAAATTCCACTGAGTAAGAAAAAGCCTGAGGGTAGCTGAACAATGACCATCCATTGTTTTTCCAGCTCTCCTTGGAGGCCTCAGCTCATCTAGGGATACTGTTAAGCACTTTTCTGTTGGGAATCACACTGGAACCAACATTGTATCAGGCTTCCAGGAACAGGTTAGCAGTCACCTCTGCACAGTGCCACCCATGTGGTATGTGGGGAGGGGAATGACAGGAGAGGAGGAACAAGGGAGCAGAATAGGCACATGCCAATACTGGGAGACCTTCCTTTGTTGCAGGAAATAGTCTCTCCAAGCAGCACGTGGAGAGAATTTTATTTAACACCAGAGGGCCCAGAGGAAAACAAAAACTTCAAATTCTGAGCCCTAATCCACAGTTTCTCACAATATTTATAGGTGATTTGACATCATCTTGGACCCATCCTATCATTGGGGCTTTTTCCTCTTCTTTTTAAAAAAAATTTTCCTAATTTTTTTTTTTTTAAATTCCTAATCTAATCAAGGCTGAAGGCCTTGTGCAGGGTCTCTAACATAAAGCATGCTCACAGAAAAGAAGAAACAGCTCTTTTCATAGACATCTATTACATTTTAGGGAGCAGTCAGACTCTCAGGGTAGTTATTGACAATGCAAAAGGTAGGGACCCGTGGTTAATTAGGCTTCCTGGAGAAAGGCTAAGAGAGGGAAGGGGGAACTGTCCTCTGGGCCAGGCCTTGGACAACCAGGGCTGGTTTTGCCATTACACCTTCACAAGTCTGAGGTTAAGACCAGTGGCAGCACAAGGGGTAGATTGGGGGCTGGGCAATGTCACCCCAAGTAAGACATACAATTATCAATGCCCTTCAACTAAAACCTAAGTTTGAATTAGTTGAATTAATTGCTCTTTGTAGTGAAGGAGAACTCTCTCATTGTCTTCTCTGGGTTTAGATTTCCTTATACCTTGGCATATTGCAGCAAGTGGGCGCTTAGGAGGGCTTGTTGTAGGATTTGGATTTGTGTCATCTGGTGACTCCGGGGAAGGGTCAAGGAAGTGAGGCTTCATGCTGGGTGCTCTTAGAAAGTGGGTGTGATTCTGATTGTCCACCTTAGTCAGCTTGGATTGCCATCAAAAAATACTCCAGATTGGGTGGCTTAATATATTTCCTTATAGTTCTGGAGGCTAGAAGTCTGAGATCAAAGTGTTGGCAGGCTTCCTTTCTCCTGGGCTTTTTTTTTTTGGCGGGGGGGGGCTTGGAGATATCTGTCTTCTTACTGTATCCATGTGTCCCTGGTGTCTCTCTATGTTCAAATTTCCTCTTGCTCTCAGAACACCAAACTGGATTCCTAATGGCCTCATTTTAACTGAGTCACCTCTTTAAAGACCCTATTTGTAAATATAGTCACACTCTGAGATTCTGGTAGTTAGTATTTCAACAAATAAATTTGGGGGGAGGGTGGGCACATAGCCAAATGTGATCATGCCTACCCATAATTCCAGCTATTCAGGAGACTAGAGAAGGAGGATGGCAAGTTTAAGGCCACCCTAGCAACTTCGCCAGACACTGACTCAAAATAAAAAATTGAAAGGGCTCAGGATGTAGCTTAGTGATATAGCACTTGTTCAGCACATGTGATGCTCTGGGTTTGATTCCCAGCCCCACCAGCTAAAAAAATAAAAAGGAGGGGGAGGCATAATTCATTCTCAGATGACATCTTCATATGTCTCAATATGGCTGGAGAAATGAAAGGATGCTAAAGTTGGAATTGGTAAAGAAGTAACAGCCACTCATTAGGATAGGGGGATGTCAGATCTTTTTTGTGATTTGAGCAATATACCTGTTGTATGTGTTTCGTTGTGATTATGGATGTTTTTGTCTTCACTCATCAGGGTCAAAGAGTGGACTTGTCTGATGTTGATGTTTTGTAAAATTGTTTGTGTCCCTCAGGAGAACACCAGACCTCACCGTGGGTGCCAAGACAGCTTGTAGGCATACCAAAGCCAGAATGAGCCAAGGTGGCAGAGGATGTTTTCTCTTTCTCACAGTCAAGTACACAAACAGTGTACTTGCTAAGCAATCATTACCTTGGGATAGTTGACACTCTTTTCTACTTAAAAATTGTGGTGTCAACATTGTGTGAGTGAGGGACTGTGGCAGCATGCTAGGAACATGGGGAGCTTGCATATCTGGCAGTGGAGGAAGTAGATGTTTTCACAACTCTATCAACTTAGGGCTCTGGCTGCTTACCTGGAGGACACACTCTGCTGGTTGAATGCTAGGCTGGAGCTCCCAGAAATGTGCTCGATACCTGGCTTCTCCTGGTGTATTATTATGAATTAATGGGTAACAAATTACCCATTAATTTCAATGACTTAAAACAGCACATATTATTTTAGATTGTTTGTATCAGGAGCTTAACTGAGTCCTCTGCTTGGGGCCTGCTCACCACACCTGGCTGTCCTGACCACCTGGAGAAAGGCACAGAGGTGAGCTGATGCCACAGTAAATCCTCTGCGTGCCCTTAAGCTTTTATTTTTCAGGCTAATTCTGATTTTTCTGTAAACAGTGTAAAAGGCATTTCCTATTTTCTCAGGCGATTGCTATTAAGGAATGAGCTTCATAGGTTTATGCAAATTTAAAAAGTCATTAGTAGGGGCACATAGGAAGAAGTGAAGAGTGGATGTACACAAAGAGGGCTTCCAGGGGTATAAACTGTTCCTAAAGGATAAAGGGAAAGGAGCAGGGAAAGGTTCAGAAGCATGTAGGCCCCTGGCAGAGGAATGTCAGAGGTTTGAACTAGTGACAAAGCTCAGTTCAGTGAGTTAAACACAATGGGAATACTCTGGATAGGCAGAGAGAAGGCCTTGAGTATATTTAGGATCTGTCTCCTAACCAGGAAGGGAAAGTCAGGAAGGCCTTTAACCCAGAACCAGAAGGCAGGTGAGGACCAGGCCATATAGGCCTTCCTGTCACCAGATCTGGACTAGCACTGTGGATAGTAGACTTAGGAATGTCTGTGGAGGCAATATATGTAAAGTAGATGATTCCACTGACTGACCCCTGAGGGTCTTATAGAATAACTACTTCATGATGGGTTGGCTAAGACAAGAAGCCCACTGAAAAAATGTCAGAACCAAAGTTATTCCTGTAGTAGACATGTCAAATTCAGTCTCTCACCATATATCAACTTTTAAAAAGTTCTAAATTTAAAATGATTGAAGTTGTATAGAGTATATTCTCTGATTACACTGGAGTAGAAATCTGTAACGATAAGGTACCTAGAAATTTTTCCTAATTTGGAAACATTAAACAACATACTTCTAAACAATCTATGATCAAAGGAAAAAAACCCAGGGAAATTAGATAATGAATGCTAGTGAAAATATAACTTCTTAAAATTTGTGATATAGCTAAAGCAGTGCTTAAAGGGAAAATGTATAGCCTTAAGTGTTTGTATTAGAAAAGGAGACAAAGTTCCACCTTAAGAAGCAAAGAAGATCAAGGGAAATCCAAAGGTAAGTGAAAGTAAGAAAATAACAGAACAGAAATAAAAGACAGTAAGAGAAAATTAACAAATGTAGGCATATTTTGTGACCCATTTTACTTCCCACTTCCCTCTAGCCACACTAATTGGCGGATAATTCATATGCAATCAGGAAAGAGTGTGATATAATAGGTAATTACTTCCTTTTGGGTTCTTTCTTGATTTTTTTTTTCTTTCCTTCCTGTACACCCGGGCCAGAACGTTTTGCCAGTAGGTGGCAGTGCTGGCACCCAAAAACCTGGAAGGTAGCGTCACGTAAAGGGTTGGGAACCAAGGATTGTCCGCCGGCCTAAGCGAGAGTCTTTTGAAGACTGGAGTCAACTCCAAGAAAGCAAATCGCTACTCGAACTTAGGACAGGAAAAAGCGATTTCACAAAAACATCAGAACGCTACTCGTTCGTGGAATTGAAGCTTGAAAAACAGCTTTACAGCTGGAGGAATCCTGCAAGGCAAGTTAAGCATCTCAGAGCTCCCCCGCCCCCTCCCCTGATTGTATTCAAATCGGAGCTGCTTTCCCCACCCCTTTTTGCTGGGAGGTTACCCACGGTTTCTATTAGATTCTCAAAATGGACAGTGATTTAAACAATGAAGAATTGCTGCAACAAATGCTCCACTTAACGCCCATTCAGAAGTTAATCACTCATAAGCCTGGCTATAAAGGAAGATGGGAAAGTCCCCTCAGGCACAAGCGGGGCTCAACCAGCTCCTTTTATAATTTTTTTTTGGGGGGGGGGGATACCGTGAACTCAGGGGCACTCAACCACTTGGGCCACATCCCCAGCCCTATTTTTTATTTTATTTAGAGACAGTCTCACTGAGTTGCTTAGGGCCTCGCTAAGTTGCTGAGGCTGGCTTTGAACTCTCGATCCTCCTGCCTTAGCCTCCCCAGTCACTGGGATTACAGGCGTGAACCACCCAAATCGGCTTTTATAATATTTTTGCTCCTTAAGGACTGTTGCTTTGAAAAATCCCTGGTGCGTGGTTGAAGTGGAGAGGAAGGACTACTTCTTGCTGACCTACCCTGTGCTCCAAACCACATAGTGTTCATGAATGTCCTCATTGAATCTTTGCAGCAGTCCTCAGAGTTTGGTGTTAACATCCTTAATATTCCCCCAAATCCCTTAAGAGGACATTTAATAGAATGCCTGACTTTTGTGGTCGTGAATTTTAGGTGGATACCTACACTGTCCATTCCCCTTTCTTTTTTTTAGTTTTTAAATTTTTAAAATTATTTTTACAGACTTCATTTTGATTCACTGTACACACGTGGGATACAAATTTTTCATTTCTATGGTTGTGCATGATGTACATGCATATCGTTCTTGTTAATCATACATGTACATAGGGTAACGATGTCTGCTTCATTCCACCATTTTCACGCCCCCTCTACATAAACCTTTCTTCTCTCACCTCCCATCACCCCCCAACCAAATTCCATATCATCATCAATTTATCAGGGAAAACATTCAGCCTTTGTTTTTGTGGGGGATTGGCTTATTTCAAACAAATGGTGCTGGGAAAGTTGGAAATCCTTATATAATAAAATGAAAGTAAACCTCTATCTCTCACCATGCACAAAACTCAACTCAAAATGGATCAAAGACTTAGGAATTAGACCAGAGACCCTGCCCCAAATAGAAAACAAAGTAGGCCCGAATCTTCATCATGTTGGATTAGGATTAGACTTCCTTAACAAGGCTCCCAAAGCACAAGAAATCAAGAATCAATAAATGGGATGGACTCAAACTAAAAAGCTTTTTCTCAGCAAAGGATACATCAATAATGTGAAAAGAGAGCCTACAGAGTGGGAGAAAATCTTTATTACACGTACTTCAGATAGAGCACTAATCTCCAAAATTTATAAAGAATTTACAAAACTTTACACCAAAAATATAATGAACCGCCGGGCATGGTGGTGCACGCCTGTAATCCCAGGGGCTCAGGAGGCTGAGGCAGGAGGACCGTGAGTTCAAAGCCAGCCTCAGCAAGGGGAAGGTGCTAAGCAATTCAGTGAGACCCTGTCTCTAAATAAAATACAAAATAGGGCCGGGGATGTGGCTCAGTGGCCAAGTGCCCCTGAGTTCAATCCCTGGTTCCAAAACAAACAAACAACAACAACATCAAAAAGCAAAGAACCCAATCAATAAATGGGCCAAGGATCTGGACAGACACTTTACAGAAGAGGATAAACAGGTGATCAATAAATATATGAAAAAGTGCTCAACATCTCTAGTAATTAGAGAAATGCAAATTAAAACAACTCCTTCCCCTTTCTTTTACAAATATAACTTCCACGCAGTTTCCTTTGCTTAAATGAACCTTTATATAAATAAACTCATTTATTTATTTGGTCTGTGTCTTTCATTTACTGGAGTCCCTCCTCTCAAAATACTGAGGTAGGGGCAGGGACTCACAAGACCTTAGGTTGAATTTTAAAAGTGCAGGAACTTTGCTTTTTCCTCTCTGCTAGCTCACGAGGTGGGCGGCGGCACTGGAAGGGTTTGGACTTGGAGTAAGGGTCCCCGGGACTCCCGGGGCGATTCCGCACCGGGCTGTCCCCGGGCTAGAAGGGGTGATGGGGTCCACGTGGGCATCGCCGCCGGGATCGCCTGGGCACCTCTAGGAGGCGGCAGAGTAAACTTTAGAGCCAGCAGGCGAGAGGCACCTGGCAGCACGCCAAGCGAACCTGGCCCAACAGCCTGGCGCGTATAGCTCGAGCGCGGCTAGGGCATAACCCAGCCGCTACCGCTATCTCACGTCTTCCTTTCGCGTCCCAAGTCGCGGAACCGCTGTGAGGAAGTTGGGTCTCTGGATATGGTTCCTGCTGTCAATCCTCTTCCTCCTGCCCCCGGGCGCCCACCTCCTCCAACTGCAAGCTGAAGCCCTAAGTAAGGAGCGCGTCCAGCGCGGGCGAGAAGGCCTTTCCTCACTCCCCCAGGCTGGTTTCCCTCCAAACCCTGCCAACCACCGTGCACTCGGACCCAGAGCCAACTCCCGGGTCTGGGCTTCTACCTCGCACCACAGCGATTCCTTGTTCGCGAGCCTTTCCGCGCCCTTGAGTAACCATTCCCGCTGGGACTGCACTGTAGGGCAGAGCGGGGTTAGCACTTGGGCACCTCTACTTTGGAAATTTGTTCTTCTCTAAGTATAATTTCACCTGCTTTTGTAGAAAATGTAAAAAGCACCCCGCAGCTGCGTGATTCAGCCTCTGTATGTCCAATGCCAGAATTAGTAGGGACTCTACGAAGCTGAAGTCATATTTACCGCTCCAGGAAACAGTCTCAGACTCGGTGCTCCAAGACACAGCGCATTCACGGAGTCTGACAGCCTTGCGTCCGCACGTAGGAAGCTTCTTTATATATTCGTGTCAGCGTTTTGTGGGTGAGAGAATTCGAAGGGAGGGATACCTAGGGACCTGCTTGGGTCCACCGAGCGCTATAAGAGCGTTGCGGAAACCTGGCTGGTATTGCGTCTCCAGGCTGGACTCCTTTTGAGATGAAGGTTTCCTTATTTTGATTTTTTTTTTTAAACACTTGTAGTTTTCTGAGATCCTCAAGTCCTCAGAACGCAGCGGAGGTTAAAATAGTGGGTTCCATCAGTGTGCGTGCCTGCCACTGGAGAGTGATCCCTGGAGAGCCATTTCCGGTGGCCTCTGCGCCTCAGACTCCAGGTGCCAGAGTTCAGGGGTTGGCTCTCCTTCCTTGACACCTGCGCAGATCCCTGGCCCGCCTCCACCTCTGGACATCAGTAATTTAATTCATCCTTTATAACCACAGCAAAAGAGAGGGTGACCTAATTGACTAGTTCGTGGCCGGCTCGGAAATCACACTGTGTTTTCTAGGGTGCTGCGGGACAGCGGACGCCGGGGCTCATCCTCACGCAAGAAGCGGGGGCGCCGCAGCAGGAGAGGGAAGTTTGCACCGGACAGTTTCAAATTCTGCCGCGGAGTGGCGGCTGCATGCCTGTTTTACAGACCTGGAGTCCACCTCTTCGAAGGTATGATGTCTTTCACTTCTGCCCAATCTGATACCAATCTGAAATTATATTATGATGCGTGGATCTTGATAAGGTCTGTTTCTCTTTTCTTCTGAATTTGTCATGAAGTTTTTATTCCGTTAGTCCTCCACTTTTTTTATTTTTGGACCCAGGACCAACAAACAACAGAAGTTTTGAGAACCTCAAAGAGGTTTTATTTACGTGGGTTAAAGGAGATATTAAACTTAAGAATGTGGAAGTGCACCGTTCCGTTAACCATCAGCCGGGTCATTACATGCATGCAGCATCCAGATAATTCTACCATAGGCTTGTGAGAGAATGAGGGTCAAAGAGGAAGGCAGTTTAATCTTAGGTAAAAATTTTGACTTTTCAGTTTTCCGGAACAGGTCTTAGGGACACTCAAGGTCCCTGGACAGCACTTTGAGAATTCCTATTTTATTCTGTGGATGAACTCTCAGTCCCTGAGAAATTGGGAAGGCCAGTCAGTGAGCAGGGCTGTATGCTTGAGCCACATGCTGAAAAGGACTTTGAGGGTAGGTCCCTCATTTGGTTGGGGTTTTTGGAAACTCTGGAATCCAGCCTCCAATCCAGCACAACAGCTGGCCAGGGCAGGGTTCTGGAAGACTGTTGGATTGGAGGACTGGTTTGGATTCTATCCTTGGTTAAGTATTAGCTTGTCTGAGTACAAGTCCACCCACAGACTCTGAATTCCAGGCAGGTTGTGTCTCTTAATATTCCAACAAAATGCTTGAGTGTTCTTTGCTATACCTTCCTGCTAATTCTTATGCTTGCTTTTTCTTCCTCCTGGAAAATTATTTCCCTGCTTATCCTTGTGCTTGCTCTCTTACTTCTACCTGGTTGTGGTTCAAATATCTCTCAAGGTGACCTTTCCTGATTACCCTATTAAAGGTGATGTCAGAACCTACTCCCCTTCTTATCTGCTTTCCTTGGTTTATTTTTCTTTGTAGCTCTTGAGCACCATTTAATGAAAACATTTTATTTTTTGCTTTCCTCTGACCCCACCCCACCCACTCCACTCCATGTAATCTTCACGTGGGTAGGGATTTTTGTCAGTTTTCTTTTCTCAGTGCCAGAAGAGTGCCTGGCCATAACAGGTGCTCAATAAATATTTGTTGAATGAAAAGGGTGAACTAAAGCCAGTTTACTTGAGCATCAACCTGTCTTGGCTGCTGAAAAGTAATCTTGGAAAAGTGCAGTTATCACGGGTCCCAGGATGCTAGAATGGGAGAAGGTGAGAGGTGTGGGGTCTTAGGGAGTTGACTGCACTACTAATGTCATCACTCTCCTTTGTTCCTTTCATTGCATGTAGTCGCCTGGTGTCTGTTAAAAAGTGTCTTCCATGAATATGTCTTCCTCTTTTGAGGACGATTACAGCAAGTTTTAGAAGGTTCATGTTCACAGTGTTCTGTTTTTCATAACATTAAAATACATGGCTTCTTCTAATAACACTTGGCAGCCATAATTACGATGAAATGGGATGATTATTTTTCCCCTATGGAGGCAAAGAGCCCTACTCCTGAGGATATGGGTCTGAGGAATGCAGAGGCAGTTGCACCTGTAATCTGTGCTCTGGGCTGGGGGCTCACCAGTGGGCAGAGACAAGGTAAGAATTGCCTGATCAGAAGCCCTGAAGACCCTTCTTCCAGCATGAGCCCTGCCAATCAAGTGCCTGGGAGTGCAATGTCAATAGCCCACAGGAATGGTTACTGGTACACAGATTGGGAAGCAAGTGCCTTGTTTGTCAGAACAGAACTTATTGAAGATGCCCTGCAAGATAAGATTCATTTCATTAAAAACACTATTTGAACTTTTGTGTATATGGCAACTATTTCACTATATGGGAATGTGAAAGAAGAGTAAGAGTTTTTGGCTTAAAAAAATAATAATAATGGAGAAGCCCCTGAATTGGGTTAACCTGAAAAGAGAGAATGGGAAAAGGTGGCACCTGAAGGATTTCTCGATGGCAGTATGGTATTTATCTGGCGGATCATCTGGGAGAGGAAAAGGGAGCAGGGAGGAGCCTGTATAGACTTGGAGTCAGGTGGCACTTCTGAGCAATAGTTCAGTCAGTAGGCTATTAATTGAAAAAAAAAAAAAATCTAACTCTGAATTGCCAGCAAAGTCTGTTGTGTGGCAAGGCCTTGGATGCTGTTTGAAACCTGGGGTTCTGGAAGGCCTCCAGATCATGGGTCCACCACGTGACGGCTTTGAGGTCTTGGGGCGGATAATAAACTTCGCAAGATCTCAGTTTCTCCATGTGGAAAGAAGTTGTGCCCTACTTGTTTCTATATTCCCTACTCTTCCTCCCCACAATTTCTCTGTCTCTGTTCTCTCCTGAATATAGCAGGGGAGGTTTTTACCCCTGTCATACCATCTAAATTGTTTTTGTCTAGGTCTCCAGTAACCTCATTGTTGCCCAGGCGAGTGCTAAGGTCCACTCTCAAGTTGTCACTCATCTCTGGCCCATCAGCCCCACTTAACCCACTTGATTTTTTTTTCTTCTCAGTTCTCTAGTAGTCTTGAGCTGGTCACTTATTGTCCATGGCCGAGTGTTCTTTTTCCCCTTACTTCTCAAGGTTAGAGGACTTCAGGGCTAAGCCCAGACCTTTTCCCTCCTATTAATACTTGGACCAAGAGAGACTGGAGATCTCATCCAGTCTCATGACTTGAAGTAACATCTAAATAGAGATGATGTCCTCATTTTTACCTCTGGCCTCAGCCTGTCCCAAACTCCAGACTCGTGTATCTGCCTACACCTATCTGACTTCACCTATAGGTTGTCTGTTTGTCGTTTTTAACTCACCAGGCCCAACACTAAACTTGGAACCTTCCCTTCTCATTCCATTTCATCCTGTCTTCTCCTTCTTGGTGGATGGCATCTTCATTCTTGTATTGGCAAATCCTCTTTTCTAACTTCTAGAGTACATCCAGTATTTGAATCACCTCATCAGGCTTGTCACTTCCACACTGTTCTCTCTTGGGTTATTCTGGTGATGTCCTAACTGATCTTCATGGGTCTGCCATCATCCCTCAGAAGTCTCCTCATCACAGCTGCCAGAGTGTACTTCTAACACACAAAGGCAGCTCCTGTCACTTCTCTCTCAAAAACCTGGGCTAGCTCCCATCCTGCTCAACTTAAAGCCTGAGCCCTTCCGGAGCCCACTGCCCCTGTGGGGCCCAGTTTTGCATCCCACTTTTTTCATCAGTCATCCCTCTGGAATCATGCTGGGATCCTTGCCATCCAAGACCTTCCTACCTCAGGTCTTTGCACTGCTACTTCTCCTCCTGGAAAGACTGTTCTTTTTCTCAGGTGTCTCCATCATTGGCCCTTCACCCTCTTCATAGCAAGACTTAGATGTTCTTCTGGTTTTCCTGATCCCCCTATCAAAAACTTGCACCCTACCCTTACACCTGATCTGCTTCCATGTTGTTATAATTTGAAGATGAGGTGTTCCCTGAAAAGGTCATGTTAGGCAATGTAGGAATGTCCAGAGGCGAAATGAGTAGATTATTAGAGCTGTAACCTAATCAGTTGATTAATTCTTTTTTAGATTAATAATTTGGATTACTGGGTGGTGACTATAGGTGGGTGGGACATAATTGAAGGAAGTATGTCATGGGGTGTGCTCTTGGGGGCTATATCTTTTTTTTTTTGATTCATTGTGCACAAACGGGGTACAACTTTTCATTTCTCTGGTTGTACATGATGTAGCATCACACCATTTGTATAATCATATATGTACATAGGGTAATGAAGTTTGTCTCATTCCATTATCTTTCCTTCCCTCTGCTTCCCCTTCATTTCCCTCTACACAATCCAACATTCCTCCATTCTTCCCTTACCCCCACCCAATCACATTATGTGTCAGCATCCACTTGTCAGAGAAAACATTTGGCCTTTGGTTTTTGGCGTTGGCTTTTTTCACTTAGAATGATATTCTGTAACTCCATCCATTTATCTGCAAATGCCATAATTTTATTCTTCTTTATGGCTGAATAATATTCCATTGTGTATATATACCACAGTTTCTTTATCCATTCATCTATTGAAGGGCATCTAGGTTGGTTCCACAATCTATCTATTGTGAATTGAGCTGCTATGAACATTGATGTGGTTGCATCACTGTAATATGTTGATTTTAAGTTCTTTGGGTATAAACCGAGGAGTGGAATAGCTGGGTCAAATGGTGGGTCCATTCCAAGTTTTCTGAGGAATCTCCATACTACTTTCCAGAGTGGCTGCACCAATTTGCAATTCCACCAAAAACTTATGAGTGTACCTTTTCCCCCACATCCTTGCCAACACCTATTATTGCTTGTATTCTTGATAATAGCCATTCTAATTGGGTTGAGATGAAATATTAGGGTCGTTTTGATTTGCATTTCTTTAATTACTAGAGGTGTTGAACATTTTTTTCATATGTCTGTTGATCGTTTGTATATCTTCTGTGAGTGTCTGCTCAGTTCCTTAGCCCATTTATTGACTGGGTTATTTGTATTCTTGGTGTAAAGTCTTCTGAGTTCTTTATAAATTCTGGAAATTAGTGCTCTATCTGATTGGGGGTTATATCTTGAACCTGGCTCCTTGTGCTCTCTCTCTGCTTCCTGGCTGCCTCAAGGTAAGCTGCTTTTCTCTACTGTGCTCTTCCACCACAATGTTCTGCCTCATCTCAGGCCCAGAGCAATGGAGTCAGCCAACCACAAACTCAACCTCAGAAACCAGGAGTCCAAAGTGAACTTTTCCTCCTCTAAGTTGTGCTTGTTGAGTATTTTGGTCACAGCAATGAAAAGTTGACTAACACACATGTTCTCCACAGCGGTTGTCACTAACATTTCCCAAGTCAGGCCCTGTGTTTCCTTCGTTGTTGTGTTCCTAGTGTCTAGATAACATGTGGGGCATGGCAGAAATGATGGAGGAACAAGTGAGTTTTGGATGAAGGCAGTAGGACAATCCAAGTGAAATGCTTGGACAGTGTCTGGTACCCAGTGAATATTTGATAACAGGATGCTGTTAGCGTCGTTATATGGCAAATGCCAGAATGCAAGCATTTGATTTTTTCAAAATCTGAGCAGTTTTCAGTGAAAATATCATACGACAGCATTATATGTAGATGGATAATAATTGTAACAGTGACAATAAAATCAGTAATAAAATAAAAACTGACGCATATCGAATAGACTGAAGAGAAGTGCAGGTGTTTTGAGGTAGCGTGGGGTATTAGGCAGATTATAGTGGATAGAAACAGACCAAAGCCAAACCATGATCCTTCAGTATGGGTTTTGGGGATATATTTGCTTAACATCATGGTGACCTGATAATGACAAAACAAATACAAATACAGTGACAGTGAATTGGGCACTTCTGGATTTATTAACATTTCAGCTTTTTTTGCTTTATCTCCTTGTTGAAAACTGTGTACAAAGTCCTTTGATAGATTGTGTGGAAGTTGTACAACTAGTTGTTGTCTATAGGTAACTGGTCCCCAGGCAATTCAGCAGATTGATCACTTTGATGATAAGATCAATTCTTCCCCCTAAAATAAACAAACAAACCAAAATAAAATTGTGCTGAAAGATACCTCTAGCAAACCAGTTACCTTTGAAGCTAATAATTTTTTTATTCATTTTAAATGAACCAAAGCCATAACTGTCAAACTCAGCTTTTTATTAGTATTCACTTCATCAGTGTTTTCTTCCTGCTGGGTGTGGTGATATATGCCTGTAATCCTAGGCACTTGGGAGGCTGAGGCAGGAGGATTGCAAGTTTGAGGCCAGCCTTACCAACTTAGGGAGGCCCTACACAGCTTAGCAAAATCCTGTTTCAAAATAAAAAATAAAAAGGACTGGGGATGTGGCTCAGTGGTTGAACACCCCTGGGTTCAATTCCCAGTACCAAACAAAAACAAAAACAAAAACTAGTGTTTCTACCAGATTGATGGAATTCTCACCAAGAGTGAAGCATTTGCTCACTTAATTAGCCTTGGCAGCCATTTTTTGGTAGACATTCTTTTTGTTTTGGTGGTACTGGGGATTGAACCCAGGGCCTTGTGCAGGGAGGCAATCGCTTTACCAACTGAGCTACAGCCCCAGCCCAACATGCAGTTTCTATTTGGCTTTTTGAGGTATTTAAGTAATCATGGTGCCGCTGGGGATGTAGCTCAGTGGTACAGCACTTGCTTAGTATACACAGGCTCTGGGTTTGATCCCCAGCACCACACACATGCACAAAAACAAACCCCTTATTACTCCTTAAGAGGATGCCTAGGGGCTGGAGACCTGTATGTCGTTCATCTCTTAATATTACTTCAACAGTGAATAATTTTTTGCTTTCTTTCTGCAGTACTAGGTATTAATCTCAGGGGAGCTCTACTGCTGAACCATATCCCCAGCCCATGAAGAAGCTTTTCAAAATTTCAAGGGTGTAGCTGAAGCACAACCAAAATTTGGACTCATTAGTGCATTCTTAAAACTTTGGGTGAGTTAACAGAACTGTAATTTAAATGCTTTAAATAACAAAGTTGCAGGCCAAAGGCTGAGAGGTGTTCTCTTTGGCATGCATGAAGTTCAAGAAATCGAGGGTTGGGTTGGGGATATGGCTCAGTTTGTAGAGTGCCTCCCTTGCCTTGCAAGCACAAGGCCCTGGGTTCAATCCCCAACACTGCAAAAAAAAAAAAAAAAAAAAAAAAAAAAAAAATTGAGGCAACAGTTATAAATTGGAAATTTTTATTTAAATATCAAGATTTTTTGTAAAAGTATTGCTGGCAACTAAGCCAGGGAGGCTTCTGGGATCCTTGCTGGCCAGATTCATTTGCCTGCCTGCTGAAGAAATAGGCAAATGTGTTGGGCAACTTGGCTTATGCCCATAATCCCGGCTATTTAGGAGGCTGAGACAGGAGAATCACAAGTTCAAGGCCAGCCTGGGCAACTTAGTGAGACCCTGTCTCAAAAAATAAAAAATAAAAAGGGCTGGGATGTAGTTGAAGTATAGAACACCCATGGGTTTAGTCCCCAGTTGAGAGAAACAGAGAGGGGGGCACAGAAAAGGGAATTTAAGCAGTTTGATTGAGCTGGAGAGAAATGGCTAGATTGCTTCCCTATTGGTCCCGCAGAAGTGGCACAAACAAAAGCCAGGTGATGGATGTATATGTAGAGTTAGATAGGCTATGCTAGACAGGGAACATGTCAGTCTTAATTTCCTTGGCATCTGTCCTCACGAGGAAGTTTTTATTCTCAGCATGAGGAAATTCAGGAGTTCTCTGTTTCAAAGAGTCTGTTCTGGAGGCGCAGTCCTCTCCTCCCTGGCGGCTTGTCCTGGCTGGGGCTACTTAACCAGTCCAGCTTACGGAGAGTCGTGGCCTTGTTCGCTGCTGATCTTCCTGGCTGTCATCTCACCCCCAGCCCAGCGTTTACCTGCCTGCCTCTGCCCTCATGTGTATGTGCAGTTCTGTTCAAATGGTGTTTCTGTGGAAGATGGCAAGGGGCTGGGGGAGAAATTCAGCCAGCTCCACTCTTACCTATGTTATATTTAGAGATTTTTTGTGATGCAGACTTCCTTTGAAAGGGGTTGTTGCTGTTGAACAATAACGCAAATGCAAACACGATTGATCCTTGTTATTTGCTGATTCCATATTTGCGAATTTGCCTATTAGCTAAAATTTATTTGTAATCCCCAAGTTAATATTCCTGATACTTTTGTGGCCAACTGAGGTCGTGTGCATAATTGTGAAAAATTTGAGATGCAACGTGCACATTCCTAGCTGAGGCTGAGCAAGGCCGTGCTGGGCCTTCTTGTTTCTGCTCTCATAGTGGCAACAAGTGTCCTTAGTTCCAAAGTTTTGCATTTTTGTGCTTTTATAGGTAATTTTACTGTTTAAAATGGCCCCAAGCATGGTACTGAGGTGCCTGGCTAGTGTTCTGAGTGTAGGAATGGTGTAATGTCCTGATGGAGAGAAGGTGTGTTGAGCTTTTCAGTGTCACATACTAAGTAAAGTGCCTCTCAACAGAAGCACACACAGAACAAAGTTGTGTGTTGACCAGTTGACACAAATGTGACCAGAGGCTCCGAGGAACTCAACCCTGTGTTTCCTTCGGGAGCAAAAGGCTTGGTATTCATGAATCCAGTGTTTATGGTGACTTAATACAACATCCCATGGATAATGAAAATTGATTATAGATTGAAACTCCACAATCCAACAAAGTATGTTACATAAAAGGCTACTGAGGGCTGGGGATATAGCTCAGTTGGTAGAGTACTTGCCTCACAAGCTGTTCAATCCTCAGCACCGCAAAAAAAAAAAAAAGAAAAAAAAAAAGTCTACTGAAGTTAAAGCCTTTTTACAAATCTTCTTTCCTGTATACCCGAATGTTCACATTTCTGGATTGTGTGATGTGTGGTTCACCCCACATGTATGTATGACTTGAACTCTTTGAGGGCTGTCCTTCAGCCTGTGCTCCGAACAACACCTCATACTTCGTAAATGCCTTCATAAAAGACTGAGAGACACTCGGGAGCAAAGGACATAGTGGCCTGACCTTAGATAGACACACACCCACATTGAGTCTGTGAGAATGCTGGAAGAGGATGGAACACTGCCCAGTTTTCTACTCTTGAAGCAGGAGACTTTATAAGAAAGAAATGAAATAAAGCAGTAAGGGACAGGAGCAAACTAGGAAGCCAGGGCTCATTAAGACCACAATTTCATGGGCTGGGGCTGTAGCTCAGAGGCAGAGCATTTGCCTAGCATTTATGAGGTACTGGGTTCCATTCTTAGCAGCACAAAAAAATAAATAAATAAAATAAAGGTATGCTGTCCAAAAAAAGAATTAAAAAAAACCCAACAACACAATTCCAACTTTAGCTGTACTTTGGGATGACCAGGGAAGCTTTAAAATTACTACTTTTGGGGCTGGGGATGCAGCCCAGTGGTAGCAAAGTCTAATGATAACAAGCCTAACAGAAGTTTAGGTTTAATCCCCAGCACTGCCAAACAAACAAAAAATCCTACTTCTTAAGACCCAACATTCAGAGATTCTGATGTGATTGGTCTGGGGCTGGGTCCAGGCATTGGACTTCAAAAGCTTTACAAGTGATTCCAGTGTGCAGTTAGCCTTGAAAGCCTCTGCTTTTAGAAATGTTGAATTTGAGATCTGAAGAAACAGGGTCATCAAACTGGAGACTATCACTTGCTCAGTGAAATAAGCCAGTCCCCCAAAACCAAAGGCCAAATCTCTCTGATGTGCAAATGCTAACACACAGTAAGTGGGGAGGGGAGGGAAGAATAGAAGTTCATTGGATTAGGCAAAGGAGAATGAAGGGAAGGGAGGGAGGATGGGAATAGGAAAGACAGTGGAACGAATCGGGCCTAACTTTCCCATGTTCCTGTATGCATACACGACCAGTGAAACTCCGCATCATCTACAACCACAGAATGGGATCCTAATTAGAATAAGTTATACTCCATGCATGTATATGTCAAAATACACTCTCCTGTCATGTATATCTAGAAAGAACAAATTAAAAAAAAAAAAGTAAACAGGGTCATCAGGTCTACCCTGTACCTCTTTGAGGTTCCTCCTCAGATGTCTCTTGGTACCAGGTGTATCTTAGGATTCCTCTCCACTTCCTGTGCAGTTCATTGTAAGTGCAGGCAACCTCAGAGCTGGTAATCCTTTCTGTGGCTTTCCTTCCTGAATCAACATTTTGATTAGCCGGGCGCGGTGGCGCATGCCTGTAATCCCAGCACTTGGGAGGCTGAGGCAGGAGGATCATGAGTTCAAAGCCAGCCTCAGCAATTTAGCGAGGCCCTAAGCAACTCAGTGAGACCCTGTCTCTAAATAAAATACAAAATAGGGCTGGGGATGTGGCTCAGTGGTGGAGTGCCCCTGGGTTCAATCCCCAGTACCAAAACAAACAAACAAACAAACAACAAAAAAAACACATTTCGATGGAAAAAGGAGAAAGGATGTTGAAATACTGTTGGTATTGCAGACTCCTGTCGCTAGTGATGAATCTACCTGGACTCAAAAGTCTAAATCCCACTTCGATCATTTTTATCCTGTAATGCAGTTTCTCTTGCTAATTCACTTTCTCCTCTCAGATTCCTGACTCCATCCTCCCTCCTGTAGCATACTTCCATGTTGTCTCTTTTCTTTTTAGCAAAGTGAGTTGAATTCCTTCTTGTGGACCATAAAGTGAGACCTCCCATCTTACTCCTTTGGCATTATTCATGTCCCTTACACCCTTGGTCTGTGACTTCATAGCTAATGACTCCAAGAAGGCTTTCTAGCAGAGCAGCATTGTGTAATTCGAGTTGGGCCTCACGGACTCCTACATCTCTGCCCTCAGCAGCTGTCAGATGCTGCGATAGGATGAGAACCTCCAAAATGTGCTCCCAAGGGACATCTCCTGCCACTTCACGTACCACTTGGAGTATGTCAAGCTCATGATGCCCTCATGGATGATCCCAGAACAATGAGGCAAGGAGCCATATGCAGAGTACCTCTTCAGTGTCATTGTGGGGAACTGGGAGCCAAGAGACCCATCTGGATGATGCTCATGGTCAACTCCCTGATTGAAATGGACATTAAGTCCTGGAGGGTATCTGTCCTAGACCTGTACCTTGCCAGGAGACAGAGTGGCTGAGGAAATAGACTGGGGCAGTGGAAAAGGTGGAAGAGCAGTGCTCTTCTGGGAAGGCTTCTGCCTTCCCAGGTAAGACTGCATGAAGGACTTGGTGGTATTTAGTTGTGTGGGTTTGTTTATTGAGTTCTGATGCAGGGGATAGACCAGAGGTGCAGCTTATCTAAAAGTTATCTTTGCTCAAGAATGCTATTCTGACGATTAGAAAATAAGTCTATTTGTTATTTATATCACTTATTTGAGTATTGCCAAAAAAGAAAACATTTTTCCTTGTCATATCATCAAATATTGCACTCTAGTGTTTGCATTTTAAATTCAGACCATTCATTAAGAAGCTGCTTTCAGAGACTGTGAGCAGGCAAATGCCACACTGGTTGTCATAGGGTATGGCCTAGTTTGGAGATGATATCGACTGTGGCTGTTTTGGGTAACAGCAGTCCATTTGAGATCATTGTGCCTTTTCAGGACACTGCCCCCTGGACAGTGCCTTTTCTAGGCAGAGTTGTGTTCCACTTACCCGTGGTTTACACCTCAGGGCACTGGAATTTAGGTTGATGTTCAGGAAGTTCTTCACTTCACATAAAACAAGCAATACTTGATTAAAGAACTTGATTTAATTTGGCGAAAGTTGTCTTAAAGTGAATTGGGTGGGTTTGATCCCCAGCACCACATTAGAAAATAAAAAAAGGCATTAGATGCTTCTGGGAGCCAATGCGAGGTTTACAATATGAAACAAATCTTGTTCTGTGAATGTTCTCAGTGGGTGGCCTCAAGATGTTGGTTCTCAGGGTTTGGGATGGCCGTTAACCCTAATATCTGCTTTAGCAAACCTTGAAACTCTGAACTAGGATTGTTATTTAAAGGATGCAAGGACACGTAACAACTTGAGAATAGTGCCCCTGAGCTGATAATGAAATGTTTAGGGGATTTGCCTCACTAAAATTCTATAATATTATGTACTGTGATGCTATAATATAGCATTTGCTTGGCACACTGAGATTTATGGACAAGGTAGGAATCACTAAGTGCATTGATCTCCTGGTGGGAGAATTTCTTCTGTTACTTTGGAAACCCATGGAGCCAATATTCTTATCTTTTCAATATCTGCATCTAATATAAGGTTTTGAAAAAAAGTGCTTTGTTTTGAAGGTTCGTTGATTTTGACCTTATAGGTTTAAAACTTGTAAACATTTTAACAAATTTAAAATTTGTGAGCATTTTAACCTGAACCTTTTTTTGGTACTGTGAATTGGGAGAACAAAAAGCCTTAAGAAAAAAAAAAAAAAAAAAAAAAGCCTTAAGAAGTAAGCTATTAGCTGAAACCCGATATCTTTAGATTGCTTTAGATGTGTAGCACCATCTCTTAAGGTAATACATTTATTTAAGAGACATTTTAGAGTTCTGTTGTTATAAACTAGAGTGCCATGTTCATTTCATAACACATTCTTTGGGGTCATGGAGAAAATTAGGGTGTATAAACTAAATTTCTTATAAGACATTGAGGTTAAGCTAGTAAAGCTAGAGTTTAAATATAGGAGGAAAACACTATGCAACTTATTCCTGAGACTCTGGTTTGAATGTAAAGTCCCCACATTTCATTCATAAATAGTGAAATATTCACAACCTATGGACTGTCAGCTTTCTGTATCCATGCAGATTCAACCAGCATCAGAACAAAAATATTTGAAAACAAACTGCAGCTGGATTGAACATACACAGAATTTTTCAAAACCTGTTATTTTCTAAACAGTATAGTTTAATAACTATTTACATGGCATCTGCACTGTTTTAGGTATTACAAGTAATCTCGAGACAATTTGAAGGATATGGGAGGATGTATGTAAATTATATGCAAATATCACATCATTTTATACAAGGGACTTGAACACAGTTGGATTTTTGAGATCCTGGAACCAAAATGACTATACAGCTCAGTGACTTTTTTTTTTTTTTAGTTCTGGGGATTCAACCCAGGACTTTGACCATATCAGACAAGTGCTCTACCACTGATCTACAACCTCAGCCAATTCAATAACTTTTAACATATATACATATACAAATAACTATCACCCACATTAAGATTTCCATCACTGCATAAAATTATTCTAAAGTTTTTTTGTTTTTTCTTTTTTGGTGCTGGGGATTGAACCCAGGGCCTTGTGCATGGTAGGCGAGCGCTCTACCACTGGGCCACACCTCCAGCCTTTACTGCCAAGTTTTTATTGCAGCATAACTATACAGAAAGGTTCACTTGATGAATTTTTAAATACAGCCATGCTCTTAGCACCCAGGGCAGGAAACAATGGCACCAGCTCCCTGTCCTCCAAGGATAACTATTATCCTGACATCTTGAAGCATGAATTAGGTGGGCTGTCTTAAGCACCTTGCTGCTGAGCTATACTCTAGACCCCAGTTGCCCCTTTTAGATGGGGCCAGTTCTGTTACTCCCACTCCTCCCTGGTGCCTTTCATTTAGCCCTCTTAACTCCTATGCATCCTGTCTGCCAGGCTCCGATCAGGCTCATGGCTCTTGGTTTGTGTGGTGCAGGTTCCTGAGTCTAACTGAAGTTTGTCAATAGGATAGATATGCCTGACATGGATACCTGGACTCATCTTGCCAGTTCAGGGCAGATACCATCCTTGCCCGCCAGGATGGAACTGGATTGTACTACTGTTCTCTGTTACCCAGAGTTTGTGCCTACTTCATATTGCTGGCTGTGTTGCTGCTCCTTATGTGAAGAAGTTTGTGAGCTGGGAGCTGGAGGTTCCCTCACTTCCACCAAATCAGCACAGGTCAGTTTCCTTCAGATTCTCCTAGAGAAACAATCTTCCTAGATCCCATCTCCATGATTACACACCTCTGGGCATCTTTGCACAGGTTCTGGGCATGGGGCATTGCTATATCAACTTCTCCTGAGGCTAAAGAAATGATCTGGTCTAACCACTGGACTCTCCTGTCCACTTCCCCACAATAGACTGGATGTCATAGTGAGGTACAGTGGGCATCTTCGACGGTCTCAGTCTCCTCACCATTGGACTCTGTCCTTTGGGACCTAGGCACCTCTAGGTTTGGGTTCTAAATCATGGATCCCTAAACTAACATGAATGCAGCCACCAGTTCTGGGGTTGCCCTCTGCTTTCCACAAGAAAAGCCCACAGTGTAAAAGTCTTTTGCAAACCCTGAAATCTCTTTTGTGGATGCTTAAGTGTGATTTGAATTGTTGTTGTGTAAAGACCAGTTTGTTATTGTTTTCTCTTGCCAATAGATGGCACTAACATATTTCATATTTGCCTTAATTGTCCCTCTTCTAATTGTACCCCCAGTAGTATGGGATATATTAGTCTTCTTCACCTCTAGGACCCTAATAACTCACTCTCTTATCTTTTTTTTTTTTTTTTTGTTCTTACCAAAATGAAACTATGTAAAGGTTTTGGCTTGGTTGGATAGGCTTCTGGATCTTATGAAACAATGAGCTTCTTAAACCATAGTTTGAGATGTTGAGAAGATGGGGATCATTTTTCTTTGGAGCAAGTTGTCTTTAGGTTGGTCAGACACCTGATAGAAACAACTGGCTCTAAGATGACTTCCTGGAAATGTGCAGGGCATGGTGGTGTGGGAGGCAGCCCCCGCTTTAGGAGCTTGTGGTCTGGTTCAGAGAAGCTGGGCAAATTCCTACAGAGATTCATTCTCTCCCAGTCTCTGGTCAGTAAGGTCCAGGAGAATGCTGGAGGAGTGGGAGACAGGGAGGAGCTGGCAGCCTGAGGGGCCTCATGGGAGGATGGGGTCAGATTCCTTGAAGAGGCCTAGCTGGTCTGAGCTGAGGGGTTCTAGGGATACCACGCACTGCCTTTTGTTGTACTCCCCATGTATTCTTGCATTGGGAGGCAAATAGGCAGAGGCCAACCAGCAGAGGCACTGGGGACAGTTACTTGGACTAACCCTGGACAGGTGCAGCTAGAGGCAGAGGTGGGGACATAGAGTTGGTACAGGGCAGGCCTGAGTTAAGAGATCTCCTGTTTCTAATCTAATTCTGCTTCTTAGTGCTATCACTACCAGATTTAGAAGTCTGATTTACGGAGAGGTTCCTCCATCAAAAATCCCAGTAAGCTAGAGAAGTGTCTCTTTCTCTCTCTCTCTCTCTCTTTCTCTCTTTCTCTCTCTCTCTCTCTTTTTTTTTTCAAACTGACCATGATACTGACGGGGGACTTTCCTTCATTTTCCACAATTGATTTGAAAGACGTTTGAACATGGAGATCTGATATTCTCTTTTTCCTGGGTCAGTTTAGTTTAAAATAAAAGTCCAGGAAAATTATGTGAACTGTTTGAAAGGGAACTGATCCCTAAAATATGGGCAGATCTGTTTGTGTACATGTGGTGCAACATCCTCTGTAGAAACCTCTGAGAGATAGGTGAGCTGTGTGTAGTCACAGGCCCCCCTGCCTGGAGCCCTGCCCCATGCTTTTGCCCTGGCTGGTGGCTCATTCAGTTTACACATGCCTTCTGTGAAGATTTCCCAAGTCCAGAGTTGACCTTCTGCAATTTTCTCAAAATCCCTGTGGAAGTGTCTGCTGGGATCCTGATCTAGTCTTGAGGTTGGACCTTTGGTGTTTATGTGCCAAGGTCCCACCAGTGGGAGGTGCTCATGAATGGCTGTTGGATATGAGTGAGCCATTGCAGAATGTGCCAGCCAGATAGGACATGTGATAGTCAGACTTCAGTGCACAGCACTGGGGAAGAACCAAGGGTACCATGAATTTATAAGCACCTTGGTAGACAGAGGGCACAATGTGAATGTGTCCCCAAGATCCATTATAGTTGAATACAGCCTTTCCTTTTTTTTTTTTTTTTTGTACTAGGGGTTGAACCCAGGGGTACGCCACCACTGAGCCAAATCCCCAGCCCTATTTTTTTTTTTTTTGTATTTTTTAATTAGAGACAGGGCCTCACTCAGTTACTTAGGGCCTCACTAAGTTGCTGAGGCTGGCTTTGAACCCGTGATCCTCCTGCCTGTGATGTTCATGAACTCCTAGGTGCACACTACAGCTCTGTGTTTCCGCCTGGGAATGGGCCTGGCTTAGGATTTGCGTTCACATTTCTTAAGCCTCTGCATGGGCTAGGCACTCTTTCTTATTTGCGGGGCTCAAAGACAAAGCAAAGGTTGATTCTGCCTTCCCTCAACTCTGGACGTGCTCAGTTGGCCATTGGAGTCAGGGCAGGACTTGGGCTAGTTGGAAAGAGAAACAGTGGCCAGGAGCCCTAATCAAAGAAAGGAGAAAGCTTGCAGACATTCTGGAGGTGTCAGGAAAAGAAATGGAAGGCCCAGTCTGCCCTGTGCATTCTTCTAAGTTCCTTCCATGCTCTCCTGACCTTCAGAATCAGAGCATCAGATACAAAATAGCACTTTCCCAGGTTGAAGTGTCACTCAAGTGCAATTTCTTGGTGCTTGAGTCCTTTCACTGATAATAACTCAGTTCCTAGTTTTGAAAAGTGCCTCCTCCTCTCCCTAGAAGCAGAGGTCCAAAGAAGTACATGGTAGCTTTGTTTCCTAAGCGTGGCAGCATGTCAAAGACTGAAGCAGGACTTCCATTACCATCTTGCTTTGAGTCTGGTCTAGACAATTCTAAGGGACGAGTCCCATTTAAAGTAGGGGATGAGGGATTTTAAAGAGTAACTGGAAAGGGAGAAAATGAGCCTGAGAAGGATATCCCCACTGCCTGGGTATCTGGGGAAGGTGGAGAGGCCTGGACCAGGCATCTTTAAGGTATCTTAAAAAGTTATTGGGGTGAATGGGAGGACAAGGGAGACCCTTTCCCTACTGCTCCCAAATGATCTTCAAGGGACTGCATGGTTCTCAAAAAAGAAGGCACAGTAGCCCCAGGTCCCAGAAGGTGAGGTGAGTGCCTGAGCAGATGGGAAGCCCTTTGTTTGGAGGGCTGGAAGGGTTGAAGGCTGGTGGGATGGTGTGAGCCCCATAATGGGCAGTGATTTTCACATACAGAGCAGCTGTTTGATCTGAGGGGGATGAAAAGTGGAGAGACTCACTGAGGGGCCTTTGTGTTCGACAAAAAAGGCATCTGCTGAACTTGAACCCCCTCACCAGCCCCACAGCTAAAGAATTCTCAGGAAAGAGAAAGAGGCCCACTGAAAATGCTGGACAGGGGCCTTAACTGATTCATTGCACAGCCCAGAAAGAAAGGGAGAGAGGACTGTGGGGAGGGAAGGGGAGCGTGGAAAGGGAGACATGGGGCGGGAAGTGGAAGGAGGGTGGAGTGGGAACACTGGTGTGAACCGTCTGGTTATAAACTTGTTACTTTCTTCAGTGACGCCTTTCAGGAGACAGGGCAGGTAGGCTGAGCCTGTGTCATTAGCGGAAGTGAGAGCAGTAGTCTGCTGATAAGAAGATATGATTTAGGGTGGACTGATAATCATCTTTTAAAAAAAAGACATAAAGTATATATAATACAAGACAAGCTCTAATGTGAAAGTAGCAGGCTGTCTATCTTACCGTGTTCTCCAAGGAGAAGAGTAAAACCCCTTTTGTCTTTTTACCATTGGAAACTCCATGCAGAATGGGAGTTTTAGCCTACTGTAAGAATTTCCAGTAATTCTTTCTTGCTGTCTTGTTAACCTTCTTGAGATCTCATGCACATTAAAAGAGATTTGAAATGAAGCAATTGGCATTTGATCTGAAGATGAGTACTTTTTACTTGTGGATGAATTTTGAGGTTATCCTGTGCAGATAGAAATACTCTTTGTAGCTAGTGCTATGTCATTGAATCCCATTTCCACACAGGTGTAAATGGCATGGCTTGGGGAGGGAGGGAGCACTGGAATCATGTCCTGCGTAGGGCTGTCCATTCAGGGGCTGTGGTTAGGAAGGCACAGTGATTTGGCATTCATAGTACATCTTGCAGGATAGAATGGGCTGTGAGAAGAATACAGTATCATGGATTTTTCTCTCAGAGATGGAAAGTGACCAGACACTGTGATCTCTAGGTGAGGGGTATTAGTTAGCAGAACACGAAGGCTGTATTTGAATTATTTGATCTGGATCAAATAGGGCAGTGTGTGCAGGAGAAGTTAAGCATACTGCCTCTCCTTACCTTAGAGGTGTTTGGGTCTGCAAGTCAGGCAGTCCTCACCTAAGGACAGGTGGCTTAGGATACCCAGAAGGGTCAAAGGCAGGATTGCTGCCCTTTCCTGTTCTTCCTTCAGCAAAGGTCCTAGGATAGCTTTGGCTTGGTGGCCGTGGGGACACCTCCTGGGGTTTCTGAACCAGCGGACTTCTGTACCCAACCTGCTTCCTTACTTGAAAGGCTGCAGAGAACCTTAATTTTGTACTTTCGTGCAGTTGGAAATTTCCTTCTTCCTGTTCTATGATCTGCCTCAACTGTTGATACTGTCACAGGAGAAGAGATGTCCCCAGAGGAGGGTTTGACAAGTTCACAGAGGGAAGGGGAACTTTGACTCAGGGACACTGGGATTCTCAGCTTATGTGATGGAAAAGGATTTCAGTCATGCACCAGAGAAAGGCATAGACAAACATTTATTTAGAAAGTAGATACACATTCGAGGCAGAATGTGGGCTCCTTAGAGAGCGAGAAGCCCTTCCTTGGGATGGCATCCAATCTTTATGGAGGAGCTGTAGTTAGGGACCTGACTGGAGATGGAGCCAGGGTGGAACTGCACAATTTTGCACCAGTCTCCTCTCTGCTTGCAGATTTTCCTCATTTTTATAAGGGTGTGAGCCAAGGGCATGTCCTAAAGATCTAAGTCATCTCAGTGACTTGTGGGCATTTCTTTGAGACTCAATATCACTCTCTTTTCCCCCCTAAATCCCTATCTCAACATTATCATGTATTTAAGGATGTTTCAAGCTATAGTTCCTTAAAACTAGGGAACTATACCCCAGGGTACCATTCCCCAGACTTTGGCTTTTTTTTTTTTTTTCCTCTTCATTTTATATTAACTTCAGTGTTCACAGAGAGGCTTTTATGGTGTACTTAAAGGTCAAAGAAACAAAAACAAAGAAATAGAGGAAATATCACTGTATCTGTGTTATTTTGTATTTCTGTATCCATCTCTATCTCTATACTGATTTGTCTATCTATTGATTGATCTGTGGATCATCCATCCATCTCTCTGTTTTTACATGCAGAGACCATCCATAGAAGGAGATACAAGATTCTGGCAACTGCAGTTGCTTTTAGGGAGGGTGCTTGATGAACAAGAATTAGAGAGAGATCTATTTCTACATCCTTTTTGGAATTTTTACCATATGTATATTAACTGTTAAAAAAAAAAGTAGAGCTGATATTATTATAGGTTGAGTCATGTCCCAACCCTCCAGAATTCTAACATTCAGCACCTCCAAATCTGGCCATATTTGAACATTTGTAGATGACAAAATTAAGATGAGGTCTTTGGAGTAGGCCCTAGCCCAACATGATGAGCCCTTATAAGAAGGGTACATTTGGGCACAGAGACAGATACACAGAAAGAAATGTGTAGGTTGGAGGCATGAAGGTAGGAGAATCCTGGGTGGGCTCCTTTCCTAAGGCCTCCAGAGGCAGTGAGACCCTGTGGACATCTTGATTACAAACACAGCCAGCAGAATGGCGAGACAAAACATTTCTGATCTTTAAATGATCCAGTTTGAGGTGCTTTATTACAGTATCCCTAGGAACCTCATACAACATGTGAGAAAGTCTTAGTGGGAACTGTAAAGTTGGTTAGGAAGGAGGAGACAGGCAGTGAACAAGTGGAGGAGGGTGGGCAGACTCAGGACTTTCTGATCCTGTTTCCCCTCTGGCCACCTACCTGTCCTCTGATTTTGGCTTTTTGGCTTTCCAGGAATAGTCCTTGTGGTCAAGTTGTGTCTGAAGGTCATGGAAAATAATATTCCTGCAAGAGAGCTCCCCAAGAAAACAGAGGGCCAATGCAGCTCGAGAGGAGGGAGGGGAAACTAGCCAAGGATTAACTTCCCAATAAATCCTTTCCTAATAGCAATGGGCCCTAAAGGAAAGGAGCAAATACTGAATGCTGAGCCCTAAGCTTTGACCTTCCCCCATTGCTCATTAGTGCTAAATGGAGGCACAGCAAATATTGAAACGCTGGGAAACAATAGATCCTAGAGAAAGAAAAGCAATGGGCAAAATTTGAGTACTCATCCCTTGGGATCTGGACTCCTATCTCCCCAGATAATAATGAGTTCCAACCTTTTTACAACTACCTTCCTAAGTTAAAGTTTTAACCTGTACAACTAGCCCAACTGTCCAAACTGCATGTGCATGCTTCTGATGATTAAACTATCCTCATTGTATCCTGTAAAACCACAATCCCCTCTGTGACAGATAGCCATTTTCACATCCGGAAAATGAGCCCCAGTGGTGCACGAGTCCCTGAATGAATAAAAGGCTTCTTCGAATCTGTTGAGGTCTGCATCCATCATTTTGCGCTTACAGATGCCATTTGGTCTCTCAATCACTCAGTTTCTAGAATTCTAGAGTAACCCAGGATTACTATTGGCCTTTAGCTTCTCACCCGCACCTACTCCCCACTGACTAATGTTCCCAGGTCTTCTGGTCCTTGAGGACCTGGGATCAGGGAACTGTAATTAATGAGCACCATTAGCCAGGTTACAATCCTGATGTTCACTTTCTCCCAGGGACTGTCTATAATTACCAGGGACTGTCTGTAATTCTCAATAACAGAGTATTTGATGTCTTGAATTATTATAATGCATTAAACTCCCCATCTACTATTTTAATGTCCTAATAACAATATAGGCATACAAAGGAAGGAAGATCATCAGCTGATATCTTAATATCACCTGATACTAAGGATAGATGTTAACCAGAGTTGGGCAAGGGTGACTTTTGATGGAGGTCAAAGAGAACTGCTCAGAGGGCTCCTACTTTCAGGTTTATAGGCCCTTAGATTAAACTTTGTAATTTAAATTAGATCACATACCAAAAACCAGTTAGCGTCCATTGGTCTCAGCATACCCTCATCTGCAACAATGGTGAAGATTTGACGGCATTAGACTATGGGCAAATTCTGTTTTGGTTTACTAACCTGTGTTATCTGAACAAGTTGTTTGATATCTTTTTCTTTTCCCTTTTATTTTTATTTTTATTTTTTTTTGGTATTGGGGATTGAGCCCAGGACTTTATACATGCTGGGCAATGGATCTACCACTGACCTATATCTGCAGTTCTTTTATTTTTATTTTGAGACAGGGTTTCACTAAGTTTCCCAGGCTGGCCTTGAACTTGGAATTCTCCTGCCTCAGCCTCCCAAATAGCTGAATTATAGACATTGTCCCTTGGCTCAGCATTTTCGTCATCTTTTAAGTATGATTAACAATAGTTATTATTTTTAGGATCTTGAGAAGATAAATGAGACCTAAGCTAAGTATATAGCATGGTCCTGACACTCAGTTAACACTGAGAAAATTATTAATGTTATTAGCTTACTTCTGGGATACAAACTTCATCAAAAATAAACATAAAAAATTCTAACAGGCTTTGTAAGCCTTGTGTGATCAGGTGAAATGTCTTTTAAATGAATCTGACATTTGAGTGTGTTGAGAATGGACTGCATAAACACAATTCTTTTTTTATTTGATTCCCAATTTATTCAGAAAATAGGAGACAAAACTCTTGTTTAATATCTGATATGGTCTATACATGGTCTCTCCTTCCCTGCTTTGCAGACTGGCATGTCTGTTAGAATAAATGGCTCTAAATACCTAGAAATTTTTTTTAAAAAAATTGATGAATTCCCTTGGAAGAAAGTCTGTTAGCAATAGGCAACCTGAGTTTGTCCTGAATGCCTTTAGGAGAACAGCAAAGCCCATACATAGGTATTTGTGAACCAGTAAGACTTTGAGAGAGAAGTTGGTCTGAGTTGTGTTGAGACAGAATGTCTGAGACCTTGGCCTGGGGCCAGGCATACCTGATAGGTGCTTCATAATGCCCCTAATCCTCTCCTGTAAAGATTTGTTCTTCCAAGTAATCTGAAGTCAGCAATTCCCCATAGTTGTGGGTAGGTCCTGATTATGAGGGCTTAGAATGCAGGGCTCATGACTGTGGAAAGCTGAGTTGCATCACTCATACCATAATTTGCAAATTATGAGTGTATTTACCTCTGTGTTTGGGCTGTGACCATGCACGACCAGCTGAGCAGACCATCAGCTCAGCTCTGGACCTGTCACCAGTAGAGCGCTGGGAGGGTGGGAATGCACTATAGCCCAGAAGTACCCTAGATAGAAGAGCTGATCTTTGGGCCCTGGGGAGGATGCCTCCCAGGAGAGGCTGGAGGTGCCTATGTGGGGAGAAGGGGAAGCATCAGAAAAGAGAGGAGGGGAGGGGATTTTACAAACAAGGATCTGCCCCCAACCCGTTGGTTAGGATTGCATGACAGAGACAGGAGAGTCAGAGTAACTGAGGGAAGGTGGAGGTGGGGGGGAACCAAAGGGGAGGGGGGTGGGGTTGAGCTACGGTTTGAATGTATCCCTTCCAAACTCCAGGTGTTGCCAATGTGATGGTATTGAGAGGGGATCTCTTTAAAAGGGGAACAGATCATGAGGTTCCTCCCTCTGGAAGGGCATTAAAGGCCCTTAAAAAAGAGTCTTCCACTGCATTGGCTGACTGGCCCTTCTGCCTTCTGCCATGCAAAAACACATCAGGGAGGCTCTCACCAGACCAAATACTGGTGCTTTCATCTTGGACTTTATGAATTTCTTTATAAATCGCACAGTCTTAGGTAGTTTGTTGTAGCAGCACAAACACACTAAAACAAAGGACATGCATGTGGGTAGGCCCATATCAGCGCGGCCGGTGGGAAGCAAATAAGCACGTCTCTTTGTTTTCCTAATCAAAATAAGGAGTATGTGTGAAAGAGGAAAAAAAGAGGAGAGGGGCTGGGGCTATTGAAGGTGCTTTGCTGACATGAGACCTCAAATGTGTTGTCTCTGGAGAGTTGAAAATGTCTTAGTGAAGACCTCCTGGTCAGAGTGCTCTGATGGACTGAGCACATCTGTGTTTCAGCAAAGGAGAGAATGTTCCAGCAAAGAGCATCTTCTACACTGATTACTTGAGAATTAGATGGAATAGTAGCTGTCAGAGAGTATATATCTGTATCCATTTCTGGGAAAAGGTGGTAGAAAATTCCACAGAATTTTAAGTGTTGTCAGTGATCTTCTAGGGAGTATCCAGCCCTAATGTTGACATGATGCTAGAACCCCCTTTCCCTTAGCTCTTCAGTGTCAGACAGAATTCTCTGCTGAGAAGAATTCCCTGAATCTTGATTTCCCATCATAGATGATCTTATGATGCTTACCTCAAGTAAGCATGCTCTTTTCCCACTCAGGAAGAACCACGTTGCTCATTAGGGTATCAAAGACTCTGAGACGTTCCATACAAATAAAACCTGGCAAATTTCATTTAGTTTTCATTTCCTTTTTTTTTTTAGCATTAACTTTCATTAACCTCCAATGGATCCAGTGAATCTATTAACTACAATGCTGCACTGATGGTTAGAAAAGACGTGTATATCAATAGGTTCTTGTGCAGTCCTACATGTAATCAGAACTTACTGGTGCGTGGGTCTGTCCGTGTGTTCCTAGTCCACTCTCTTTCCAATCCAATCTCCTGGATTCTCCAGACATTCCCCACAGGCCAGCTCCTGGGTCTCCTTGCCTCTTTGTAGCTCTCATGGAAGAGTTCCAGGTTGTTGTGTCCCTCTTAGGACTCTTCCCCAGGTATGATCTGATGGGGCTGATTTAGGCCTCCTTTTCTTTGGACACCAGCCAAGGATTTATGTTTTCTTTTTTAGCAACAGGATCTTTGTATATGAGAGATGAGGCTATTGCCAGCTGTGGACAGAAGAAATAAGCAATGATTGCTTTGTCTTTGAACTCGAAAGGACCTGTATTTTCTTCCCTCTCTTTCAGGTTATTTTTGTTGTGGACCAGACTGTCTTGCAGCAGGAGAGCCTGCAAGTGGGCAGCCTTCAGATCACCTACACGTGGACAATCTCATTAGACTCCATAACTGTGGGGACCTCTGCTCTGTCATCTTCAGCCATGGCAGCTCCCAGGTGAGTGGCCTTGTTCTCTGTTCAGATCAAGAACAAAGACATTACCCATGGGCATCTGGGTGTACTAAGGAGAGAGGTCATGTGGGGCTCTAAAAATAAAATTGGCAGATTTAGATGTCATTGAATGAGATGCTTCAGCTAATGAGCATTCTTTATGGAGCTTCTAAGGATGGAGAGGGGCATTGATCAGGACTAATTCCAGGACTGCAGTTATAAGGCGAAGCTTCAGAGGGTTCAACAGCAGGCCCCATGAACCTGCTGTCAAGGAGGGAAGGGATCCAAATCCAATGGCCTGATTGACTTGACACTTTTGAGAAATGATGGAGCAAAACTTTTGATCCTCCTGTCTCCTGTCTCAATGTGCTGAGTTGCTGGGATTATAGGCATGCACCACTGCACCCAGCATGCCTATGGAATTCTTTTTTTTTTTTTGTGCCTATGCAATCCAATTTATTTATTTTCTTTTTTCCTTTATTATTATTTTTATCTTTACAGACTTCATTTTGATTCATTGTACACATATGGTGTACAAATTTTCATTTCTATGGTTGTGCATGATGTACACTCATATCATCGTTAATCAGGAATTCTTATGGAGGCTGCACATGAGAGCTGGGACGGCTGCCAGCATTTGCAGACATGGATCATTCTATCCTGCGCTATTACTGGATGAGCGTGTCCATGCTGTGGTGGGCTCAGTGTATACCTAGGACACGCCCTTTGCTTTGGACCATCAAGGGGAGCCAAGTGACTGATCAGGTCTCAGAGGATCTCAGACCCCCAACAGGAGGAAGGTAGAACAGCTGCTTACTATGCTTTTATCAGCAAGCTTCCATAGAGCCCCAGCACATTCTCTTCCCCTCTTCCCCCCTCCCGCCTAGGATCTTGTGAAAGTGGGCAGTGCCAACTCAGCTTCTGAGGTAGTGGAGTGTGTTGTCTCCCCCTCCAGGACCAGTGTTCTCATCTCATGAAATATTTGCCCAAGAGAGAAAAATAGGAAGTGGAGACATAATGAAAATGTTAAATGTATAAAATTTATAAAACAGGTAAATGTTTATAGATATATCATGTTTTGGATAGTGGAATCACAATGATTAATTCTAAGATATGTAACCATATAACATTTCTTTTATGAAAAAAAGCAAGTGTCAATCAAGTTAAAACTGTGCATGGACTATAGAAAGAGATGGTTTCTTTATATAAACACACGGCATCCACCAGAATCTTTTAAGTGGAATGGAAGTCTTATTTTAAATAGCCTAAGAGTTCTTTAGTGCACTTCACTTGATATTCTTTGACTTTGGTTAGAGTCTGAAGCATACTAGACAGGAGACACCAAGAATAGCATGTCCCTCCCTCACCCTTCTCTTGACTTCATTGTCATTCAGGTGGTGGGTTTCGGTGTTCAAATGAAGCAACTTCGTGAATCACCCTGTTGCCTTTGTTATCTTTCTTTCTTTTTCTCATGGCAGAGGTTCCCAATTTCATAAACACCTCACTTCAGCCTCAGGAGCACATCACTGCTCAGGAGATCAACAGCTACTTCCGCCAAGAGCTGATCTAAAGGTGGAGTGAGAGAATGGAGGGGTGAGGAAAGGCTCTTTTGGAGGAGTTCCCTGACAAGGGCTTTTCCTTTGCTTTCGGAGCTGGTCGCCTCTGATTAGACTCTGGGATAGAGTCTAGTCTAGTCTAGTTAGATTCTCTGTGAGGGGGATATTGAGATGAAGCCCCTGCTCAGGGCCTGAGTTAGCCAGGAATAGAGATGTCAGCAGTGACTTGCTTCAGTTGCAGAGAGGCTCCAGCTGGTGCTGGGAATCCAGTGTGGTGGAAATGTTGCTGGAGGGCCCAGTGTATGTGATAACATCCACTGCTTTCCCTCCACACGGGGGCTTACTGACACATGAACCAGCTGGGAAGGCATCTCTCTGTCCTCTGATCAGCACTCAATCCCAACTTCTTTCTGACACCTTTTGCTTTTTAAACTGTCACTAATGTTCGTTTCTCTCCACTTCCTTTCCTGTGGACCTCCCAGTATTAGGCCTGGGGTGACACATCAGCCTTTGTTAGTTATTAGTATATACATGGATGGAGGAAATTATTTCCTTTTCTGGGCTTTTTGAAATAATTTGTCTCCTGCTTTTGAGTGATTTTAACCCACAATTTTTTGCAGCCTGAAGAATTAAGGACAGAAAGCTAGAGGCTAGGCAGTGTGCAGAAGGACCATGTGCCAGGCTAGGTTTTGTCCTTTCAGATCCTTACACTGTCTTTGTGTGTCAGCCGCTTCCCGTTGCTGTAACAAATACCTGAGACAAGTCACCTTAAAAGGAGGAAAGGCTTATTTGGCTCACAGTTTCAAAGGTTTTGGTCCATGATTGCTTGGCCTACTTGCTTTTAGGCCTGTGGTGAGGCAGTTCATCATGGCAGGCACACATGGTGGAGGAAACTGCTCACCTCATGGCAGCTGGGAGGAAAACAGAGAAAGAGGAAGAGTGTAGGGTCCCAGCATCTCCCCCAAGGATGAAATCCCAGTAACCTAACTTCCTTTCAGTGGGCCCCACCTCTTAAAGGGTTCACTTCCTCTCAGTGGTATCACCGGCAGGGGACAACACAGAAGCCTTTGGGGCATATTTAAGATCCAAACCATACTCGTCATTACTTTGGACAAATCAAATTCCTCAGTTTCTTTACCAGTAAAATGTGAGTTTAGAGATTAACACTTGCAGAATAACGGAGTAAAGGCTTCCCAAAACCTGTTCTCCATAAAAGGAAATGAGAACCCTGAGAAAAAAATGGTCAATATCAATTTTTACAGAGTTCTGGAAATGAAATAAAGGCTTGAAACAAGCCCAGAAGTGTGTTTATTTAAGAAAACTAGAAATTAGTGGCATTTAACTTGCTCCATTTTATCCTCTTCATCCCAGTTTCTTCCTAGTTTAATCTTGAAAACCAATAGCCTTGAAACTCAGTAGCTATGACAACTGGTTGCCTAACAGTTACTGGAGGGGAGATAATGGGTTTGGAGTTCCCCTGAAGCTCCATCCTTAAAGAATCTTCATTATTTGACCTGTCTCATAACTCGCTAAAAGTTTCATTCCAAGCTTATCTTCATTTGACCTGACTCAAAGCTCATTCTGTGTATAGCCATATTCCTAGGGTGTTTGTTGAAAATAGTCAGTGGCAGTTGTCATAGCTGCCCTTGATAGCAATGATTGGGGCTTGACCAAAAAACTTAAAAGGAAAATGGATATGAGATGTACCATATGGGAGTTTGAAAAGCTCTGACATATTCCTGGGAATCTCAAAGGCCAAGTATAAAAGAAAGGCTGTATACATGACCAGGAAAGACCTGAGAAGGTCCTATTCTCTCACCTCTGTCTGCACAGAAGAAAAACAAAGGCAGGATTGTAAACTGCCTGCTGGAGCATTGAAGGCATGCCCCAAACTCATGCAGCCTCTCTTCAAAGGCTGGGAGACTTACTGGTTTAAGGTGTTCAAGGAAATCTGAACAGTCATTAGCTGACCACTAAGCTAACTGAGCAGATACTTCAGTGGCCACACTGAATCCTGTGGCCACATCAAGAATCCTGACCTTACAGAGTTAGTCCTGGAAAGTTACTAAACAAACAAACAGCAACAACAGCAACATAAAAATAGCAACAGCAGATAGCAACAATACACCCTAGCAAGAGGGGTTGGCTTCATCTAAGTTACCAGATTTGTGGACCTACAATTGTTCATCATATTCTTTTATTATTCTTTTACTATTCCTGGGATCGGTAGTGATGACTCCTTTTTCACTTCCAGTATTAGCAGTCTGTGGCTTCTCCCTTTCCCCTGCTTAACTAGGCTAAAGGTTTATTAATTATATAGATCTTTTCGAAGAACCAGTTTTTGGTTTTGTTGATTTTCTGTTTTGATTTTATGGTTTCATTTTCATGATTACTGCTTTAATTTTTATCATTTCCTTTCTGCTTGATTTAGCCTTAAATTGCTCTTCTGTCTCTAGTTTTTGAAGGTGAAACCGAAGTTTTGAGATGAAACTTGATTCACTGCTTCTGCTGCCAGGTGGGGTCTGCACAAGCTGCAGGCCTCTGCCACCAAGAAGTTTCGCAGTTCTCAGTGGTGGGCCATGCCCTCGTGTTGCAGCAGACCCCAGCAGTTCATCATCAATTTCTTCTTCTTTCAGGGTTCTGTCTCATGAATTTGAAGAATGAATGCCGTGGACCAGGATGAGTGATTGTAATGAAAAATTTATTGATGAACAGGAATAGCACTCTTGCAGGGCACGAGGGGACAAGGGGACCCAATAGCAGGTGTTCTCTGCTGGAGTGTGCTAGTCTAGGATTTTGTATAACACTCGATTCACTGCTGTTGGTCCAAACTTCTGTTAGTGAGGGCTTGGAAGCATACTAAAGCTATTGGTCAATTCTTGAGTCCCAGCTTTGATTCAAGTTTGCCCACTTCCATTTTCTTGTGGCAGGTCAGGAAGTGGGAGGTTAAGGTCCTGGGGCTGCAGCGAGGCACAGAGTGCTCTTCTGCAGCAGGCATCCCCTCTATGTGCAGGCCATGATGCTGCTGGAGGGACAAGTCAGTGTGCCTTGACTCACCGCAGTTCTGGCTCATTGCACCTCTGGTCTGCCCTGCCCATGTGACCGGCTCCATGCCGCCACCCCACTGCTCCATGCTCCACTGCCACTTCTCAGCAGAGACCAGAAGGTAGCTGCACTGCATCGCAGCTGGGGAGCTCTGTCAAAGGTACAAGCTCAGGGCTGGGCTTATGGCTCAGTGGCAAAGCACTTGCCTAGCATGTGTGAGGCACTGGGTTTGATTCTCAGCCCCACATAAAAATAAATAAATAAAATAAAAAGGTCCATCAACAACTAAAAAGTATTTTTTAAAAGGTACAAGCTCAGATTATTGATTTTAATCTTTCTTTTCTAATATATACATAGTGTGAATTTCCCTCTAAATATTATTCTTGTTGCATCCTGCAAATTTTGATGTTTTATTTTCACTTTCACTTAGTTTGATATTCTCCAAAATTTCTCTGGAAACTTCTTTGACTCATGTTCCATTTAAAAATGTATTGTTCAATCTTTATGTATTTTGGATTTTGGGTATACCTTTGTGTTATTGATTTCTAGTTTAATTCTATAGTCCAAGAACTTACATTGTATGATTTCTATTCTTTTAAATCTGCTGATGCATGTTTTATGACCCAGAATGTAGTCTATCTTGGTGAATATTCCTCATGAATAGAATAGTGTGTGTTTTCTTCCATTGTTGGATGATGTATTTTATAAATGTCAGATTCATTTGGTTGATAATGCTTTTCAGTTCAACCATATTCCATATCTGATCTTTCAAGAATCTTCATTGTGTCTGAGTCTGATGCTTACTTTGTTTCTTTAGACTGTTATTTTTATTTTTTAGCATATCTTTTAAATTTTTACTGAAAGCTAGACATGAATCTGGCAATGAGAACTGTGGTAAATATTGTCATGTGCTGCATGACAACATTTCTGTCAATGATAGTGGATATTAGGTGTCCTCCAAAAGCTCATATGTGACACAATGCAAGAACATTCAGAGATGAAATGATTGGGTTATGAGAGCATTAATCAGTGAATTAATCCCCTGATGGAATTAACTGAGTGGTAACTAAAGGTGGATGGGGTGTGGCTGGAGGAGATGGGTCATTGGAGGTGTGCCTTTGGGGTATATATTTTGTATCTGGCAAGTTGAGTCTCTCTCTCTCTCTCTCTGCTTCCTGATCATCATGTGAGCCATTTCCCTCTGTCTGCCATGGAGGGAAGATGTCTGCTTCCTCCCTTTCTGCCATGATGTCCTGCTTCACCTCGAGCCCCAAGATATGGAGCCAGCTGTCTCTGGACTGAGACCTCTGAAACTGTGAGCCTCCAAATAAACTTTCCTCCTCTAAAATTGTTCTTGTCAGGTCTCTTAGTCACAGCAGCAAAAAAGCTGACTAAAACAGGTAGACTATGTATACAATAGTGGACCAATTAGATTGTATCATCTAGTGACATCATAGATATCTTTGTTTATATATGTTCTCACATAGAGCAAAAATCACTAAATATTATGCTTTAAAAGAATAAATCTTACTTTATGTAATTATTTGAATAAAACTGTTATAAAAATGAGGGGTTTGGCTCCTGTATCTTGTTCATTGAAAAGTTCTGCCACAAAACAAATTGCTATTTCTGCCTTCCACGGTGCCCCTCAAGTCTGTGTGAGTGATTTCCCTCTTCTGTAAATCTCAGGTTCCATATTTGGATTCTCACACTATGCCCAACTCCATCCTGTCTCAACAAATGCCTTTTCCCAACAAAGCTGTTGGCCAGGGTCTTGCCCTCTAAGTACCTGACAGTGGTGTAGGCCCCACATGCCCCCTGTCTAGTTCCCTGGTGTGAGCAGTAGGAGGCAGCTTTGTCCTAAAATACTGATCAGGGATTGCAGAGATGCAAGGGGCCTGGACACTGGAGCCCAGTGGGCTTTTCCTTCTGCTATTGCTAGACTCAGTTGATGTCCTAAGAGCTTCCCCTGCAACCAGTGCTATGTTAATGGGGTGCTCCATGGAGGGTTAAGGTAGATGTGGGTTCTGGGCAGGTGGGAGGCTGCACAGCATAGTTTGATCTGGGTAGTTTAGAGGGTGGGCCTTTGGGATAGGGTTTGTGCAGGGGCAGATGGAATGAGTGACACTGGAACACCTGGGCTTGCCTGATTCTAAGGATGTAATTTATTTATTATTATTATTATTATTATTATTATTATTATTATTTATTTATTATTTTTTTTGCAGTGCGGGGGATTGAACCCAGGGCCTTGTGCTTGAAAGGCAAGCACTCTACCAACTGAGCCATAACCCCAGCCATCTAAGGATATAATTTATGATGCTGATGTATCCCTGGAGAGAGCTCTCACAGCCCCCGGCACCCAGGTGTCAGGAGACACCAGGGTGATTCTTTCTAGAATGATTATTTTCTTGTGACTGCTTTCTCCCTGTGCCTTCTGAGGTGGGGTTGATTTTGTGGGGTTGCTGACACCCTTACCCCTAGCATTTTAAAATTTAAAAAGCTGGATTTGGGATATAGCACTTTCCTAGAATGCTTGAGGCCCTGGGTTCAATTCCAGCAATGCCAAAGAAAAAGAAAAAGCCTTGTGGTTAAGAAAATACTTAATTGCAAAATGAGGATAACCAAAAACTGAAAGAACTGGAGTTTTAACATCAAACAGTAGCTTTTGTCATGGGGATCTGCAGACAAAGTGTGAAGATAAGAAATGGAGCTCACCTTTGGAAAAGTCAAAGTTGCTCAACAGAAGTTATAATCACTTGTTCCCAATTGCAATTCCCTCATTCTCAAGTAAATAAATAACCGACTATGAGTGTTTAAAGCCAAGATTTTTTTTCTTACTTAGGTGTTGATCTTAAATCAGCTCAGGCTGACTTTTGGGCTCCTGGTTTGCCGGGGTTACCTTGCGAGTGGTGATAGCCTCCCTCCACTCCCTGTTTGCTTTTGGTTATAGTTGAGTCTAGGCTGCAGGGAGAAGGAAGTTGGGAGCTAATGGTTTTGCTAAAAAGACCATTGGAGTAGGGACTCTTGCTCTTCTCAAAGGAAGGTCAAGAGGGAGGGGTGCCCTTGGGCACAGTGGTTGCCAAGAAACATCACATATGGAGCCAGACACCCTTTTTATGCATGGAGGTTTCCATAAGTGAAACCAGGAACCAGGGCCTCTGGGTTCCCTCTGGCTGACCTTGCTGTTACTTTTGGTGGTGGTGTAGGCTCCTGAGATCCCTGATTGTGGCTCCTGAAACTACAATAGCTCCTGTCCTACGCAGAAACCTCTAAGAAGGGAATTTCTCAGAGTAGGTCACTTTTGCTTTTCCTGGAAAGTGATGATTGGGTAGTGATCACTCATTTGGTCTCACCAGCCTGCTTGCTTCCCCAGAGAGCACCTCTGCATTTCTTCCATAGATGGGGACTCCCTTATTTTCCCCAGACCAGCCCCCATCCTTTAGAATCCCGCTCAAATGTCACCGCCTCTGAGCAGTCTTACCAGATTGATATCCAGGTTTGATATTCAGGTTCTTTCTCTCCTTAGCTGTGTGACTCTAGGCAAACTCTCCAGATCAGATTGCTCTGATCTTCAGTGACCTCATCTCATCCTGCCCTGCCTGCCTTGCAGGTCTGTCATGAGGCCCAAATACAGAAACTCTCTGAAACTGAACTGTGCTGGAAAGATGGGAAGTGGGTGGGCAGGGTGATTTCTTTGTTCTGGAGTGTGTGGCTGGGGACTGTGTTGGGTAGTCCTGAGAGCTGCAGCATTTCTGCTTGTTTTTCCCACCACAGGCCATTTCATAGATAACAACATAGTGCTGTATGTGTTGCATGGCGAAAGCTATGAGGTAGAACATGACCTGGCTGGACGACCCATCAACAAGTAACCTTCCTGTGGTTTTATCTGGGTAGGGAGCAGCAAGGGGACTGAGACCCCCTCAGGGCTGCCTGGGTGCCAGGGTGGCTGTTATCTTGGGGCCCAGAAGGATGGCCATTTCCTTGGGGCCCAGAAGAATGGTCATTAGATGGGCACTGATGGACATTAGATGTGGGTGGCTGGGTGGGTACTTGGGACTGCTGAGGGCACTCTATACTCTTTCCTGGCAGCATTTAGTGGGGAAGGGAAGGTGGAGGGAAGGTTGCCTAGGTTCCTGGGGTCCCCAGGGATTAATGCTTTTTCTGTTTCCCACTTTCACTAGGCACTTGGCTTCTTCCAGGAAAGCCTCCCTGGGATTTGTTTTTCTCCATTCCTATGGCTGTAGCCCATTTCAGGCATATCTCCCTCTGGTTCATTCTTTGCCATTCCATGAGACTAATCTTTCAAGTATCCTCTATTAAAACCTTGCAAAATTTCTTTTTCTCTATCAAAGTCCAGTGCCTTCATGCTGAGGTCTGGGCCATTCAGACCTCCCCTTTTTTAGCATGAATACACTGCTTGCATCAGAAAACCATCCCTTCCTGCTACCTTACCATGTTGCTAATGCTGCTTCCCCTGACTGAGGTGCCCTCCTCTCCTGCCCATGACTGGGAAATCTGCCCCTCCTGGAGTCACCTCTGCCACCTGCCCAGCCTCTCTCCTTCCTATTCTTTTTCAGCTCTGGAGGGAGAGTCCTGCCTAAATGGTTCTCTACTTGTGGCAAAGAGACTGTAGGTCTCCCTTCATCTATTGGACTGTGTCTTCCAGGAAAGCTGGGGTGCTGACTGAGCTGGGGTTTGACAGCTGTCCCTGGGGGTGCTAGAGAGGACTTGCCTGGGGAGCGTGTGTGTGCACGTGTGTGATGTACAGTGTGTGTGGTGCGCATATGTGGCGTATATGTGCATGTGTGTCTGTGTGTATGTTTGTTCTGTGTGTTGCTAGTTGTTCCCAGGATCTCTAATTCTGCCTCCCATCCTGACACCAGCCCCTGAAGGAAAGAAGGTGAGGAAACAGTATTTTATATTATTTATTTTATTTTTTATTTATTGGTTCTTTTTAGTTATACCTGACAGCAGAATCCATTTTTTATATATTTTTTGTTGTAGATTTTTTGTTGTTTATATTATTTTTTTATGTGGTGCTGAGGATCGAACCCAGGGCCTCACACATGCTAGGCAAGCACTTTACCACTAAGCCACAACCCCAGCCCCAGAATCCATTTTGGTATAATTATACAAGCATGGGATATATCTTTTTCCAGATAGGATCCCATTTTCATGGATGTACATGATGATGGGATTCACTGTTTCATATACGTACATGGGAAAATCATTTAAGATCCATTCCACTGTCTTTCTTTTTCCTACCCCTCCTCTGTTCCCTACATTCCCCATTGTCTAATCTACTGCATTTCTGTTCTTCTCTTCACCCCGCTTATTGTGGGTTCACTTTCACATATCAGAGAAAATATTCATCCTTTAGTTTTGGGAGATTGGCTTATTTCACTTAGCATGATAGTCTCTAGACCCATCAACTTGCTGACAAATGTCATAAGGTCATTCTTTTTTTTTTTTTTTTTTGGTACTGGGGATTGAACCCAGTACCAATGGGGCACTCCATCACTGAACCACATCCCCAGTCCTATTTTGTATTTTATTTAGAGACAGGGTCTCATTGAGTTGCCCAGGGCCTCCCTAAGTTGCTGAGGCTGGCTTTGAACTCGCAATCCTCCTGCCTAAACCTCCCAAGTGCTGGGATTACAGGCATGCGCCACCACACCAGGCTATAAGGTCATTCTTTATGGCTGAGTAATACTCCATTGTGTATATATACCACGTATTTTCTTTATCCATTCATCTATTGAAGGGCACCTAGATTGGTTCCATAGCTTAGCTATTGTGAACTGAGCTGCCATAAACATTGATGTTGCTGTGTCCTGGACCATACTGATTTTAAATCCTTTGGGTATAGACAGAGGAGTGGAACAGCTGGGTCAAATGGTGGTTCTATCCCAAGTTTTCTGAGGAATCCCCATACTGCTTTCCAGAGGGGTTGTACTAATTTGCAGTACCCCTAGCAATATATGAGTGTACCCTTTTCCCCTACATCCTCACCAACATTTATTGTTACTTGTATTCTTGATAATTGCCATTCTGAATGAAGTGAGATAAAATCTCAGTGTATGTACTTTTAATTTGCATTTCTCTAATTACTAGAGATATTGAACATTTATTCATAATATTTGTTGACTACTTCTTCTGTGAAGTGTGTGTTGCAGTAAAATGAAATTTAACTCCTATTTCTCATCCTGCACTAGCAGGGTGAGAAATAGGAGGGAGATATAAGAGTTAAATTTCAAGGACCTAGGTATTAGACCAAAAACCCTGAACATATGAAAAGAAAAGGTAGGCCTAACACTCCAACATATTGGCTCAGGTACTGACTTCCTTAATAAGACTCCTGAAGTTCAAGAAGTAAAATCAAGAATAATGGGATGGCATCAAACTGAAGAAGAAAAGCTTCTTTACAGCAAAGGAAACAATCAAGAGCATGAAGAGAGAGCCTACAGAATGGGAGAAAATCTTGCTCCTGCCACCTGCTCCTCAAATACAGCATTAATTTCCAGGATATACAAAGAACTCAAAAAACATCAAAACACACACACACACACACACACACACACACACACACACACTCCCCACAAATAACCCAATCAATAAATGGACAAAGGAACTGAACAAACACTTCACAGAAGGAAATGGTATTTTAAAAAGCTCTCCAGGAGATTCTCATGCACAGTGAGGGCTGGAAACCTGTCCTCTCGTCAAGCTGGGATGCTCATGCTTTCCAGTGGGGAAAAGAACGTTTACCTATGGATTGTCAGGTGGTAGCCAAGTTCATGGAGAATCTCAATTCTCAAACCCAGGTAGGAGCAGCAGGTAGGTAGGAGTTTCTTCCTATTTACTGATGAAAAAAACTAAAAGGTCACACAGATAGAGCCAGGATAGAACGCAGACCCTCTTTACCTCCCAAACTATCTTTTTGCCCTTTCTCCCGCCTTTTACTTTCTAGCCTTTTCACCTTCCTTTGTGCAGTTTCCTCTGCTAGGAATTCATTCACTGTCCCCAACCCCAGTTCTTGCTATTGGAATCTGTGACATCAGTCCAAACACCACATCTTCTACTGCTGCAGACTGGGGTCACCCTCCTCATGATCCTAAGGAATTTGGTTTGTGCTTCTCTTGTAGTTTTGAGTAAGAGCTCTCTTTTTCTTCTAGGGCTGTCAGGGTAAGTATCTAATTTTCAAAATTAGGTTCCCAGATACCTCTATCCTGGCACTTTGGTCCTTTGAGTCAATGAGGGAGGATGAGCTCTCCAAAGGAGCATCAGGGGGAAGCGGCCAACCAGAAAGGGTTGAGGGCCAGAGTAGGGAAAATGCCCAGAGTGAGGGGTCTGGCCAGGAGGAAGAGGGCAGTGTGGATACACATGATAGCTCCTGAGGAATGATTCTAAACATATGGAACTTGAACCCAGGGCAGGCTGGTGGGCCAGGGTCGGGGGCAAGCAGGGTCACTAAATGGTGACCTAATTTACTCCAGAAAGTCCATCCAGCTTCCTGAGACAAGGGATAGGGTATTAGGAAGACAAAGATGGGTGTGAGTGTTGGGATATGGGGAGGGCAACCTGCAGCCACCACCCTTCACCTGTCAACAAGCTAGAAAACACAAGAAATGCTCCTGGCTGTAAAGTTGCCCTTCCTTGGACAGAGGAGAGGAAGAGATGGGTTTCCTTTGGGCCTTATCTGCAGGGGCCTAGCCAGTTCTTCCATCTACCCCCAGGGTAATGGGTATTGTATTAGTTTTCTATGGCTGACTTAATAAATATCACAAATTCAGTGGCTTAAAAACAACACAGATTTATTTTTCAGTTCTGTAGCTCCTAAGTCTGAGCTAAAATCAAGGTGTGGGCAGGACAGTATTCCCTTCAGGAGGCTGTAAAGAAGAATTTATTTTCTTTTTCTTGCTTCTAGACACTTCCCACATTCCTTGGGGGCCATAACCTTTTCCTTCATCTTCGAAACCAGCAGCACTGTATCTCTCTGACCATTTTTCCATAGTCACGTCTCCTTCTGACCATGGAAAGTTTCTCTGGTTTTAAAACCAGGGACCATATAATTAGTTGGGAACACAAGAATAATCCAGTACACTTGCCTCATCCTAAGGTCCTAATCACACCTACAAAATTTCTTTTGCCATGTGAGATAACATATTCAATTTCTAGAGAGTAGGACATGGACATCTTTGGAGGTCATTATTGTGTCCACCACAGATATCAGTGGGGGTGTGGCAGATGTCCCTTTGGCTATACAGTAAGGTGCTCCAAGGTCTGGTAAGCCTTTTTAGGGTATAACTTCACTCATTCCCCTTTAGAGAGGGCTGTACTGTGTGCTCAGCACTGAGTGAAGCATACTGCATGGACCGTCTGGTCCTCACAGGTGAGATAGGCAACTTCACACAAATGACAGAAACTCAGAATGGTTAATAATCTCATCCAAAGCTCCAAGCCTGGGCTTTTTCCTGGATGCCACATTCTTCCAATTCTCCAAATCTTGGAGAGCCTTAGGTAGGGTACCATCCCTCTACAGGCCTCGAATTCTTTGTTGCAACAATGAAGGGTTCATCTAAATGGTGCTCCAGTATGTGCCAGGCATTGTGCCGAGGAAAGTAACGACTGTAGTAGGTTCTGTCCTCTAGGAACCTTCCATCTGCAACTTCATGTCTATGGGGTCCTTAGTCTCAGGGTCAGAGTTGGGGTCTTTTGTTTTCTTTCTTTTCCACTTGAGGAATTCCTTCTTTTTTTACCCCCCTTTTTTTTCTTGCCTTGTATAGGTCTTTCCCTTGTTTATTTTCTTATATCTCCTCCCTTTTTCACACAGGGTGGTTAATAGTAACTGCCCTGTCAGGTTCTGCTAGGTTGTTGGTCAGAGCTGAGCCCAGCCTCTGGCAGGTAGACAGTTAGTTCATCAAGGCTGAATTAAAGCAGAATAAATGATTTCTTACATAAGCTGGTCGTCTGCACCCACGTCACTGGAGGAGGAAAGTCTCCCCAATACTAGTACATCTGCTGCTCCCCTTCCTTAGGCAGATCTATGGGAGCATCATGGCCTACATCAGAAGATCATGAGTGGAATTCTTCTCTTACTGCACTTTTCCTCTATCCCCCAACCAAATTCTTGATAAAAGTTCTGTTGTAGGAAGAAACTTGGCCCTTCTAATGGCTTAATTTTTCACTGAAGGTAGTGTTTGGGGACTATAGTCACCTTTAGGGAAAAGCTAGAAGCAAGTCTGAGTTTCCCATCAGTTGTGAACATATATGTTAGCTTTGGGAGAGACGGTTTCAAGGCAGACCTGGTGAGAAGTGTTAGAAGCCAGCCCTATGAGCCAGACCTTCACATGGGGATCGGGTGGCCACCAAGAGACAGAGAACCTCTTTCTATTCCAATTAAGCCCTCAGAAGAATACAAGAGGGTATTCTTTTTTTTTTTTTTTAGAGCAAATGACACTTAAGCAGTTTCTACTCCCTCTTTAAATGCTATGATCTTCATTGACTCTCCAGACAATACTCACCTGTTCATTGTTGGGAAAGTGCAGTAATTATACAGTTTTAAAGGAATCTTGGGTTTTTTTCCCAAAGCACAAGAGATTCTGAGAGAATAGGGTGAGGATATGTGGAGGGGAAAGAAAGGTGTCAAAGTGATCCGTTCTCCAGGTGGCTTTGTGAACCATGTGTCCTTGGCAGGACCATGACGTCTGGAGCCATGGGAGCCATAGGAGCAGGAAGGACCATGCTATGCAACCCTTTGCCCAATACTTCCTCCTCCTTGTTTACAGAGAGGAGTAAAAGCCCAACTCATACCAGCCCCATTGGCCATCTTGGCTTTGGATGTGCCAGTCTTGGCAGCACTGGCACCAGAAGCCTTGTCTGCGGCGCATTCGCAGCTGACCCACGTGTCCCTGCCTGGAAGTGTGGACTTGCCCTGGTAGGCAGGACAGAAGTTCCAGAAGAAGCAGAGGGGCCTGGAGCAGAGGCAGCGATTCCTGCAGTTTAGCAACCTGTAGGTCCGCCTGGAGGAGAGGTGAGGCAGTTGGACAGAGCCCTGCAGGCACCTGTCCTTCCCCTGGAACACAGGTGGTGCGCAGACCCAGGTGCCTCTTAACCTAGGAGGAAATTGCCCAGTCATCGAGCAGCCTTTCCCAGTCATTTCTCTTCTGCCCTCTGCTGCGATGTGAATTCAGATTTAAGGTAGCTGCTTCAAGCCAGGGCAAGGGCCACTTGTTTATGCTTGTTAAAGAACAAATGTGGGGACAGGTGTGAGAAGCCATCCTTTTTTAACAGAATCATACTAGGTTGAGCCATGGGAGGCAGAGGCCTGGCTTCCAGGAACTAACAGCCGTGGAGGTCTGACCCAGATTGCCAGAAAGCATGTGGCACTGTGTGGGAGTGGTTCCCTGTCTCCTTCTGGAACAGTCCCCCTAAGAGAATGGCTCCCCTAACTCCACCCTATCCTGTCCATCACAGAAGAAGCTCCTCAGGTCTTTCCCCCCTTACCTGTGTGTCTATAAATAAAAGAGAGTTGGGCTACTCCATGTTGTTAAAGGCCAGAGCTGGTATTGCCTGACCCATCATGCCTCCTCTCATTTAAAAAGAGTATTGGCTCTTGTGTGTTTACTGAGTAGATAAGTTTATGGGTAATTAATTGATAAACAGCCAACTTCATGCTCTGGCAGTTAACCCTTTTCTCATTCACACAGGACATGACTGAGGATGGATCTTTTAAAAAGTAAAATGAAGTAGGAATGAAGGTCGCAAAGAACTTAATTTTCCAGCCCCTTCTCCCAAAGATCTGGGAGAATTTCATAGTTTTGCAGAGCAAGAATCAACTCTGTAGGAATGGGCCTATTTTCCCACAGTGGCTATGGGAATACAAGGTGCCCTCTCGGGGCAAGCAGGTGGATCAGAGATGGATAGAAGAGCCTGGTTCTGCAGGGCATAAAGCTGATAGAACTATATCAAAAGGCTGGGACCCATGATCCAGTTAAATTGAACTCCAGCTCACTGAGTTCCTCCTAGGTCTGCTGATGTAGTGGAGCTACGTGTGGGGCAAACCACATAGACATTGATCCTGCCTTCAAGGAGCCCACAGTATGCACAGGAAGCCAGACTGTGAGTGAATAATCTGCAAGGAAAGTGTAGATGCTGTGGGTGTGTGTGTGCTGTGTGTGTGAGTGGGGCAGGTGGTCAGGAGGAGCCTCCCTGAAATAATCCTTGAACCAAGAACCAAATGATGTGTGTGGGGGGGTGTCCCTGAGGGGGCAGTTAGCAAGTTGCTAAAGTCCTCTGTCATTTGGTTTTCTGGGAATAGTAGCCAAAGATGCAAAAGAGGGCCAAAGATACAGGAAGCCTGTCCACATACTAATATCTATTCTTGCCTTTAAAGAGGGGGAAATGAAAATCCCAGGGGGTTTGCGGGGGAGCTGGAGTGTACAGTGGGCTTCTGCTGTGCCCTGAGGTTCTGTATGTCTCTCGACTTCCCAGTTCTGTGGCCCCACAACTCCAGGTCCCTGTCCTGGAGAGGCACATCTCTGCTGAGTTGCTGCTCCCTCACCACAGACACTCCCACCACAGCCAGATGGTGGCCAGTAGTGCCTGTGTGTCTCTCTGGACCCCTGTGTTTTGGGTACTGGTGGTGGCTTTCCCAACAGAGACATTCCTCTTGTAGGAACTGGAGGAGCCAGGCCAAGATCCTGACCCCATGGACTTTAGGGATGGTCATTCCTGCACTCCACATTCTGGTCTGGCCTCGATAAGCCCAATCCAGGAGAAAAGACATCTGGAAGAAGCCCAGTGGTGATTCTCCTCCTCCTAAGGAATGACCTGGATTATCCAACAGTGTTGGGAGGAGATGTAAAGTTTTGTAACCTAAAGAGTTGTATGAGCACACGCCTGTAATCCCAGCACTTGGGAGGCTGAGGCAGGACGATGGCAAGATCAAAGCCAGCCTCAGCAACTTGGTGAGGCCCTAAGCAACTCAGTGAGACCCTGTCTCCAAATAAAATACAAAATAGGGCTGGGGATGTGGCTCAGTGGTGGAGTGCCCCTGGGTTCAATCCCCAGTACCAAAAAAAAAAAAAAAAAAAAAAAGAGTTGTATGAAAATCAATTGTAAATGAATGGTATGAGATAATTAAATACTGTTTTTGCATAGACTTTTTTTCATGATGTGAATTTAAGAGGCAAATAATGTTGGCTCACACCCTCTGAACACTACCATTGCTTTCTTCCTGGGCTTTGTGCTACTCAGCTACAACTCTGGATCTTGACCTGTTTCTTCTTCCTGCTGCTGTCCTCCCAGTTTGCCCCCATTTCTGGATGCAGGGCAGTCAGTAGGCCATGCATGTCTCTATTCAAGGTCTGGTGAGTAGGTGCTCCCTGTGCTCTGACAGGTACTTTCTTTACATTTGTTAGTGTGGCTTGGTCACCTGCTGGAGACTGGGGAGACAGGTAGGCTTTTTCAGGGGTGTTATGCAAGAAAGTGGTTTTCAAAACTACCCACTCCTGTCTTGTTATTTTTTCTTTACATGTGTTTTGACAATGTCTTTTACAAATAAATTTTTTTTTTTTTTTTTTTTTTGGTACTAGGAGGGGCACTCCACCACTGAGCCACATCCCCAGCCCTATTTTGTATTTTATTTGGAGACAGGGTCTCACTGAGTTGCTTAGGGCCTCACCAAGTTGCTGAGGCTGGCTTTGAACTTGCCATCGTCCTGCCTCAGCCTCCCAAGTGCTGGGATTACAGGCATGCGCCACCACGCCCGGCTGCAAATAAAATCTTATGGCGCAGTTATAGAAATAATTGTAGAACTGCACTAGTTGTGTCTGAAATGGGAACTTTAAGCCCTATCTGGCTTATCTGCCTCCCTCTAATCCCCAGCTTTCAGACCAGGATCTCCTGCCTGGGGCAAGGTTTCCTTCTGGTCCTCCTGGGTCTCTGAGTAGCTCACAAAAACCCAAGAAGGTCTGTCCAGGACTTGAGTGGTACCAATAAGAAGTAGTTGTGCTTGTTTCAAATCTGATTTAGGGCAACTTTGCCTTCCCTTCCTTTCCTGAGGCTTTCTTGTGAGCTAATTCTCAGTAATTTTTGTGGCCTTAATGAAGGTAGTACAATGGCACTCAGGTCCACACCTACCACTGTTATTCAGTCTGTACCCCATGTACTGCAGGAGGTAGGAGGGATAAAAACTTCCTGATTTCCTTGCTGCTGTGATTTAGATTCTCCCAATGAGATACAATGAGTAAGGTCTGGAAGGCAGGAGTGGGCAGAGTGTCTTTTTCTTCATCAGTGGTAGCATTCACATAGTCTCCAGCAGACATATCTTTGTGCATTGACCAGACTCTACATTGCACTCTGGTCACTTCATGGGTGTGGAGCACCTGTAAGGTGGGCACTTTCCTGCAGTTTTCTGACTTCAGATTACAGCTGCCATAGTGCCTTATGATGACCCTCTACTTCTGCAGCTGTATAAGTGCCTTTGGAAATAGAAACACCCAAGAGTAGTCTTGATTTGTGCACTAAGCTCTGATAGAAATGGTACTCCCTGCTTCTTTGCAACTTGAGTCTGTTCTTAATTTTGTCAGAAGTGGATAAAGGTGGGGGGCAGACCAATTAGAATGTCTTTTATTAAGAATGCAGGCAACAACAGGTGTTGGAGAGGATGTGGGGAAAAGGGTACACTCATACATTGCTGGTGGGATTGCAAGTTGGTGCAGCCATTCTGGAAAGCAGTGTGGAGATTCCTTAGAAAACTTCGAATGGATCCACCATTTGACCCAGCTATCCCAAAGGATTTAAAATCAGCATACTACAGTGATGCAGCCACATCAATGTTCATAGCTGCTCAATTCACAATAGTTAGATTGTGGAACCAACCTAGATGCCCCTCAATAGATGAATGGATAAAGAAACTGTGGTATATATACACAATGGAATATTACTCAGTCATAAAGAAGAATAAAACTATGGCATTTGCAGGTAAATGGATGATGTTGGAGACTGTCATGCTAAGTGAGATTAGCCAATCCCCCAAATCCAAAGGCTGAATGATCTCTCTGAGAAGTGAATGATGATGCATAATGTGGGGTGGAAGGGAAGCAAGAATGGAGGAAGGATAGATAGCATTGAGGGAAAGGAGGGGTGGGGTCAGGGTGGGGGGTAAGAATAATAACAGAATGTGACAGACATCATTGCCCTGTGTACATGTATGAATGCACAGGTGGTGTGACTCTACTTTGTGTACAACCAGAGAAACAATAGCTGTACTCCATTTGTGTTCAATGAATCGTATAAATAAATTTAAAAAAAAGCTGGGGGGCAGAGATAAAATGGGACAGTGAGATCAGTGTGGTTGAACTTGTTCCTCCCACTCTTTGTAAGGGGTGGTGTGGTTTTTTGAGAGGTCCACATCCTAGCTGGGTGGTTCCTCAGTTTCTTGCATTATGTTATGGTCAAGGAAGCCAATTATCCTTGTTGGCAGGGCTGGCATAAAATGTTTGTCAAAATGGGGCTGCTCCACTTAATCGTTGAGTGAACAACCTCTGCTTTTGAGGTGATGACCTTAAATATACCTTGGTTAGTCTTCACCCAGGTTCATACTAAAGTAAGGAAGGAAAATCCCTCTGGACTTGGGCAGGAGCAGCCTGCACTTTCATGAAAACGAAAGCCCTTCCAAGGTTTGTAATATAACCTCATAGAGGGGGAACTGGCACTGTGGCCAAGACATTATTATCCTGCTCATTTGCTTCAGCAGTTGTTGCAGCACGGTACATACCTCCCAGGGGCTGGGTTCTGAGAGACTCAATTGGTCTAGAAATGGAAGCAACCAGGGCTATGTGACTGAAGTACATATTGACCTTTCCTATGAGTGTGAGGAGGAAGGGAGCCTGTGTGGGGGAGGGGAGAAGTCCTGACTCCTCTGGTGGACCCACCCAGTTACTGATGGGAAGAGGGCTGACTCTCACATGGGGTGAAGAGAGCCGGTTTAACAGATGTGTGCAGAACCCACCATCTTCACATCAGAGCCTGATTGCTAATGGAAAAAACTCAAAACACTTTATTTTAGGTCATAAGAGAAATAACAGCCATACTTACTACCCTTAAGTCAAATCAAAAGTAACACCATTTTGCTCCAATGTAAATTGGTCAAACTTTCCCCTCGCTCAGGGAGTGTCTCTGGACTGAGGTGGCGTTTTTTCACTCATTCAGTTGGCAGAGCAAAGCTGATCCCTTAGCAATCCAGTAGTCTTTGGGCCGCTTGGAGGGTAAGAGGATAGTCACCACAAAGTTGGTTGAATGGCCTAATTAAAAATATAGGGGGTGGGGGGAAAGAATTGTTACTTAAAAAATCGCCTCCAGATATAAAGAGATAAGATAATGAGAGTTGAAGCAGCTGGGTTCCAGACTGCCTCTAAAGATGTAGGCAAATAGTCCTCTGTGAGTTTCAGTTTTATGCACCATAAAGTGAAGATTTTAAGCCAACTATAGTGGCACACATCTGTAATACCAGCTACTCAGGAGGTTGAGGCAAAAGGATTACAGGTCAGTCTGGGCAACTTAGCCAAATCCTGTCTCCAAAAATTAAAAAGTGGTGGGTTGGGCTGGGAGAATGTAGCTCAGTGGTAGAGTGCTTACCTTGCACACTCTAGGTCCTGAGCTCAAGCCCCAGTAACACACACACAAAGATTTTAGAACAAGTAGTCCTTTAGGACCTGTACAGCTTAGACATTTTAACTTTATGAGCTATGTTTTAAGTTTTCTGCAGTCTGAATCTAGGGCACTGGACTAGGATTTAAGATTGAGTTTTGAATGGCACAAAGGAGCATGTAGTTGTAGACTGGGCATCCAGTCCCTCCCTCCGTCCCTCCCTCATCCATCCATCCATCCATCCATCCATCCATCCATCCATCCACCCATTCTTTGTTCTATTCTGTAGTGGTTGGCAACTGGGCTCCTGAGATATATAAGCACAGTTATTTTCTATCCTCAACTCTTATACATCCAATATAAAAAATCACTTCTGCAACTTTTCCGTTGTAGGTTTCTGTGAGGGGACCAGGATAAGGTTGAAAAAAGGGTCTCTCCCTTGGGATGGGATTGCTACTTATAACATTGCTTTCTCAGCAGCCCCCATCTGTGGGAAGCAGTGATGCTCCCAGCAGATAATGCTACATCTCCCTCTCCTTACTTTTGTATGCCATCCCCTCCATGGTGCCTTGAGGTACCTGTGACAGGCCTCCCAGTGCCACCAGCCCAAGTTTGAGGGAAAGCAAGCCTAGACAGTCTTAATATGTACTTACTGATTTTATATATAGAAATTTAGCCCAACATCCTAAGCATCCCCTTGTGGCCTCCCCTTCCCTTTCCCAGGCTTCCATGCACACACACCCCTCAGGTAATCAGTGTCTCAACTGTATGAGGCCTCCTCTAGGTATGAGGAAGTACTTGGGGAGACAACCAAGTTCCTACAGTCATTGAATCTTATTTAAGCTGAATCAGTTTGCTCTTGTCCAGAAATGAATCTGGCTGACTTATGAAAATTCTTACTCTCCACATCTCACTACTGCTTTCTAAAGGATTCATTGTACAGTACAGAGATGACTTAGTAGTTAGATACAATTATCTCCAACAGTGGTGACTGGGATTGATGTGTGTGGAATCACATGTCACATATCCTAGAAGGCTGATATCAGAGGCTCTGTGCCACAGTGGCTGCAAAACAAGAGTGGTTAAAGCAACCATACTGCTACTCCATCAGTGGATCATGGTTAAAAGGAATTAACCACAGTTGCTTATTGTGAAAGGAAACAGGATGACTAAAAGGAGCTTAGCTCAGTTCGTGTATGAAACGGATGTAGGAATAAAGATTGTATTCCGTAAAGGGTTGGTGGTACTTGGTGTGCAATATCTGAGAACCTGGCAGAAAGGGTTAAAAGGGTCTTAGAACTATCAAGCCAGGTTAAAGGAAAGCTTGTTGTCTCCAGACAGGACCAGATCCTGTCAGTGGTCCTACCTGGACTAGCTCCCAGGGAGGTGGGGAGTGTGCCTCAGTGAATAAACATCTTTTGCACTTGAGATTAACTCAGACCTTCACTGACTTCTATTAACATAAAAACTGCCTGCTTCCATCACTCCTTACACTGCTACACTAGACAGGCTTTATTACAGTTAATTAGACCTGGACATGCATTAGTTCAATTAATGTTCAAAATAGTATAATTTTGTAACTTTTAACTTAAACAATGTAGTGATAAATTTTAAGAATGCACCTATGATCCAGACTT